>JARQTJ010000681.1:885038-909855 GCA_030142635.1 Trachelus troglodyta
ATTATTTTATCACCTTCAAAAAAATTCATGAAAAATGCCTCATTTTCGGCCGTCTAAATAGTATGCTCCCCTTAATGACCAGTTAACTGAATTATTGTTACATGCATGTATGTATATACACAACTCGAATGTACCCGGATTAACTGTTTCCAGTGGTGCCTTAACAAATGTTGCAAATGTGCCACTGCGCTCGATAGCGTGAAAGTGAATGTTCGAATCATTGTGATACACCGAAACTGAAACTTTACTATTTTTTTCTCTAGCCCGCTGACTCGGTAAGATCGTTTCATAAAGATCGTGTGAGGCATAATTAGATTGATAACGGTGGTTCTGATTCTTTGTCACATTCTATAGTTGCAGTGCTTGTCCTTGCCTCATTAAAAATGCACATTATCTACGCTGCGTGACCCTCGTACTACTTTAACAATTAGTGTCGCTTTTATGGTTAGTTACTTTTTAATCTAGCATTGCATTGTTGAAAAAACCATATGTCACTCTACGTTAATCTGTCCCGTATTTAAATATCAGGAGGTGACGCTGGCTACTGGATGCATATTTCTAGGACGATGCTTCCTGTATTTTTTTTAACATTAGCATAATATACATACATCTTCCTTTATATATTACTCCTCTTCTCTAATTAGCATCGCGCTATTGTCCTTTCCGAACGAATTAACGCGAATAGATTTACCGTTTCCTTCGTAGATACATGCATATTTATGGACTGATGCTAGAACTCTCTATAGTTGCTCTCGTTCTGTGCTTTTCACCTTTCTTCCGTACTTTCTTTCGCGTGCGTCATTTAATCCTTGACTAAACAGGAACCGACTCTAGGAACACGCGTGATTTACAAGATCAAGTATGTTAGACCTCAATCTGCGAAATTAAATTGTGAGTCCATTACAACGAATGTAATAGCCCAATAATTGGATCTACGTCCCTCTTCTCTCAGTTTAAACGAATTCAATGACTAGGTATCAAATGATAATTATCTAAAAGATTGTTTTGGGTAATTGAAAATTTACGTAGTAGAAATTCGACAGGAGGGCTAAATGTAAAATTAGTGAGATCTGTGAGACCGCACGTGTGTAGACAACTCTATAAGAATAACCTACATACGTAAATCAGATTCTCAAGCCCAATAAATTTTTAACGTTGGTTAGAAAAAGGTTATCTTTCTGGGTTTAAGGATTAATAACGACGACATGGCGTGCTTTCTGCTTCCTTTTTATCAATGACAAATATTGTTATCTACTATAAAATGGTGTCTCTATACACGTTAACGTAATCAGTGCGATATCGATAATCATGTATCTCATGTAATCGATAAAGGTACGACCGATTGTTACATTTTGTGCCTATAAAAATAGCTGTTACATTGTCAATCGCATTCGAAATTCTTAACAATGCTTATAATTGTCAGTATCATCAGTTGGATGCGTCAATGTGTAAAACGTGCTGGGTATAAAGAATGACCTTGGGAATGAAGAGTGAGGGGAACGACGAAGCCAGGAACGAGGAGAAGGTGAAAGCTTTCACATCTTCCAGTTAAATCAAACTCAAATAAGACCATCTTAGTAGGCTACCAGAATACTTAGCGAACAGTCAGGGCCGTTTAAGCAACATCATTAGAATCAATAAAGGCAATCGTAAGAATTCGACGTTTCCTTGATTTTATAATTATTTCTCCAGCTTCCTCTTTACAAATATTTTCAAGGATCATCTTTTGGAGATGCGTATTCGTCATTTTCCAAGAATTTACAAACATTGATTAATAAACGAATCACGATCATCGTGCTGATCGTGTCAAGGAGACTTCGAAGGTTCTCTTGTAAACCTCCTTAGAGTTGATGCTGGTATTTTCTACTCAGTAGTCAACGTCCTCGTCGGCAAAGAAATCGTATAAACGAAGATCTGGGAAATCGCAGTGACCCCCTTATATTTAAATCTGTATTAATATAACGGTTCTAGTAGAAATTCTAGAAGGCGACGCCACGACGTTCCCAATGTATTTAAAAAATATTGGTGGATGGAAAATAATTTCGCCTGGCAGCAACTACAATCTTTTAATTAATAGCGTTTGGTATCGAGTGTTGGACAGCAGTCCGTCCCTTCCGTCCTCTATTCCCGTGTCCCGCACTACTAGGAAAAATTTCATTAGAATATTTCACGTCGAAACCTCTAAACGGGTGAGTCATCCTCCTCGCCACCAGTCACCTTGGATAACAAAGAGGACCAAATCGTCTCTTTGCCATCTGACAAAAATTACTTTCGACACACCATAAAGAAGTAAGCAAAACGAAGTCTTCCTCGATGCTAAAGAAATTAACAGGAGCATCTTTGGGCTCTTCGGAGATTTAATCTTGGTCGAAAAAAAGGTTCTAAAAAAAGAACACTCTCGTTCCAAGGTAGATTAAAAATATCGAGGTAAGGCCGTGAGTGTTCAGAGAGATTAGAAGTCGCATACTTATACCTTCGCACTGATAATTCAGCGTTGTCAAAATATGCCTGAATGTTGTGGCGGAGACGCAGCAAGGCGACATCTGACACATAGATGGTGGTGGTAGACAGTGAAGTTAGTCGATGGTCGCGCGTACCCTAGGATACAGGAAGTTTATGCGCGTAGCTACATGGATGCCGGATACTTACGTATCAACGTAACATGTAAACGCACATACGCCGGAGAGTCTCGTTAACCGAGGCAGGCGCGTTCGGGAACCGTGAACTTGCCTATTAGAATTCGTAAGGCTTGATTTCCGTAAGGGAAGCGGTGGACTCTCAAGGTTGCCACGACAGTTGCCACTAACCGGTTTTAAACGTCACAGCGTCGTGTGCGTACATATATACTGTACACTATGTAAAAGCATGTATACCTGCTTCATTGCTACAGTATTATATTCATAATGGCTCTTGGATTTCTGAGTCTCTACGTATGGACGAAAAGTACCCACGTAATACGTCGGGCTATAAACTTCGGCTGACTGGCGTTTGTACGTACGCACATATATATATAGTTTACCTGGAATCGAAACAAATACGTAAGTAATAATCGTGCTGCGTGGTTAAACTCTTAGCTCGATAAGATATCACAAGCTACATTGAAAGGAGGAGAATGAGAAAAATTCTAAAAGTGTGCCAGTTAGATTTGACTTTTCAGTACTTCCCAGCATGCCCCGGGCTGCATATCGGTTTGCATTCAAATTTTTTTATTCGGTGGTTTAACTTCCTCTCGGTCGATTCGTCACTGGCCTCTTTTTATTATACGTATTCGTTATCGGGGACGCGTTTAATACATTTTTTCAATCTTTTTTTTTTTTGTTATTCTTCGTCGTTGCAATTCTCTGGAGTAACGACCTGGCCGTGTTCACTATTTGGTATGTAAAAATACTACTGGTATAATGAGCTATTGCTTCCTGTTGAATTGACGGATCGCTGCATCGCCAAATGCTGATTTATTCGAGCGTATCACTTCGTGACGCTCCTCTGCGCTGCTGATAACCTACTTTATTGCTTCTTTACCTTCGCGAGATAATGACTAATTCAATTCTTCGTTCAATTCTCTCGGCAGTTACGATTAGTTTATTCATAAACGTGAGTTCGTGTCTTGACGATAGATATTTATGTGGCGTTCAGTTTTTGTGGGTTCTATACGTTCTTTTTTTCTTTATTTCTTTTATCTTTTTCTTTCCTTTCTCGTTCTGCATAAATTTTGACGTCTGAATTTTAGTGTACGACGAGTCTGGTACCGTTTCTTGGGCGATTCCGTTATATTCGTGAGTACGCACGTTATTGGGAATTCCTTGGGAATTTTGTTCTATACTTTTTCACTACCTGGACAGCAGTTGCCTTCGAGTTTCTCGTACGAATTCTTTTATAGATTTGCCCATAATTTTTTGGAGATTGTTGCGGGCACTTTTTTCCAGTGACGTAGTTTTTTTTATTTGTCACTTTTTTATATTTTGATAACACAACGATCGGTTAAATAAACAATTTCCCGTTTTTTCCCTTCCAATATTTAAGTCACGATAAAAAAAACTTTAAACTTAGCGTCGTCGCTCGTTCGTTTTATTCGCGTTATTTAGGTTTCCATAAAAATTCCCTAAAATATTCCTTTCTTCTCAAATCTCTACGAACGTAATCACACTCCTTATCAACTCAGTGAAAATGAATTACGCAGGAGACTTTAATTACCTACTGATAAGAATTCACAAATTGCCTCTTCCTCTTATCAGGAATGTGCTTTAAGTTTCCATTTTCACTGTACTCAATATCCCGATAATAATTTGCAATCGGGATCAAGATCGCGATGGAAAATACCGATTCGCCTACTCGTATCTGTGTTATCACTTTTGTCCCACCCACATCCGTTTCCGCCGACACGAGACCCTATAAGGACGAAACTATCTTCACAGCAAAAATTTTTAAACCATCGTATCTCCCATTTAAATTCCTACGTCCGTTTTCCCCCATGGGCAACGGTCAAGTTAGGCTAAATTCGCCAGTAAACGTCGACCTTTACACATTGTACGCGGGATACATAACTAGTACGTTCAGTCTGCATAAAATGCGTTGAGAAAGGCTTCCAATGAATATGGTCACTATATATAGATTAATTTACATGAACGCGTCACTTAAGTGGGATTTGTCCATTGACTAGTCACCCCCTGTGATTATCTGTGCAAAAAAGATAAGGTTAATCCCAGGAATAATAAACAATATCGAATTATAAAAATCGATTGTCTGGTAATCAAGTTAGATTACTGATATAAATTCTTTTAATACCGATATGCAATTGTTAATCTTTAAAAACATTCACCACTCGTAATTTCGGTATTCGCAATGAAACCTTCATTTGTTATTACTATCTTAATGGCTGCCCTACCAATCCTCTCTTGGAATTGTTCACTGACGTTTCTTTCATCGCCACCAACGCTACCCTTTTCTCTCTCTTCCTCTCGCGCCTCATCGACTCGTCTCTCTCTGTCTCACCGTCTCGGCGAAGGCTCTTTTTCGTCATTCACCAGGAGTCACTTCGTTCTTATGGTTTTACATTATCTTAACAGGACTTCACTGCTGACTAATAGAAAAAGTTTTATTACAAAAAAAAGTTAATAGCGTTAACCGAAGGCATTGAGAATTCAGTAGACAATCGTAGACACTTGCGAATTGCACCAGATTTAATAACCAGGCCGTGTATTAAAGGAGATCGTATTCTCAAGAGAGACCCAGTAGAGGTATCATCTAGCTTAGTCTATTCTGCTTTGAAAGTCAACAAGGCTACATCCATGCGACCATAACCTCCTGCTGAAATCCTAATGGAGTCTTACAAACTGTCAATAGCCTGAAGAGTGAACTTATATAACTTATCAGTCGAATGATTAGTCATTGATATCTGTCTGAGTCGATTAATCTACAGCCTCCAGATTGTTCAGTCAGACTTGGTTAGTCTGATCTCAGTGTGAGCGGATATGATTCGTGTTAAAGACCTGTCAATTGAAGTCGTAAGGAACGTGTATATATAGATGTACCTTTAGAAATCTCTGTTACATTTAATAGGAGTTCGCACGTAAACCAGTTTTATTATGGTTCGTGAACGGTATGTACAACGTATGAGAAGCGTCGAGACGCCTCTGTAATGAGATTGTTGAATGACTGTTTCAGAGGAACCTGGTCTGAGGAGAGAACTCGGCGAGGATCTAGTCGAGAGGATGAAGAAGCCAGTTTGCACGTGATCGAGAGGAGCTTTCCCTTGGCGGTGGCGACTATCGGCGAAGACCTGAAGATCAGAGCGACGCAAGGTGTCGTCATCAGTAAGATAAAGCACGTGATGAAGTCTCTTGAAGAAGTTAGGAGTGGACTGATAGTTTTTTTTAAGTGAGAAAAAGGTAAGGTTGGAGGTTACTGTGCGTCGAGTTAATAATTATCTTTCTTGACAATTTATTGGGTTATGTTTCCTCTTTATTATTTTTCTTTACAGAAGATCAAAGAAGAACGAGGTGAAGGAACGTCACCGTCGCCGTCGCCATCGCCATAGTCATTGTTACTGTCTTGGTGCCCTCGAGGCGTGGAATATCGATAAAAGCAAGTAAAACTAGTAGCTGAGGTTTCCCTAGAGCCAAGTAGAGAGAGAGACTCGCGAGCTATGAGATATCTACGGGTTAAGTTAGTAAGAGGAAAGTCGAATGCACGATGAGAAAATCCAGCGAGTCAGGAGCCTAGCGGCTTGTTAATTCTTCTATTTATTTCTTTCACTTTTTATTGCTTCGTTCTTGAATGCTAGTCCGTTAGCTTTACGTATCTATTAATATGTTTGCTTCTTGTCTATTATTAACTTTTACTTGGTTACCTTCAACTGCCAATAGACCAAGGAACTCCTGCTGTAGAGTCATCAGGATGAGCATGATTGGAATTGCTAGACGCAACTGGGCTCTGAGGCTCTCAGTGGTCCTCAATGTCTGCGTCTTGCTCTACGTCTGTGCGCACTTTGGCTCCTCCGGACCCTGGATCGAGGAACCACCGACGAATTGGGCCACGCCATTGGCAGAGGCTTTTGGCCCGGCTGATAATTTTAATGGCACACAGAGACAGTCATCTTCGTCCTTGTCATCTTCTGGGTACTCGGCCTCGCCGCCATTCTCCAATCTCAAGCTGGTCAAACAGTCCGTTAAGGAGAGCCTGGAGAACAAACCTGCTACTGTGCTCAGTTCCACTTCCATAAACTCTGCTACCAGAGTCGAGGAAGGTCCCTTTTCTACGCAGAAAGTGCAGGATCATTCTCAGGTAATAAAAATAATTGTTAAACTGTAAAACGGCCATCGATATCTTTTCCTTTGTACGTAAATCCTAGAGGACTGGTCTTATTTACAGACAAGAAGTAATGGTACGGATGGTGCTAGCTCGCCAGCTATGACTCTAAAGGATGCAATATCTTGTAACGATAAATCGAGCGAACCCAAGACCGCTCAACGTGGTGACTACTGGGTCCTTTATAACTACGTACCGATGAGCATGTCCGTGCGTTGCTGGGAGACCGTGACCTATACGACTCAGGCTGATTACACCTTCCTGGATAACGTCGAACCACTGCTAGAAAGATGGCGAGCTCCTATCTCGATAGCAATGCACGCACCAGGTTCCGACTTTCCGCCCACCATAGACGCTATTAAGTATCTTCGAAGTTGCGGCAGTCCCCTGATCTCGCAACTAGTCACATTTCACATCTACTTCAGTAGCAAACACGTACCCAAGGCGGTGAGAATTGGATCCTATTACTATATCAGGATGCTGATACCGTTCGTCATAATTATTCACCGATGATAAGATGTTTCTAAGATTATAAAATTTCTTCAGGTGCCACCTACGGACAAAATTATTTCTGACACTTACAATTGCTCTCTTGGTCCGCCCTGGGTTAATGTCAGCGTCGCCAAGATGTATAAGACCGAGAAAAAACTCTTGTACCCGGTGAACGTGGGTCGCAACATTGCCAGAGAATCTGCGCCGACTCATTATGTGTTTGCGAGTGACATTGAACTTTATCCTAGTCCTAACCTGGCACCCAAGTTCTTGGAGATGATGAGAAAAAGAGATCAGCCGACCCTGTACAAATCTAATCCCAAGGTCTTTGTTCTCTCTATATTTGAAGTGGATGAGAAAAGTCAACCACCGGTCAATAAGACGCAGTTGGTAAGCTATCTTATAAATAACTAATCAGCAGTTCCGTGATATAGACATCGCAGGAAGTATGCAGAGTACGATGGAGATAAACGTAGAGGCGTTTAGATTGATTTACTCCTTTTCTTTTATCTTCTACAGATACAAATGCTCAAAGCAGGAACGGCCATTCCATTTCATAAAAAACTCTGCTCAGGATGTCATAACGTGCCGCGTAGTAAAGAATGGCAGGAAGCTGTAGAAACGGAAGGTCTACACGTTTTCCACGTTGGCAAGAGAACCGGTAGCTTCGTGCACTGGGAGCCCATCTTCATAGGCACGAATAACGATCCCTTGTACGACGAGAGATTGAGTTGGGAAGGGAAAAGTGATAAAATGACCCAGGTAAGGATGCCGGAAAAATAACTCATTTTCTTTAAAGATAAAAGAAAATTATACCAACTAATATTTCAGGGTTACGCACTCTGTGTTCTCGATTACGATTTCCTTATACTGGACAATGCCTTTCTGGTACATCGTCCAGGCATAAAGATATTCAAGAAAGATGCTTATCGCGACTTGCTAACGAGCAAGACGAATGCCCTCATAAAGAAGATCATCTTTCCGGAGTTAAAAGTCCTCTACGGGACCAGGAAGGGTTGTGCTGTGTAGCCCAGCGCGTCCCGGCTCACGGGTAATTATGTTCATCGGCTATCCCGGTGCCCGGTGTCATCGTTTCACCAAACCCAAGTCGCCAGTACTTCGCGTTTCGTAACCCAGCAACGTTCACGATATTCAACGATCTCAATCTCTAGGGGTCGTACGTTATCCCGAGGGAGATCGAATAACGTTAATGGGGACGATACACGCGATGAGACTTTACCGCGATCAAGGCCATCCGGTGATTAAAACTTGGGACTACCGTTTATACGCTTTAATATTCAAAGATAAGGGCGTATCGTGAAAATAAGGGAAAGAGCGAGACTCCTCGTGCGACAGTTCCTAAGTTTTCTACAATGCCTTTAACTCGTCTTGACTTAACTAGGATTACTTCCAAGTTTAAATCCTCGTGGAGGATGCACTTGACTCATGGATTAAATCCTTCATCCTTTTACGACGAGGGCAAAGCCGACTTTTCATCTCTCGAAGCCTTTGTCAATTTTATTCATTTCTTCTCGTCACCTGCGCGTGACCAATTACATTTTTATTTAATCATTTTAACCAGCTTCGGGTGATCGGTAGACGTCCGCTCGTGTCAGACGCGCTGCGATTTCTTTATCAGTTAACACTAAATCGATCTTCCACCTACGTCAATTAAATTATCAATTACAGAGTGAAAAGGTGCGCATACGTGGAACGTCGCTTCCTCACGTGCAGTGGCTTTTCATTTTTCCACAGAATTTCGGGTGTCGGGTTAGATTAGGTATCTAGTATAGTAGGAGGTGGTATCGATTTTTTAAAAAGACCTTGCAGCGTCTCTACCGAGTACGTGACTCGGTGCCATATATTGGTATACGTGAGAAGTTAGTTAAAACAAAACATAAAAAAAAATACTTATTTCTACGCTTACACGTTCTTATAATCTCGCATATTCCCATTATTGTTATCGTCACGCGTTCCCCCTCTATTTTATAAATAATTCGTTAACTTTGTCAGATTGGGACAGAAGCTGGATTTTCGTGCTCCCATTTATATTTTCGATGAAAAAGGGACAGAAGTGAACTTAGAAATTAAAAAAAAATTTCACAAAATCTCGTACAAGCCGCCGAAGAGATAATTGGCGTTTCTATTAAAGCGACAATTTTTCTCGTTCTAGAACATTCGCGCGTTTTCAACGACCAAAGAGACGACTAAGTAGAATAAATATGGGAAATCAATGGAATGCAATGCTGAAGTATGAAAACTAGATAACAAAAAAAAACATACAAGACAGGTATCTATCGCGTGTCGATCGACGTAACGCCGAGTGGCAAAAAAGAAAATAGTCGCGCCGATCAGACCGTTTCGCGGAATCCGCACAACTTCCGATCAATTGACGTGAGATAATTTAAAAAAAAAAAAGAAAAAATGTGTTAAACGCTGTAAATACATAATGTGCTATATGTATCCGTGTTACACCAATTAAACTAATTGCGAAATACGCATGCGGCATTACGAGTGCTCGACATACTTAAAAAGGAACAACGTTTCCCGAATAACCATTAGGGCTCGTTCACCGCGTTACGTTATTCGTCGTAATATAAAACAGAGAGAGAGAGAGAGAGTGGTAAGGGGAATGAATGCGAGAGAAAGAGAGAGAATTCTTTAATATATCTGGATTTTAGTCTAAGAAAAGCGCTCAAGGACAGAAAGAAAAAAAAATAAGCTAAGAGATTATTGAAAAACGCAAAACACGTGCGCATCGACGACCTGCGTCCCGACGCGAATCTAATGTTACATATAATATATAATACACATATACATATATTTTTGGTATCACCGCAGCCCCCCAAACCAACACCCGCGGCCCTCCACCCCCCAAATAATCTTAGGAGACTCGGAGCAACGTCTCTTTGTAATGTCATCCTTCAAACAAATTTATAAAGTACGACTTTTTTGCTATAAGTATTTAAAAAAAAAAAAGTAAAAGTATCTTCAAAGAATGCACAAATTCAGTCTGCGAACGAAAGTGGTATGGCTGCGGGCGCGTCTGTCGCATTTAAATATAACGAAATCAGAAAATCGCGAATTCTGTCAATATCAGAATTTGGAACTCTCTGCATCTCCCGTTAGACCTTCTTAACATACTCGAAGAATTCCTTCCAGAAAAATCCCTTATTGCCTTTTGATTTATTGGGATTGTGCAGTCGCGCGTGATGGAAACTATTCGTACACAAAAAAAATATATATATATTCTGTGCCTTATTGCATTCTATCTCTGTGTAAAGTCAATTGGACCAAACCGGAGGAAAACCAGTAAGAATTTCGCACGTCTGAGAAACTGTGCTCATTAGAATGAACACACGTTTTGACTGACCTTTCGAAATCTTACAATTTTCACCTTTGACCCTGCTTCTGTCCTTCGATCCTTACATGTGTTCCCAAGGACCGATCCTTATTATTTGCTCCTCCCACTTGTACCCCGTCTCTTCTGCTCTTTCCCATTACTTTATCCTGTTTCCTTGTAAGATTTGCAGTCTATTAGCATAGGTTTAGCTCGTAAGAGAAACATAAGAAGAAATAAATGAACAAAACAATACGCACCCACGAGTGGGTAATATTAGCGCATGTTGCGCATTGATTGATGTATTATTATTCCTATTGTTGTTTGTGCATCATCGATTATTATTAATAACGTGACTGCGGGAGAGTTAAAAGTGTGTCTGCCGTGAAGAAATGAATGAACGATTGTGTGAATATTTACAAATAGGAACGACTTTGCGAAGTACCGGGCGAGAAGCAAACTGTAAATATAGTTAGAATACAAAACGTGTACGTGAGAAGGCGAGTGCGCATGCACGTCGCCGAGTTAACATTTTTCACCTTTTATTGTACCGCAATACATAGGACATGCATAAATAAGTAAATATATATAGCTACGTCCTTGAGCCGTATGCTGTATGTATGAATAAAAGGAATTTCAAAAGAGAAGAAAAAAAAATGTTTTACAATTCTTCCATTAATTAAAACGTTACGGAATAATGCTGCGAGGACTCCTTCGGTTTTCCGTATTTCAGTTCACTTTATTTCAATTAAAATATACAGGTTTTAAAAATGTGATCACACATTTGTTCGACTTAACCTTGGTTCGTACCTTTAAATTTGTCAAATAATTCGTTTCAAGAGCTTTTTAAAAAAAATTCCGTACGGCTTACTAACAATAAGTTCTTTCCTTTCTAGGAAAATGTTTTTGCTTCCTTGTCTTTTCTTCTTGTTTCCCAATGTTACCAACGTCCCACGCGTTTATTTGTTCCACAGTAAAGTTTACACTCTTAGAAAATACTTGAATTTTCGCGCGCACGTGTATATAATATGTATATAATACGACCTATGAGCCCATAGGCATTTTTCCATCAGGGAACGCCTTTCTCTACCTTCCCTATTATACATAAATAAACGCTATAAGATTTAATCTGTTGCGCGACCGCGACTAAACCGCGAGCGTTACATTTACATTGTATATGTCCAGCTGGTAACTATCGTAGGCACGTCTCGTTACATATTTCGCGTATTTCGAATCCTTCTCAGTCTTTGTCGAACAAGTAGCACAATTGAAGCGTGATTCCTCATTGGCCAAATTATTTCGCGATGAACGATATTGGCCAATGAGAAATCTACTGTTAGGACCAGTACAGCTAATTCGACAAAGCCGTGAAAGCTTCCTTTATTGTATAACAGTTAAAATTTATTAATAAACTAAAATAATACGCGTCCTCTTCGTCTTCTCAGACGATCCCATTATACGGACAATAGAAGGTTCTTGATTAAAACAAAAAATGACTATCGCCATTCTAAGCGCATATTATTTCAGTACAAATTTCACAAGTTTACTTCGCTCTCTTTCGAAAGGAACAAAGAGAGAGAACTAAAACAATAGATAAAGATTCTTTTTAATACATACGCCAGTGCTTGCAGATCGCGCATGACTCCTTTTAACGCTAAAACTTTGTCTAAATTAAATTATTCCCAATCTCCATTGTTTGACTAATTTCTAGCGTGCATATTGGCTGTCTTATTCTCCCAGATATTTCTTCTTAGCCTCTTTCACTCGTACGAGTTTCAAACACGGTCGCGGATTGCAGTGCTCATCAGACGGAGTTTATTATTACAGAGAATATACGGAAGATATGAAATATTTCATTTGCATACGGAAGCATCGTAAGGATAAACAGTTATAAACAGCAAACGGGTTGGTAGGCGGCCATCTTGCGATAGTCGACCAATCAGGACACTACAGTTGCTCACGTGATCAGTTTGAATTTTTCAACCAACTTACACTCGTTAACACAGTTACTGCTGTTGTTTGTTTGTTTTGAAATTGTGTAGAATAATTATCCGCCTTATACCGAGCTTGTTACTCGTTAAAGTTTCATGAATCCCATAATCGTACCATCGGGTTTGTTTGGTTTCGACTAAGGCGATGAGCTCGGATCAACGTAACGGAATTCGACGCCTAACGACCCGATTCTATGACAATTATGGAATCATACGGTAGACAGTCGATTAGTTGCCTTTCACAGTGTTATTCGTTTCTCTAAAGGATTGTAGGATCTTGTTCATTATTCACATTATTCTCAAACATGCAATTCGTTTTTACTTTC
Organism: Trachelus troglodyta; assembly: GCA_030142635.1. NCBI lineage: Eukaryota > Metazoa > Arthropoda > Insecta > Hymenoptera > Cephidae > Trachelus > Trachelus troglodyta. The sequence continues at coordinate 897,992 of JARQTJ010000681.1, forward strand.
GTTTTGATGGTACAACCGTTCCATACGATCTTATAATCCTCTGACGATTTTATACTCATTGTCGGTAAAGGCAAATCAGTGATCGCATACTTTTCTAGATACTTAAACATTTTTTTTCTTATACTAACGATGTCATTCAATCTCAACGTTTTCAGTGCGTATTCTTGGCCGCTCCTTTATTGATTTCTGTTTTATTTGGAAGAAATCTAGTTGAACTATTCCTGTTTTATTTGTGTGATTAGAGTTTCGAATAAGGAAGGCTGCAAAAAAAAAGAGGGAGATATTCGAAACTGGAATACTATGCGGATTTATTGAAGTGGTAAAAGTAAAAGGCCCGTATATAGCTATCAGACAAATTGGAAGGAGCGAGTAAAAAAGGGAAGAAAGAAGCTAATGGCCAAGTCGCAAGGTGAAGCAAGGATATGAAATTCGCAGTAGGAAATTTGACAATTCTAACCTCACTAACGTGCGTTCTGCTATTAAAATAATAATGCCGATGCAGATCGGCACTGATACATAAACTTTATCTTGCTGCAAAGGAATATCTTCCTTTCCGATGATTTCTTTATTCTAATTACTGCGAAGACGAGTAAAATCGTCCGGTCTACCTGCGAGACATACGTTATTGATTTAAAACATTCACGCTATTACGCATTGTAACTCACCGAACCACCAACCGAACGTTTTATGTTTTCTCAGAATATGTTGTGCTTTATACTTCTCACTTTCCAAGACGTTTAATACGAGATCGTGTGCTGAGTGATCTGGCGCTAGGATTGTAAGGTGACTTGGCTCTCTTAGCAATTCCAGATCCCGTGCCAGAACTGGTACCCGTGCTGGACGCCAGTCCCGCTTGTTTCAATTTTCCCGCCGAAAGTGGACTCTTTATTTTCGTCGCAATGGCTGCCTGTTTCAATTTTGCAGGCAGAGACAATCGATTCTGCTTTACGACACCGTATTGATGAGCTACTTGGGCCGAGACTGTATGTCCAGTAATATCAACGTTACGAGAGCGTAAAGTTTTTACAGGTGTCGCTGCAATCGTGTCTGACCTTAACCAGCGTTGCGGCGGAGCATCAGTTGGACTGATGCAGATGGTCCTATTCGATTTCGTTTGATCGGCACAAATTCCGTTAGCGCTAGGAGTAGTTGGAACTGACCGGTTAGATTTCGCCTGATCATAATCCCTTAGACTAAAGCTACCTCTTAGTTGAACACGATTAGCGCCATTAATGGAGGGTCTGCGAAACGTCTTCACGGGAGTAGCTTTCTTCTCTAGACTCCTCCTCTGAAAGGAATTTGGTGATGATAATCTTTCTTTTCCCGGCGTCGTACTGGAACTAGTTCCATTCGCTCTAGACAGAGAAGATTCTGAACCTGGCCAGCATAGTCTACTATGAGGCTCCTCAGGTTTCTGATTCACAGGATTGTTCTCATCAGTGGGATTTCTTCTGTCTTCCGATCGAGTCCTTCTCTTCATGCTTGGTTCTACGATAGTTGTGCAACTGTCTTGTTGTGCTTGGGATATCGTACTGTGTCTACGCTTTGACGCTACTGTTCCATTTGTTCTAGTGACAACTGTTATTGAGGTACGAGTTTCTTCAAACGTTGTTTGAGTCAATGTCTTTGTCGTGGAATGCTTTAACCTCGACGATTTAACCTCTCCAGTTGCAGCAGCTAGAAGCCCCTCGTATGAACTGCCAAACGAATGATTCCCCGGTCTACGTCTAGTTCCATTCAGAACGGTAGTCCTGAGATCACCGTCAGCATTTGTTTTCAATAAATTCTCTGGCTGAATGTTCATAGTGTGTCTGCGTCTTGCGGCTCCTCGGAGATCATGTTCATATGCACCACCAAAAGGACGACTACTACTTTGAGACAAAGTGCTGTGTTTACGTCGTGTTCCATTTAGGTCGCCAACCCTGATATCATCACAGGGTCTGTTAAAGGTGTTCTCTCCTTTGTTAGCAGCACCGCCACGTCTCAGTCTCGAGGTTAGATTGCTAGGATTCGTAGTGGAAGACTTCACTTCATCGCACGTATCGGAAAACGCATTTTCCCGCACTATATTCGGCACCTTTGAGTTCTCCTCTTTCATTTTAGCATCGGACATTTTCTGCGGAAGAACTTTCTGCGACGGACTTTCCGTCTTGCTTTCACATTCCTGGCGAGTTGCGCTCTCTTCTGACGTCTTGACATTCTTTTCTTGATTGGTGGAGGTTTCGTCAGGCGCATCTTGTATTTCACTGCCTTCGACTTCTTTGATTTCATCTAAAATATCGCTAGAGGAGATTTCTGCAACTTGTATACTTTCTGTAGCGTCTTCTGGTGACTCTTCAAGGGTACTGATCTCCGTTGGTTTAACGTTCACGTCGTTAATGCACTTCATCGGAGGATCAGTTTCTTTAGGTATCACATTTTCTGCTGGAATACTTTTATTAGAACTCTCTTCTGTAGTGTTTGATGAGTCAGGCTGTTTTCCTTCAACTTCGATAGAACCTTTGGGTGGGCTCTTTTGTAAGACATGAGGTATACCAGAGCATGGTAGTGGCTTCTGCGGGGTTTGTATAGGTGTAGTTGGTACTGGGGTGTAAAATACTGGTCTCACTGTTGGTTTCGGTGATGGTACTTGTTCTTTTTTCTGACTTAGCAAAACCTTCAAACAAAAATTATAGGCATACTTGTATGTTTATACACTACCCACGACGAGTCATACGTCGACCAGCTCAGAAATAAAAATATTTGGTCTACGTAGAAGAAAAAAGAAGTACTGAAATTTTGCGTTTACCTCGCTTCGAGAAGGTCCAGGAGGATCAAGCATCAGTGTAACGACACTGGTGTTGTCAGCTCTTAACCTTGTTGAAAACCATCTTTCAAGTGCTCGATCAACTAAACTCTTTGAAGGATTGATCCACATCTGAACGTCCGTTTGCTGTGGGATAGAAGTTTTATTAAAAATATAATAGTAGACTTACATTCCAAGTACTAATTTTGCATATCGCATTAGACCCACCCCAGTGCCAGCTTGTTGCGAAGCAATAAGATGTTTTTCATTATGCCTCTCTGCTGCTTGTACAATAGCGACTGCAGCTTGTGCAGTTAACATGTTCCACAGACCATCGGTACCAAAAATAAGACAACGATGAGATTTTACATCAACAGCCACTACTCTCACATCTGGTTCTGGTGAAACCACGAATGTATCCAACTCAGAGTTGTAACTCCAGAGATCACCTAATAACAATAGTATATATGTATTAGATTATAGGGCAATGCAGATGGACAAGAAATCTACATAATGTACAACAAAAATGCCAGAATACCTAGTGATCTAGCAACAGCAAGGAATGGAATTTCATCTATATGAGTTGACCTTCGAACAGGTCCCTTATGCCCAATACGAGGTCGATTCCAAACAACCCTTGGTACACCAGATTTACTAACAACCTTGCCACCTGATTCTTGAATGCGACTCATTTCTGGGCCACTTTCAGGCTTATGATCCTTCGTAAGGGCTTTAGCTTTCCATTGAGGATCTCCATCATCTTGATAGCCTAGGACGATACCAGAATCTCCCACGTGACCAATATAAATTTTACCCTTTCGAATAAACGCTATACTGGCTGTGGTCCCTGCAGTGGAAGGTAGGCCGGAAGCTGTTCTTGGCCATTTGTCTATATGAAAGAGGAAAGAACAACAGAAATATGTAAAAATGATCACTTCATATTAAAAATGAAGTAAAATCAATAAGCATTGAAAACGGTATTTGATAGAAAATGTCCCAATGATTTTGAAATTTTCACTCATGGAAAATTCCAGTATGATTTCACTCATTTATCCTAACAAAGGATTTTTAACTAAAATATTAGAAAAAGCACTTTACTGCTCAAACAAAACAACATTTTATTTCATCAAAAGGGATTCTCTTCGTTCGTAAAGAGCTCGAATATTTTCAGGTTAACCATACATTACATAACCTAAATTCTAGCCTGACCGCTGACGACAAGTGGTGGGGGAAATACGCGCGACGATAACAGAAATCTTAGAATACCATGAAATTAGAGGTTACTCCTCAAAAAGCGCGGGTCTTAACAGATATATTAGAACAAACGCGCTAAGAATTACAAAAATACTAAAAAAAAAAACGCAAATAATTCTTACCGAGTTCTCGCCACATCGCATAATGCGTGTTCACATATCCATCTCTTATGGCTCGTAGAACATCCTCATCCCTGTCGCTCCAGAAGTTTTTCTGTTTGACAATAATATCCATAAGGTGTTCCTTAGCGAATGTAGCAGCCTCTCCACCGCCGTGCCCGTCAAAGATACCAAAAAAAGCGTATTCCAGGTCTTTGTCGTCAGAAGTCTGTTGGTAGGCCACGCTGAACATATCCTCCATGTATTTGCGGCCACCCTGATTACAGTGCCCGGTCACTCTCAGATTCACACCAATGCTTAACGGCATGTTGACCTGCCGAAGCTACAGAACCCTTAACAATAGTCACTAAATCACTTTGGTGTCCCTTGCATTTACTGCGCCTCTCACGACACGTATTACTAGAACGGAAGCCTCACATTTACTGGGCAGATCCGTGAGAGGCAAGGGACGCAGAGAACTCTCGCAGTCCTATCCCCACCATCTGTTCTGGGAGCCACAAGAGACAAGAGTGGGGATTATGTTCACCTGGTGGGGTTCAAGACCCCCCCGCACCTCCCCACTCAGCACCACCACATCCCCTTCCGATGTCTGTGCCCTCCAGCGTTGCCATTCACCCGCCCCGCGTATTGAATATACGTGAATACACAGTCCTGGATACTGCTGGTGGTACGAGGGCAGCCATGGCTGCTGCCATCCTGGACACGCGTTACAACGATGGTAAATTCTAACGACGACGAGACAATCTTGATCACGCGGAGCGCGGAAGCCAGGTAGCTGGACAAATGCCGACGAAGACGAGGCTAAGAAAACACAGCGCCTCCTCGTTGTTCCTACCCACGTACAGTCCCCGTCATACGTCCGTCAGACGTCAGCGTATTCGTGTCGCGCGAGACATTGCAACGTTGTCAGTTTTAACCTTCTCTCTTCGACCGAGTAGGAACGAGATAACGGATGGTAAGAATTCCAACTCCGTTCTCATCTGTATTTAACCTCGTTCCTCTCTTGGGAAACGAAATGGAATGAAGCAAAGAAATATCCAAAGATGAATTCTTTTTGCAAATACAGCGGTATGAAACTTCACGCGATAATAATTGCGACGTAAGCGGTAGCGAGACTAAAATGCCTATATGCATTTAACGGCAACGAGTAGTAAGCGTACGTCTCGCAGAAGAAACACGGGAAAACTCGTATTCCGCGCCTTCGAAGAAAAGGCGTCGAGGCGTTGCGCGCCTGTTGCCGTCCCGACAGCTTTTGTCACGACGTTCCGCGGGAGCGCCGAAAAACAAAACCCGTGCACACGTGTTTGGACTTGTTTCTCTCGTACTGTAAAAACCGGCAACGTCGCACGACGTTCGAAATAGCACACAGAAGCCAGCTTGCGACTTTCACCGCAACGGAGTCACAAAACCCAGTGTGAATTACCATCTAGCTTAAAGTTTGTCCCGTAGGAAAATGCATGAGGATCTTTACGTTTTCTAGTGACTGTAATCGATCTATTTAACTATGTCGCTCGGCATTCTGCTACCAGAGAGCGCATCCGTTTATAGAGGAACTCGGCCATTTTCTACCGTAACGACTATAACCTGTACGTGCTGCAGACCGTAAGGACGCAATGGCTTCCCGATGCGCTTCGTGTCTTGCATCATCCTTTTACCAAGATGGCCTCGCCTGCCACTCGAGACTTCACTGACTCGCCCACTACTCTCTCGTAGTCAGAACATAACCATGGAGGATCGGAAACTCACTTGGACTAGACTTTAAACCTCTTGATTAGTAATTAATACAATACTGTGATTATTTAACTTTACAAACCTGTTGATGATGACTGTGTTATTGTATTTAGTGCAGGCGTCGACCTGCACTGGGAACGGAAGCCATTCGCCTGCTTTCATCGTGTCTCACGAGAGGAATGGAGGAAAGACGTTTCTGTGGAATGAAGCAAGTCTGAACGCGTTCGTACTCGGAGTTGTTCTGACGTGCGGCGATGCGTCACGGATTGGATAATGATTGTCCTCCCTTACTGGGAATTCCCTGTGAGAATTATACTCATGGTATAATAATCATAAACGGAATGAATTTTTTAAGTGTACCTGTTGAGCAATCTTGACAGAGTCCTCGTTTTTCGATGGTAGAAAAAAGTAGTTTTGTGAGAATAAAATCTGTTGGATATGAAAATTATTAGGATTCAATGGATACTCGATTGAAGAATACTTATTTGATAGTTTCGGTTAATTTGATATGTTAGGTTGAATGGGAATTTAGTAATTGATTTTGAAAACTATTACTCCTGTTTTTATTCATGTCGCCTGGCATCTGTTTTGGAAATACATTGTTGGTGATCGTTGTTGCGTTATGACAGAATAAATTATTACAATAGAATTCTCAACGATAAGTTGACAGACGTTTTTTGATGTTGTATCGACTGAAAGTATTGTCCTGAAGCTTTGGGAGTCAAGGGTCTTGAACTAGAAAATTAATTTAATTAGATAGACAGGATACAACGAACAAAACGTCAAAATCGCTTCACGAAAATAAATTTCCCAGTGCACTATTACGGTGGTATACTTTGAATATTGCACGATTGACTGAAGATAAGCAAACATTTCCTTAGTATTGCAGGAGTTTAGTATATGTAATCAATACTTTGTCTGAAACAAGAGAAATTTTTTGAACAATGACACTGACAACTATGTACCGGATGTCAAAATTTTTTAATATTAAAATATTACAATAATTAAATATATCTTTGCTACCAAAATCAGACACGTCGTACAATTATAAACGATACAACTAGTACGATATTTTCGGTCACCGTATTGATTTCATAAGAAAATAATTTTATTTAAACTGATCTTGCCTTTACTGACAAACAAGTTTGTGCAGATCGTCCCTGCGATCGAAGCGAGCAGTGTGATCGTTTAACCAGCCGGTCATCCGGAATCCAGGATTGACTAAGGTTGATAAGTATAGCCAAGGGTAGTTTAACATTTCCGAATGAAATGTAGTCACAAATGATGCTTCGAAATACTTCTTTTAAATCAACAAATCGTTCGAATTTAAAAATCTTTTATTTATTCTTTTCGTACAACCACCAAAACTATACCGATGAACAAGGGTGACTCTTCCGTTTAAACCAAACAGAGGATCGTACCTAAGTTTTGTCTTACGGCTGGTCTCCTGGATTTTCTATTAGGAACCTGATTAGAATGATTATCTGCAAATGGTATTATTTCCGCAGCGTCGTTAACCGAAGATAAATAAACTGGGCATCTTACCGAGTTTGATATCACAGCAGCTCTGGCATTGATTGAAAATAAACAGACTCACGATTTTTATGTGTAGAATATACATATCTATGTATATCATTTTAATGGATAAACTCTGTTTGTAGGGATCCGCGACACCCAGGCTTACCTGTCACCATATCTTATCAGATGTCCAGTCTGCTTACCTCTTCAGTCAACGGTTCTGGGTGTCGCAGAGGCATCCGTAGAGCGAGTTACCGATTGAAATGACGACGTTACGAATACACCGAAAGATGGTGCTAAACAGTAAACAAAATATGAGAGCCTCACGGTATGGCCATAGTAGCTTATTTTAAAATTTATAACACCAAAATAAATGAATATTTCGGGTGTATTTTCGAGCCCAAGTTTATTTCATCCAACTTCTTGCAATATCTTTTCAAAAGTCACTTTTCTCTATGAACGGTCATCTTATATTTACAGTGATTTAAAAGGACGTCTATATTCATGGATCAGGCATTATACAGGGATAGTAGTTACTAGTTGATATATCGAAATTGTCTTAAATAACATTTCTTTTTAGTTGTATTAGATTTTGTGCACAATTATAATAAAGATAAGAACGAGACATAAGAAAATTTACTGTAACAAGTTAAAAAAAATACGGTTCACTTGTACAAACATAACGTAGAATATTTCAGCAGAAACTGTAGCTCAATACGCTTGTATATTGAAAGAAATACGTACATAAAATGTAAAAAATTGATTATACTACGCAGTCATTGTTTTATTTATTATAATTACGTGACTTTTGGATATTAGATTGAAAATTTATACAGAATAGTTCTAAATGACGCACTGGGTGTGGATGAGTTTGGCTTTTTCTTTAGTAAGTCGTATCTTTTAGAAAATCATTTTGTACGTCACAGACGTGTCTATATACTCTTATAGTTACTTTCGTATGTTTTGCGTCATTTTAATAATTATTTTTGTGACAGAGAATGTATGAACATGGAATTTTATTAGAAGGCACATGTTATACAAGAGCAGAGTGGCGCAGTGGAAGCGTGCTGGGCCCATAACCCAGAGGTCCGTGGATCGAAACCACGCTCTGCTAAGAAATATTTTTTTTTCTTGTCGAATATGATTTTGCATACTATAGATTAGTCTTAGGATAACATATAGAATTTTTTTAGAAGACCTGTATACAGTATTTATTCATTTTCATTAATTTTATTAATATGATAATCATCGTTATCACTGTGAAGTACTTTTAAAAGAATTATGAATCAGGCGTCTATGTAGTTATATAAAAAATATTATAGGTCATGAATGAGACTCTCAATATCGTGGATCGTAGATTCGAGCCTAAAGTAGGGTCTGTGTTTGTTTATCAAATTTGAGTGTCCTTACGTGCTTTATTGGCAATTCATAAATGGAGAACAAAAATATAACAAGTTCTTTTGACGGATATCAAAGCAGCCATAAAGTTGGGAGTTGAAAATATAATCGTATTAGAAGTTTCCTCTATGTTAAAACACCTAAAAAGTTAAAAATTCCAAAAATAAATTCGCCCAACGTGGGGCTCGAACCCACGACCCTGAGATTAAGAGTCTCATGCTCTACCGACTGAGCTAGCCAGGCCTGACATTTTTAAAACCACCAGTCAGACATACCGACATTATCAATTTCGATCATATTTGACATCTGTTTCTTTACATTACTTCATTTCTATGGCCTAAACTCTATTTTATAAAGTAGCGACGAATTGCTCATTGACTAGGTTTACAAAAATGGCACGTAAGGCACAGACAAGCAGCAGAAAAGAATTAATCGCCCTTAGGCATCTTTTAATACCGTCTGTCAGCCTAATACAAAATATACGTCGACGTGGCAGTAAAAAAAATGGAAAAATAAATAAATCAACGTTTAACAAAATGTTATCTTTCCACAAACTCCAACTACACCGCTTCCGTTTACATTCATTTCACCACGCAACAACTTTTCTAAAGTATAATTCTTCCAGTCTTAATCAAACTACACATAGAGAAATTATATACGAATCTTAAACTGCCTTTCGTTTGATACTTGTAGCCGAGCCGCTTATCGGAACGCGAATGAACACGTAGCAGAATAGTTCACGCGCCACTGACAAGCTGGCGCCACTGTCGCTGTGGCTTCTCTTGCCGAAGTGAAACATTCAAGGTTAAATAAAAACGCAATTCAACGTAATCTCTAATCGCTTAACGCCGTAGGTCAAAACACATTTTTCTTAGATCAGTCTGTTATTTAAGAAAATTACTAAATCAGCACGTCGCGATGACTTTAGCATCTTCGAACTGTTAAGGAATCTTAAAAGCTCCGCTGGATAAATCGTACGTCTAAACAATCAGACCCCTCATTGGCGAAAAGTCTTAAATTTGATAATTTTGACTAATCAAGAGTTTATCGAATATTTCGATTAATACATCTCTATTGAAAAATTGTGTAGTTACCTTTATTATTATCACGATCAAAGCCAGAACATATATTAACCTTATCTTAATCTACATATTATGATTTTGTGAGAAATTAAAGTATGTACATTTGAAGATCACATAAAACTTACGCGAGTCAAATTAATGGTTTATCGGTACGAATCGACGCCCACGGAAAATCTATTAACGCGAGTAACTGTATTATTGAGTAAAATAAAAATTTTACGTCGACTGAGAATGATTTACGTCATTCGGCAGTGACCGTCAACAGCTTTTTTACGAGTCGACGAAAAATATAAAATGATTAAAAGCATTGTACCAGGAATATCAATCCAATTGCAAGAAACTTCAGGAAACTCATTACGTTTGCACTCGAGTAATTTAGTGCTTCAGGTTTCTCTGAAAATATATTCCACACAAATGTCTTGCTGTTATATGGATCTGACGTATTCGTGTAAGTCACATTACACAAATCCAGATAATCCACTAATTCTGCCTGGCAGCGCCATTTTAATTTATTATCTCCAAACTCCATACTCTTCAGACGTTTGAAATTCGTTAACATGTTAGTATAAATGCAGGTCAACTTATTCCCCTGGAGTGACAAATGTTCAAGACTTCTCATCTGATCTGGAAAGATATCCACTGGAATTTCTATCAGAGAATTGTTAGTCAACGTCAGATTCCTGAGCTGAGTCATATCGCGGAACCAGGAGGAATTTATCGTCTTCAGCTGATTGTTTTGAATCGTAAGTTCCTCGAGCTTGAAGAGACCACCGAAAGCTCCGGGATTGACCTCGTGGAGGCCGCAGTCACGAATTACTAGCTTAGTGAGGTTATAGAATTTCGAGAAAACGCACCGTGGTAGATAGTGAATGCAAACATCGGCAAGCTCAATGTATTTCGTATCACTCGGAATTTGGTCGAGTACAGTCAAATTACCGTCGGTGCATTTGTAATTAACGACTTGATCTGATTCCGCAACCTTGACTGGGGTGCATTCTCCTTTCTTTGTGACTTTTATACAGTGACTTGAAGCAGGATCCTTCGTTCTGTTGCAACCTGGAAAATGCGACTCGATCGGAACAGTTGACGTAGTTGCTGTAGTAGTAAGCCAACATTGACATTCATTTATATTATTATAATTCTGGAATTTGTCTTTCTCGTAGAAAATGCCATGCTGTTCTAGATACTGGACAAGCTGTAATCTGATGGGACACGTCCAAGGATTTTTATCTATACTTATGAACTGAAGATGATTCCAGCTGGCAAGCAAATCGAAGCTGATGTAACTCATGTTATTGTTATCGATATCCAATGTCACTAAATTCGGTATATGCAGAAAGACGCCATCTTCGATTTGCGTGATGTTGTTTCCAGTCAAGGACAGCTTTGTCAGATTGTACAAATGGCCGTGGAACCAGGAGGAATCTAGGATCTTCAGATGACTGTTGTGGATCGTCAGTTCCTGGAGATTGATGAGGCCATAGAAAGCTCCGGGCTCGATCATCTGGAGTCTGCAGTTGCGAATTACTAGCTTAACGAGGTTATGGAATTTCGAGAAAGCACACGGCGGTAAGTGGTGAATGCAAACGTCATCAAGCTCAATGTACTTCGCATCAGCAGGAATTTGGTCCAGTACATTCAAATTACCGTAGGTGCATTTGTACTTAATGCCTTCATCTGGTTCCGCAACTTTGAGTTGGGTGCATTCTCCTTCCCTTGAGACTATTTTACACTGATTTGAAATGGGATCCTTCGTTTTCTTGCAACCTGGAAAATTCGGCTCAGTCGGAACGAATGGCGTAGTTGGTGTAGTAGTAAGCTGACATTGAGATTCACTTGCATTAATATAATTCTGGAATTTCCTTTTCTCGTAGGAAATTTTTCGACTTTCTAGATACTGGACCAGCCTTATTGTGAAGGGACACGTCCAACGATTTCCAGCTATACTCATGCTCTGAAGACGATTCCAGCTGTCAA
>JARQTJ010000681.1:909955-1249195 GCA_030142635.1 Trachelus troglodyta
AATCGTCAGTTCCTGGAGATTGCTGAGACCATAGAAAGCTCCGGGCTCGATCATCTGGAGTCTGCAGTTACGAATTATTAGCTTAACGAGGTTATGGAATTTCGAGAAAGCATGCGGCGGTAGTTGGTGAATGCAAACGTCATCAAGCTCAATGTACTTCGCGTCAGCAGGAATTTGGTCAAGTACATTCAAATTACCGTAGGTGCATTTGTACTTAATCATTTCACCTGGTTCCATAGCGTCTTCGATGGTGCATTTTCCTTCCCTTGAGACTCTGTCACAGTTGTAACCAGATGCTGGTGGCCCAGCTGTACTTCTTGGATTGTGACACATAGATTCATCTGCACCAATATCATTCTGGAACATGTCACTCTCGTAGGAAATACGACGGTTTTCCAAAAACTGGACCAGCTTCAATTTACAGGGACACTGCCAAGGATTACGAGATATACTCATGGACTTCAGGTCACGCAAATTCTCCAGCAAATCCACACAGATGCAAGTCATGCGATTATTACTAATCTTAAGTTCCAGTAAATTTGGTATAAGCTCAAAGACGTCATCTTCGATTTCCCTAATTTTATTTCCGGTCAAGTCCAAGTATCTCAGATTTGGTAGAGGAAAGACCGAGAATTTTTTGACGATCTCCAAATTATTATCTTGTATAACCAGAGTCTCCAGTACAACCAAATCGACGAATGCGTCAGGTTCGATGATTCTTGTTTGACAATTCCAGATCTTCAGTATCTTCAAGGTTTGCCCAAATCTCATAAATAAGTTTCTTTCTATTGTTGGTATATACGATGAAAGAACATCAAGAGCATCGATCGTGTTGGGAATTTCGTTCATCTTGTCCAAGGTTGCCTTGTTACAGACGTATGCGAATATAAAAGGGCGATGGTTAACCCGGTGGCAGGAAGTGCAACAATCTTTTCCTATTAGGACTTCATCATGAAAGTCCAGTCCAGAGGTCTCCTGTACGGTCTGTATTCCTGTTGATGTTCTTGTCACTGATACATTTCTAAATACCATAGTCGTATTCCTCATTGTCTCATTGTGAAATTCATGAGTCTGATGCCGTTTTGTAATCTTCCTCGATTTTTCAATCTCGTTTGTTGTCAATGGTTTCGACGGACAATTGAAGTTATTAATTCCATGATTGATGTTCTGGTTCGTCAGATAATTATTCAATTTGGTTTGACACTCACAATCCCAGGTGTTCGAAGTCAAGTTTAATTGTTTCAGTCGTACCAAGTGTTCAAGCTCGTTTTTCGATAAACATTGCAATTTATTTTTATAAAGACTGAGATGACGTAACTTGCCAAGAGATAAAAAGCTGCGATTTTCAATATTTACTATCTGATTGGAATCGAGGATCAAAGTTTCTAAATTAACCAAATCGTAAAACCAATTGGCTTTTATAACCTCTAAGTTATTACCAACCAATACGAGTCGTTTGAGTTTGGCCAATCCTGCAAAGGCACCATCTTCGATTTCAGTGATATTACAATTCCAAAACTCGAGACTGCGCAGGCTGTTGCCAAAACGGAAGAAAGTGTAAGATGGTATCTGCTTGATACTGATAGCACTTGCACTTATCCATCGTATGTCATCTTGTAAACCAGATAAAAATTCCAGAGTGTGATCAACGTGTCCTGAACTTGCAATGATAGTTCCAGGCTCTGGCTGATCAACCGGAAAAAACTTTGCATGATTCACCAATTTCACTTCCGTCATGCATTCTTTTCTGTAGCCCGGAGAAAGTTCTTCGTATTTGATATGTATGTTTTTTCTCTTAAAATAATGTTCTAGATTCTCCAGGCAACTGCAGAGCCAAGGATTGCGATCAATAAAAACATTCTTCAGGTTAGGAAGATCGGAGAAAAGATCGGTCGGTAAACAATTTAGGTCATTATCATGCAAGTTCAGGGTCGTGACTTTGGTAAGACCATAGAATGCCTTAGGCATCACGTAAACAATCTTGTTCCTCTTAAGAATAAGATGATCGAGATTAGTCAAATTTTGAAACGCAGAAGCACGTATCACGCCGATATTCGAATTGTAAATAACCAATAACTCAAGATCGTTCAGTCCTTGAAACGAAAAAGGATCTATATGTTGTATATCGCAATTATAAAAAGTCAATTTTTTCAGACGAGAAAACCTACTGAAAGTATCTGGAGAAATTCTGTGAAACCGTGAGACTGAAAAGTCAATCCATTCGGCATTACTAGGCAACTGCTCAAGATTTGAAATATTAGCCTCTACACAAGCATATGCCAGAACGTCCGTGTAATTGTGTTTTATCAATTTGAATTCCAGATTAGACGCGTCAATACCGACCAACGTCCCACACAGAATCACGAAAAGTATTAAAGACATCGTGGTATAAAGATCCCTCAAATTCTTCCTGATCGTACAGGTCTTGTCTAGATTTAAATCCATAGATCCTCAAAGTAATTGTTGAATTCGAATGTCAGGATATAATACGATCCACGTGTTTTTCTTCCTTGGTGTCTTCAAACGGTCGAGGTCAATTTGAAATGCTTATGCAACGTTTACTCCGATTCCAAGGTTCCTCCACTTCTCCTAACTAGTCACTGTTGCAATTTACAAGCACAATTTTACTCCCACTATCATTCTCCTCGTGGCAGCGTCTCCCACGATGCCATTAATGATCGATGACATTGCCGAGACTTCTTTTCCACTCAATAAATCCGGCCGCTTGCAAGGAGTCAGAGGATTCAGCCTAATAAAGCCAGCAGCCGTCGGCTGGTTGTTCGTTCCGCTGTTCCGCCGTTCCGCTCCTGAAACTGTTCCAAATCGATGCGACGGTAACGAAGCTTCCTTTCTTTTCTGCTATACCAATCGAGATTGTACTTTTTCTTTGGGTAGTTTGTGATGCTACTGGAACGAGGGCGGGGTAGATAAAAAGCAAGGCATGCCGTAAGGGGGGTGGATGAGGTCGAAAAAATAATTAGGTCAAGCACGTTCGCTACGACTGAACTTTTACGTAGATGATACCGAGAGGAATCGACAGAATTTCTGTGGCAGATAAACAAAAAATCAATGTAAAACTGCTTCAGCGTTATTAAGGCTATTCTTGCAGTATTCTGAAGTCATATGGGCAACTATTTTTATTAGTGATAAATATATGTGACTTGTTTTTTAAAAAGCAGCATAGAAATAAATTAATGATTTAGGAATTCTTTTTACACGATCAGTCTGATTCTCTACGTAATAAAAATATTTAGGTACAAGTAACAACTTTGACAATTATAAGCCATGTCAATTTACGTGCAACAGCGCAAACTTTGTCGCTGGTCTGCCGGCTGTTACGTCTACATAACCTCAATGCTTGAACGATGATCGAGCAGCCTCGACGTAATTTCTACTTTTTATTCAGTATCACAAGAATTACATCCTAATCTGATATTAATTTATTTCTCAAATATATAAATATTTTTGTTGCATCCTCTGCTTTATTCAACGACCAAAAAATGGTACAGAGTCAAATGGTCAATGGTACAGATTCTGCGCATGCGCGATACGCGTTAGTAGACACGTGCAAGGTTGCCAAACTGCTGCTCGAGTAAAACTGTAAATCCCGTCTTGTCGGATTATCGGAATAAAAGTTTGAGTTTTATTAATATGCAATAAAATTAATAAATGTGAGCTTTCATCGGCATTTTCCGAAATGTTCATTGCATCGATTGGTCAGTGTTTCATTCGTTGCTCTAGTTTTGAGGCGTGACAATTTTGGCATAGTTAAATAACGGCACTAGTTTCGTTCAGCATTGAGGCTTATACTTGCCGTATAAAATTATCAAAATTTATAAGCATATGCTTTCGCAACAAAAAAGTTAAAAAAATCCTAAACATTACAGAAATATCATAGGAAACTTGAACTTTCCTTTTCTCGTATTCTGATAAGCCCATTTGGATTTGATATAAATGCAAAACCCACTTTAAAATTAGATTACAACGAACGTGCGATTAATAGTGCACATTATAACGGAAAACTGAGAAGCGCAAAAAATACCAACTTGAGAAAATAATATGTGACGTACATACGATCGTCGTGGTTATAAATCGGTGAAAGAAGCGCGAATGTTTACGGAAGATTGCAAAAAGACACGATGAGAATGAAGGAAGATCTAGAAATTAAAATAATGGTGAAATTTGAATGCGTAATGGAATACATCCTGTATTATTGTAAAATACTGTCATTAACTATTTATCGTCATTATTAAAATTGATAATGGGTTAAGATGTTATCACTGTTTTTATTTATTACATAACATTTCCATAAGCTAATCTGAGTCTTGTCGTGTGCACAAGTGAACAATGGATAAAATACCTGGCGATTCTTGGCCTGTGATTAGGGACGCTCGAATAGAGCAGATTGACGTAACCAAAAAGGAGTGGTGGACGAAGCCAAACGAGAGGAGCGACTGATGGCGCTCAAATAAGCTGACAATTCGCGGGCGTACGTTATATAAATGCGTAAAGCCAAGGTCACAGTTTCTCCTGCCCCACTGCTGCTATTATTAGCTCATCGCAGTACCTTTCGCAGAAAATCTACGGCGCAAAATAGAGCTTACGTCTGGTGGCTAACGGGTACAACCTAGGAATCAGGCCAGCTACATTAAGTTTTGTTTTATAGTCTACTTTATAAAAAAAATTTATCACTAGAAAATTTCATTGATCGTTGCAGTTGTTTGATGATTCAATGGAAAAATATTGATTTCTGCTCTAGTTCACTGGTCAGTCAGTGGCTTTGTGTATATAGAATATTTACCTATAGTTTGGTCGTTGTGACGTCACCATATTGTTTGAGGCATGTCGTGTCGAATGTAACTTACCGTTGATGATAGCAAATTAATCATATTAATGTACATATAATGAATTGATGTAGCTTCTAATAATATTGGGACGATGCTTTCCTTTATGATGTATTTAAGTCATGCTTATACTTATTCGTATAATTTATTGTAGTAAATTTATATTTTTGAACAGCCATATATGCTTTAATATACATACTTATATTGATTATAATTCTTAATGGAAGTCAAATTTATACATTGGACTGCTGACTGAGTGGGTAGTGTCTCTAATGGAGGCAAGGAATATACATTTATGAGAAAGAAAAAAAGAATTGGTGGCTACCAAACAAAAAATGTAAATAAAATGTATATGTCAATGAGAGATTTTATAAATGTTAATAGTTGAGTAAACGTAGAGCGCCAGAGGGTAAAAGAATTAAAAATAAAATTATAGTAGAGACCAAAATACTGATGCAGTAACAGCCGTGTGCGTGATATAAAAAATATACAAAAAGAAGTGTAGTGTGAAACGTGTATAGTGTAAACCAAAAAAAAGTATCCTGAAAACGAAACCCAAAAATAAACAGTGTTATAACAAAACCAAACAATTTTTTAGTCTTTTCCGTACGTAAAAAAACAATAGAAAAATTATTTTAACATTAAAAACAACTTAGCCTACTTATAATTTAAGATATAATATTGTGTTTGTTGCGTAGATTAATTAACAGGTATTTTGAAGAAATGTGTAGCTGTTTTCAACACGATAGAACCAACGTTAAACTTGATATTGATGAATTAAATTTGAAAAAAACTTGTATAGCTCGATTGTCTAAGTTGATTAAGCAATAATGAAAACCTACAATCGGGAGTAAATGGAAATATATAAGGGGTGCATAGCAGCGGTGGAAACTCGCAGAAGACTATTTTTTGATGTCGCAAGCGCGCGAGTGGTACGATCGAAGGGCCTGCCCTCTCAAAATTTTACGGGCTTGATTTCACAATCAGTGAACTTTGCCCGGAAGATTTAGTGGAGGATGAAAATTCCTACGACTCTGATAGCCTCTGAGCATTGAACACGACCGATATGTTTAAGGATGACGTCACGTACGAAATGGATCGCGTCTCTCTCGAAAAACTTGCGGACTTTTGATTCCCGTGTCATTAACTTCGCGGACTTCATCCACCTCGGCAACAGCCTCCAACTTCTCCACCATATTTGAGCGACCTGTCACTTTGAACGTGCCTCTGCCCACATCTGCGAACAGGTCGATGTTCGGTCGTCGATATTGCGAGATCGCGCCTAACAGCGCACTTTGAATTCTTAAAAGTGGTTCTAAATACAGTCACCTTTAAGCTCACTAACAAATAATTTAAAAGCGCGCTATTAGCACTAAAATCGAGTCTCTGAATACGGGCTAAAGTGTGCGTCGTCATTTTATAAACGACTTCTGTACCTCTGGATACGAATCACAAGTTGAGATGCAATAATTTCTAAAAATATTCTTTTAATTCTTAATGCTATCCATTATAATTACCAGTAAGAAAGACATCAAGAATTCAAATTGCATTGAAACGTACAAAATATTTTTTCTATTTACCGGTTCCATCAGCAGGCACGTCGATTTCATTGATTTAATTAATAGAATTACACTGATTCTCAGTGTCATGCTTATGACTGCATCGTTCAGTGACTATTAACTGAAAACCAGTGAATATTGACTAATTAATTTATAGAGAGCAGATCATTAATAATTCCTTTTAATGAATACCCAATTACAGTAACGACTTACCTCTTCCAAGACCATGGATCAATATCCAAGTGCGCCTATCAGTATTCAGGCATGATCCAAGCAATGGTTAACAGTGGTCGCTGACCTACACCTATTCCTTCACCACCTTCACCATCCTGTCCTCGACATTCCCATCTTCCCTCCGCGACACATGACAGTCACTGGACATGCGACTGGCTTCCGAAATCGATTTTCGGCGAAAGACTGTGGATGTTAAAAAATTCAAGTACAGTAACCGCAAATCAGTCTTCATCGCACGTTCAATCTATACTCATCCTCCTAGTGACCATGACGATGATGATGATGATCAACGTCCTCGTCGTCGTTCTCGTTGTTGTTGTCGTCGTCGTCAAGCGAGCGTGTCGGAGTAACCAGATAACAGTCGAAGAGTGCGCAGTCTTGCACGAGCTGTCGGTGGGGAATCGCGCGCGAGTTCGAGTGCCTCCATCTCTGCTCAGCAGAAGCAGCCACGTGAAACGAGCCATTTTGGTATCGGAATCCTGATCGATTATAAAGTTCCCATTGACCAAGGTATACTTCACCCGAGGTCGAAGTACAGGAAGGAGCTTGGACTTGTATAGGAATATCAAAGGGTGACCAGCTCTGAATGATTGCTGAAAGAAGATTGAAGATTTGGATATTAGTGTCTGTACGTGACCCTGGGAAGATCAATGAAGAACTTCTTCTATTACCATACGGAAGAGCATGTGTAAGGAGAAGAGATGAAGAGAAATGTACAATCGTAGCAGTGAAAGTTCTTTGCTCCTTTGGGTGTTCCTGGTCTGCTCACGTGGGACGGTTTGAGTACCAGCATCATGCCAGGTGGGTAGAATCGCAATGTGAGTTCTAGCGTGGAATGAAAATAATTGGAATTAATAGAAGCGGTAGTAACTAATATGTAGTAACCATAAGGCGCAGCTGGATGGAATGTATAAATTGGTTTAAACTACTAGGAATGGTATTGTAAATGCAAGGAATGTAGTAAACGCAATGAGTAAACGAATGAAAATAAAGGGAATGATTAGAATGCGTAGAAGGAGGAAGGAACATCGAGGTATTTGGAGCGCGTCCAGAAGGAGGTGCACGCACCGCGTCCTGGACGTTGCGGTCGTCGACGTCGTTACGGATTTCACAACGGGGATCGACGCGTTACCTAACGGCACGCCGCAAATCAAATTAGCCTAGCTTAGATCGACTTAGGTTAGAAGGTCACCCACTTCGGGGAGAGCAAGGACAGCTCTGACTGTCCCTTCCTCCTCCTCCTCCTCCTCGAATACACGGTACCTGTAATTGTCTCCATAGAATTCTGACGATGCATTCGTTTCATGACGCACGCCATATTTTCTTTCCTTTACGACTCTTTCCACATTCGAGCTCGTTTCGGTTCTCCATATGTCGAAGAAGACGTTGTTATTCGCTTTACGTATCCACTGTCCCACTTGGCCCACCCACTTGCATGACTGTCCCAAAGAATTTCACTGAAGACAGTACACGGAGCATTGTTCGCAAGGGTGTCAGTGGCTGAGGAAGAAAAATAATTCCAGTAAGTATCGTAGACTGTCTAGAAGTGGTACCGGATGATCGCGGCACGCGCCAGTCGCTTTTTACTTGTCTTCCTACTCCATCCCCTTTCACCTTTTTGCCACCCTTTCTCCTCTTGATCTTTGCCTTTATTTCACGGCGCAGCTCTCGGCTGCGGCTTCCTGCCTCGTTTTTTTCGGGCGTCTCGTGGCCATAGTAATTTTAGCTCAGGACACTCCGTAAGTAGTGGGCACAGCGAGTACTGAGAGACGAGCTGAAGGAGAGAAAGTAAAAAGAAGAAGCGTTAAAGGAATGAGCCCTTCGAGAGGAAGTGATAAGGACAGAAGATTCACCGTAAATGAGAGTATGGATATAGAGTAAGGAAAAAGAGAGAAAGAAAGGTAGAGAGAAGCCAGAGCGAGAGCGTTCCGAGCGAAAGGTGGTGGAGATGGAAATAGAATAGAGAGAGAGAGAGAGAGAGAGCGAAAGGGAGTCACGTCGAGAGGTCACGTTCGAAATGGAATGGAATGGAATGGAACGGATTGGACAATGTCAGTTCGCGTTTAACTGCCGAATCGTACGCAACGAGTATGTACGTACGCGTTAGCGCCGATAAACGATAAAAGAAGGCGAGGGGCCTCGGCGGGGCCTCCCTTCTTCTCTCTTCTTTCTTTCTCTCTTTCTCTCTTCCTCTTTCTCCATCCCATCACCTAACATTCGCCATCCTTCTTCAACTCGCAATAATTATTTATTTCCTCTCCTCCAATCCACTACCTGCTCCTCCTGTCAAACGTGAAATTTCCTTCATACGTGCCGTGTGAATCTCTGTGCCCTCCTGCTGCCTCCAGGTGAGAGTATACAGACTCCCCGTGGAGGAGCTCGCGAATTACATCACATGGTGCTCCAAGTATCGATCCCGATGATCCGCACCTGCCATCCATCCGTAAGTTGATAATTGCCTGCAATGAGTTTATCTAGTGAGATATATGACAACAGTTCCGTACAGGGATGACGATTTTAAAACGATTATAAGAATCAGGATTACGGGTTACCCTGTAATATACATATATACTTACGTACTACACGACTTTTTACAAGGACGACTCCTGCAACGGTATCCTATACTCGCACCTGTGCGTCCGCACGATCCAGCCAAGACGAACGCCCTCCATAGAGATCGTGATAACGATAAACATGCCGATAGGATACGCTCTAACCGCGATCTGGCTCGCGCTCCCAGTACGATCGTGGGCTGATCCAGGCCGATCCAGTACCTCTGCACTACCTACCTACCTATATCTAACTATAATGTCCACGTATACACCTAGTGCAAGAAGTGTAGGCCGGCTACGAGAACGTCCTATCACCGCCACTCCCTTACGCTCTATTTCTACGTACCTTTCAGGATCCATGATATATCCTGTCGATGAGATACCCACAAGTACCAATGCGTAAGATCCCAACAGTGATCCACGATCCTTTTTCTTTACGATCATTCAATTCCGTCGATGGAATTGACTCCTCCGCGTCTGCCAGAAACATCAGAACTTCCTTTTTGATTAGTGAGAGAAACACAGGAGGGAGTCTCCGGGCGATGATCCAAGTATTATTCGCTCATTGTCAGTCTACAACAAAGATCACGATCCCTATTGTAATGATTGTTATACATAGTGTATCCGAGTACCTAATACAGACTTGAATATGTACGTAGGCTGGAATCGTTAAGGAAACGTTACGTAACGTGCGTGTGTGCACCCCTTATCCAGCTGGAGTATCCAAAAATACTTTTATGTATTTGGTACTTGGGTCCTATTTAATATGTACTATAGTGAGTGTACGTATACCGGTACACGTGTCGCGCAAACGTGCGTGCTCGTTCATATGTATATATACGAATACAATCAGAGAAATAGCTGCACGATACGTAACGTGCACTGTATGTAAATTCACTTTGAGCTTCCCTCAACTCGAGTTCGTTGTCGACTGTCCGTACGTTTGCGGTATTCGGAGTATCTTTCACGAATGCCAATTCGTTATCCACTAGGAGAAATCCAGGTAGCATTTATTGACGACGTTGGAAGGGTACACGTGCATCCGTGTAGCAGATTAAATATATACAAAATAAATACGTATTATACTGTGTACACGAACTGGACGCGTGGGATAGTTTTGAAATACCACGTAAACTTCTTTACCGGCAATGTTTCTCGTGGACGCCATTGTTATGCCCGTCGGTCAAGACAATATATAATTTAATTGGATTATTTCGTATTTCCCTTGGTCTTTCGTTTCTTACAAATCGTAACATTTAATAGTCGTGATTTAACGTGCATTTTTGTTACTGGCGAAATTGTTTAAATGTGTCAGAGAGTCGTTAGTAACAGTCGTTCTGATCAAGTGTGAAATAGACATTAAATATGGCGGATCTTTGGGGTACGAGTGTGTAGGGTGTCTAACGCGTGAACTCGTAAGGATAATAGAATCGGCGTAGAATAACCTATTGCCAGCGGCATTTTGCTTTGTCCAAACGTTATGTCACTGTTGTCATTCGTGCGATTCTTTATCTATGATTTGGCACGCGTCCTCGATGACTTAACCTCTTAATGCAGACGTTCAACTTGCTAGACGAAACTTGTGTCGTTTCGATCCAGTGCAATCCCAGTGTTCGAATATGTTCCGTATACTTTGTCCTGCTTTCTGTATTCCGTGTTCTACCCTTCCGCGTGTCTCTTTTACTCAGCAATGGAAATTTACGCCGGTCGAAACTTGGCCGTTGCTGTTTTTTACGTTTGGTAAAGAAGAACGCGTCACGCACTCGAGTAACAAGTAGGTAGTAACGAGTAACGAGCAATACTACGAGTCTTAGGTAGGAGCCAGACGTGCATCTTTATTGTACTCTAACCTATACGTACGATCGGAGTTCGACGAACCTGTTGAAGATTGCCAAGGATCTCTCTTATGGATTGGAATATGTAGTGTCTGCTGTAATGCATTAGGAAAGTCAAGAAATGTTTATTGAAGAAATCCCTAACGAGATAACTCAGGAAAATTTTATACAAGTAAGCAGATACAATATTATGCGTGTCAATGTGTATTCTATATTATTAATTAGAGGTTAGGGGCGGCAGAAATCTACGTGGGTACTTAAAATCAAATTTCTTTCTATAAATACGTGAGGAGTTATGGGGATACATATCTGTTCGGTAATCGTGTGATACTGAGCTAGGCCATTCTTATCACTGAGATAGTCTTTATCTTTAGAAATTAAATTACATTTTGTCTCAGACTTCAGCAAGTTCAGTCGCTAACGCACAGCCGTTTTGCGTATCTCCGTGCGTAACAAGAGCAGTGAGGTTAAGACAGTGCGGTTACACATTGTATATAATTCAGGACTGTTGCATCACCTGAGGATATTTTTATCGATTTGTACTCATTTCTATGATGGAATCATCTTCGGGTGGTGTACAGGCTTGAATAATCGTGCATATGTGTACCTATGTTTATATAGTCGGTTCACGAGTAAAATATCTTAAAGTGACAGATAGGAACACGTGTTTCATTCTGGAGAGTTCCATAGTCTGTCAGTTTAAAGTATCTTGCTTGTGGATCAACTGTACTTACGTGAATGCTAGACACAAAGTAACATTCGTCAAATTTATTATTTAAGAAAGAAATCGGAACCGCGAGTGACCACGAGAGTTTTTCGAGCGTGCCCAACCGAGAAACGTGTATAATCTTTACATATAATGTCTGTACATTTACAGGTTCTGCCTGTTACTGCTACTTTGTGAATTAAATCCATTCGCGAGCCGATCGTCTCCTCGACCTGAGTGCGTTTACAAGTCGCTGAGTGTTTTCAGTGATAAAACAACGTGAACTGGTAGTAGTGAAGTTTTCAAATATAAATACCTGTTTGTTCCGACGTAAATAACAGACATCGCGTATGTGCACGTGCATCTGAAAAAGGACGTAAAGAGACTAGAAGGAAATAGAGGAAGCAAAAAACTAATAAAGTCAATTGGATTGTACCGTTCGGTTCAGGCAATTATTTTGGACAGCCATTCAGTCGAGAATGACGCGGGATGAGAACGCGTGACTCATTCGCGGTAATATCGAGACGCTTTACGTAAGAGCTGCATAACGTAAAACGACGAGTGTTTCTTCTTTTCTTCCGTCATTCCTCCCGACCATCTCTGCCACTTGCTACTTTTCTCCTTCCACTGTCTACTTGGCATCCACTATACTTGGCAACGATTCGCGTGACGATTCATAATGTTACAACAATTTTTCGACGCTCTTGGCAAAAATTCGGTAATGATAATTTATGTTTTCCTTATCTTTGTCTTTTATTTAAGCTACGTTATTACACTTACTTTACAGTATTCACGCGTGCATGTGGTTGCATACGATTCTTGTGGCATCGACTCGTTTATTACGATTTACCGTGACATCGTTTTCTATAGCGTCCAGTCAGACAGGTAGAGCCAGGAGAGTGCAGTTACAGTTTACATGATATGACGGTAGATATATCTAGATGCGTATAATGTATCAGGGTGAACACTTCAATAACGAGTGTACAGATTGTATATGCAAAATCTCGTGGTTCTGATCCTTACTTGATATCTGGGGAACAGACAAAGTCAATTTTTGACAGAGGGTCCGTCATTCATCGCATTCCTGGCGGCACGGTTGTGTACGAAGGTCATTTCATTAAATGCCCTTTTGAGCACAACTTCAATGACCAAAAGTGAAATTGTATTGTCAATGTGTCGTGTGTTCCAGGGTCGGAGCGGAATGTCCGTAGGCCCGGGAGGGCAGACGCCGTATAAGCGTACTGCACGGCACGCTACTGTTAACGCAACGACAACTGCGAAAACAACGTGAGTACCAAAAATAATATATGTTACCGACCGATACGTTTTTTGAATAAGCCGAAGATTTCGTCATTGTCGGTCTAACAGTTTTTGTCGATCGTGGCGCCATCGTTGGGAGAATCCTTGTACTGCGGAAAGAGAAGCGTCGCAAAAGATAAATGGGCTGCTTATCTTCAGTCAAACGATAAAATGCAAGTGACCAATCGAGTCACTCTTTCTTTCCTTATGAAACAATTGGACGCCTTCACAGTGCGAATGATAAATTATTTTCGATATTGGGAATGTCTTTTACATGTTTAACTTTATGATAAGATTTCTAATGGCAACGTAATTGTTATTTATCAAATTTATAAAACAACAGTGTCATTGGTAACTAGCAAATAACAAAATTCTTTCAACTTGGGGATATAGCTCAGTGGTAGAGCATTCGACTGCAGATCGAGAGGTCCCCGGTTCAAACCCGGGTGTCCCCTAGAATTTTTTTTTATTTCTTCAATTTGTATCATCATTGCAAATGCCTAATTATTTTCCTAATCGATATCTCAATTCAACCCAAATCACATATCTGATCGTTATACCTGCGAAAGTAACTTTTATAAATAAAATTACAAGATGACATCTGATTGAAAATAATAAAAATCTTAACGAAAGCTACATTACGAGAGCAAAGAGTCAATTATCCGTCTCCTTTTCAATCTCTTTAAAATATTCATTCAGCTCTTTCAAGCCCGTAAGGCCATTGACCCACAGTCAGCAATCGACCTGACCTCATCTATATTTTCCAAACGACACTGACGAATGCTCTTCGTACACTCGGAGATAGATAAATTTTCTCAATCAAACAAATAGCTCAATTAGAATGATCGAGTGCGCCTTCAATAAAGTTCATTTAATTTACAGATCGAAACCAACGCCAAGATCCACAGCAGCGCACACAAAAAGACGGGATCCAGTAGCCTCGCTATTTGCTCCTAGAAAAGCAGCAAACCGTAAGCTCCCGTCGGACGATCGATCAGACCTGAATAAAGCAAAGTTAAAATTTCGGTATGTCCCAGGGATCTATTAATCGTTAATCAAATACCTATTACCTTACCGTTCTGTTTGCGTAATTCAATTCAAATTCGATAGAGCTATTTCAAACCACTTCACGGTAATCGAAGGACAGTGCATCTATTGTGATGTACAATGAATCCATGTATTATTTTCGTCCACGCCCATCCTCTTGAGATAAGACTACTTAAATGTCGTACACGAAGCCAGAGACACACGCTCAATGACCCAAGTGTACACGAGCACATGTGGTCGAATGACTGACTGGCTATGACGACTCCTGTACGAAAGCATCACTTGGCAGAAGTTCAATCGAGTCTATCAATGTGCACGGAAGATACCCGCGTGAGTGTGCGATGTACAGAGACAGCGATTATATTTCAAATGAACAAGGACCACAGACGTCTATCGATTGTCAACATCAGGACATTACACGTGCTAATAATAAGACTTGGGATTTGGCACAGGCCATCTGCTCGTAAATCAGCGATCCGCTGAAGGAGCACGTTGCTCGTTGGCACTGGGTGCCATCGGGTCGTAGACTCTGGATCGATCATCCTGAATGTTAACGTAAGATCGGAGCTGTTGAACAGCTTGGATAAAAGAGTCGACAGAGCATCGTTGTGGAATCGCAAGGAGAAGCAATAGAGATTCATCGTGTACCAGGATGCTGAGGATGTTCTTTATGGTATTCGACGAGAGCGAGGAATGCTTGAACTCAGCTCAAAAAAGAGGCTCGAGGTTAACAGATGGATTGGTCTTATGTTAGCGAAGCTTGTCTTGGCTTCTATTTATGTTCTTTTCTTTTTTCACGCTTCCCTTCTTCTCCTTCTGCGCTTGCCACTTCGCTCGCACTACGGGAACCTCGCGCTGTTGCCGATCGACCAAAGTGGCCAGAAATTGACAGAGAATGGACGGGGAGCGGAAGTGCCTGTGGAGAAGCGGAATTTGATGGCTGAGGAATCGTCGAGGAACCTGAAATTTGCTTTTAACAGTCTAAGATAACGGTTCGCTTCGAGACAGATAGATAATGGCGAGCATGAATCACGATAGCGTTGTCAGATACGACCGAACGATTGGGCAACCCGATATAACGCAATTTGCCGTCGGTTTCGATTGGGAATTTTGCAAGTGTGTCGAGGGATGGAGAAATAGACTTTTGGCCATGGAAAACAGTTTCTGTAGAGTGACGACTGGTGTGAAAATATATTGTACGTTGAGATGCGTACAGCAGCTTGAAAAATTATTATGGGAATTCGAGTGTTACTCTGGTCCGAGTTATCGTTATTTTAAATCCCCGGAGGCGGACCGTGACGATTGTTACGTTAGTAACGCTTACGAACGGAGAATCAACCGTTCGAGACCGGCGACCCACTGACAAGAGTGCCGGACGCCGGCGACGCTCCCGACGCCGAGCGCCTACGAGAAGTCACGAGCGGCGGCAGCACTTCGTCCTGGCACTTTGTCGCGAATGGTGCGAGCTGCCTACATACCCAGTGAATCAAAAGTACAGTTTTTCGGCATTATTGGTATCTGCCAATATTGACGTATCGTTATATCGATCACTTTCATTTGAATTTAATCCGATCGATGCCATTTTATTTTCATGTCATTTCTTGTTATCACCAGGTATAATACCAGAGTAACGTTTGAACGATGTACCCTGTATTTGGTGTACTGGATCATTTGGACAATTGATCGAGCATCGGGGAAAAATTCATGAGCACGTGGTGTAAAGGTCGGTCGTTGGCACGACTCTGACTTTTCGCGCCCGATTCCCTGTCCAGCTCGCCGAATAGAAACGGGCCTTTAATTGGCAGATTCTTAAAGGAGACCAGACGACCTCAATTGACTCTTCTCGAGGAGTCTCAAGGAAACTCGAGTAGAGACGTGGACGTCCACGTGCTTGAAGGGACCGTTCTACGTGTTGTGTAGTTACATGAAGACAGAGAGAGAGAGAGAGGGACGTAGGATGGTTGCTGGAGAAGAGGAAAGAAGAAAGAGATTAGGAAAGAAGAATATGAAGAGATGGAAGTGGGGATGACGTCATCGCATTCAACTCGCGGAGTCTCCTGCTTACTCGGCGTATCGTCGCATGCACAGCACGGCGATCGCGCGCGACAGTCGCGCCTTTAACGAACAATGCAAACGCAGTCCGATTGCATTATTATAATCGTCAGTATAGAAATGCGCTTACGTGCGCCGATGACTGCAGGAGGAATCGAATGAAAATGCATCGGGAGTCACGAAGAGGAAGTTAATGATATTGAGATAAAAATAGTCGCCGCTTCCGACGCCTCCGTGCAAACGAGCTTGAGACATTCCTCCTTGCAGTCGCAATCTTAATTGACTTACGCATTAGCAGGTATGCGTAGGTATTGTCATTGACATAGAAAGATTCGTTACGCGTCTCTGTTCGATGCTCGAAATTTACATTGGAATTTTGCGTAGCGACGCCTTCGCATACTACGCGTACAAAACGGCTCGGCCGTATTTGTCGCTTCGACTCGGTTAAGTTCGGCTTTGTATGATTCTTTTCTTTCGTCGCTCCGTCCTCCTTGCACCCAGACAACGTAACAACCATGCCGACAGCAAAGCTAACTTCCATGGGCGTCTTCTTCTACGTAATCGGGATCCTGCGAAATTCTTATCTTATTATTGTCAAAGACGATTACCGGTCGATTATCTCTCTTTATGCTTAAACCGAAGGTCTTCCTTCTCTTATAAATGGCCACGACGTGCCTTTATTCAATCATTTTATTATCACTTTGATACCGGCTCGTGTACCGAGTATACACGTATATGATATCTATACGTAGAAGATATCGCTAGTGTGGTTCAGCGAATATAAATTGCGATAAGAATGCTGGCGTCGTCCATGACGCTGGTGATAACACCTCAAAGGTGTCGTATTTACGGACTTAGCGATTCATCCGAATACTTGAACACACGTTGATCATACCCAGTCGCAGATATTTAATTCCTCGTTCATATATTTGTCTTCTTGCTGGATTATGGAGTCTCGGATTTTGTATCTATGAGGTGATCGAGTACCGTACCTCTGTCCCAGGTCGGATTACTGGATCTTTAGTTTGCTAGAATTACATAAGGACGTGGATCGATGGCAGAACTCGTAATCGTGCTTCTCGATTCGATCTTGAACTTTCCGCATGGACGAGCAATATCCTGGAATGGTCCGGATGGCTCATTTCGTTGCTTCAGGAATCGTTCTAGTAGCGCAGCAAAGGACGATCGCTCGCAGTGAGCTACTTGGGTTCTGGTTTTACTGTGCGAGACAGTTGCCAAGAAAATGTAATAGAAAAGAATACAGTGGGTTTGTCATTCGTCAATTGTTAAATTGAGTACTATTAGGTAATTAAAAGTACTTCTCTTTAATAGTACAATTAGCCAAAGAGCGGATACGTAGTTTCCTTTGTTCTGAAATTTTAGACTGTTTTTTTATAATCTTCCCTCTTTTTTTTCATCCGTTTTATGTGCTGCACGGAGGAGATAGTTTTGTGAACACTCACGTTAGTCGCAGGATTTTCTAATGGATTATCGCAAACCTAAGTACACAGGGACTTATTTGAGACTAGTTAGTGCCCGTTGGAAACGTTTGGATCACCGGGTAGTAACGAGCCATATGTCGACCGTATGAGAAAACTGGTCGGCCAGAGTCGTCTGCAGATTCCGTGGCCTCCTTACTCCTTAGTCCGCTTCAGGCCCCTTTATGGCCCCTTAACCAGGCCCATTTCTGTCCTCCCTTTCCAAAGTTTCCATCGTGACGTTTCTACTCTCTATTCTTATTTTCCAGATCTGTTCTCACTAGCGAACAATATCAGTCGGTGGGCAACCGTGTGATAATGGGGCCTTACGGGTCCCCATTTATCTCCCAGATTCACAGTAGTTAATATTAAGGTATAGAGATCGTAAAACTTTGTCGACGTCCACTTCCCAGATTCTCTCATCCACATTTAATCTTTCAGAGCATCACCGTCAGTGCTCCTCGCTCTTCCTCGGACATTCATCTACGCATCCTCTTCCTTCATTCTCTTGATCCTCCACGAGTGGTCATGGACCTTGTAAGCCTTTTGGACGTTGATACGAGCAGCAGTTCCCGTTTAAAAGACACGAGAGAGCTTGGGTCCTCGTGTCCCTCTAGCGGTCCACATTCGTACCACAGGAGTAAGGATAGGGCCCAAATACTTTCCATGGCGTATTGGGGCATACAGAGAATAACCCTGGCTTGGTATGGGACCGAAGGGATCCTTAGGGATGAGAGGAATGGAAAAATGGCCGGCAGGAGATGCTCAGAGCGTTTCTGGTGGGGAGAGAGACAAGTTATGCCAGGACAGTCCTGTTGCTTAAGAGATGGTTTATCCTATGTATACCAGACATTGCTGGTGGTTCTACTAGTAGTAAGTAGTTCTCTCTCTTTATAGAGTTAGATTCTCTCTCTCTCTCTCTCTCTCTCTCTCTCTCTCTATCTCATTCCTTCTCTTTACTCTTACATACTGCGAAACTCTTCAGCACTTTGTAGAAGAAGCGAGTGCAGCCTCTCTGGTTCTGCAGTTCTATGCCCAGTACCCCTACCAGCAACAGAGAATCTACCGTGCAGTGGGCCTCAAGGAGGTGGTGGAGGTGAAGAGAAGGAGGAGTAGGAAAACCTCGGTGGAGGGGGTCTTCAAGTCTACAGACTCGAAGTCGCACTCAGTAGCCGATGCACTGTCGTTTTGAACGCGCTGTACTACGGCGTCCCTGTGAACGTCCTTGGCGTCCAGTCGAAAGGCCGCTGGAACATTCGCGGGCCACGAGACTGTTGCCTTCCGTTTCTTGACTCCTGCGCTGATCGTTGTCCAGAATATTTTTAGAGGTCGTTAACTATAACTGCCTCGTGCTCCTCATCCTCTGGCACCTCGTGACCCGTGACAGGGACTCTTCTGCCGGATTCCTGAGCGAAGGACCTTGGAGCATGAAACTGTGAGATACGTGAACTCGTGATGGTGCTCGTGGACTCAACCGACGGGGAATCTTCGACTTGAATCTCGGCGTCTTACGAAAGTACCTTTGATCTCGGCGTTACGACCAGTTCTGGCCAAGGTGAAACGTTCGAAAGGCGAGATCTGGTGTGCGCCAACTGGTAAAAGCTGTACGAAGCGTGAGAACGAGTGAGATGCTGATATGATAGTCTCTGATGGATCGGAGCAAGAAGCACTGAGATAGGAGTGCAGTTAGACCGAAGCATACCTCGTGGCAGAAACCACTGTCTGCCTGCGCTCTCCTGCATCGTTGGTGCAACAAGTGGTCGGTGCGGCGCATCAGCAAGCATTGAGGGACTGGTAGTGAAATTATTGTGCTGGAAATTACTTACTCGATATTCCTGTACTTACAGTATTAGTACAACTGCTATTTAGTCTGAGATATAATCCTGGTTACTGGCAAAGTCTATACCTAGCTCCAGTAGCTAGAAGTGCGCACTTGAAAACTGCTGTCAAGATTACTCTAGTATTTTTAAGGTATCCCAGGCACATATCTGCATACCTTGCTAGACTTGGGAAGAAATACCAAGAGTCCATAAGGATTTTTATTTCGATGGAGACGTTATCAGTGATCCTATTATGAAGAACGAGGCAGTGTTCTGCAGTGATTGGTGGATTCCTATTGTATTGGTGGCCGTAGGCCTGAATAGGAGATTAAATGAGACTCGTGGTGCGCAAGGTGTTCTTCAGTGAGGAATGGAAAGACAGGAATGTCGGTCAGTGGTGCTTGGAGATTGGTCATCCTCTGGACCAGTTGTATGCCGGGGAACGAAGTATCCTGAAACTGTGCAGTGTACTCAGGCACCTCCAGGACGAGGTCTACCTAGAGACATAGAACTTACTCTGTTTAAAGTTCGGTTATCGTGATCTGGATTGATTGGCTAATCGATGGCGTGGACGTATAATAATTAGTGAAGCTTATTAATATCATTACCAGCTTTGTGTCTGTGAATTATGACCCTCACCAGGGTCTTTGAATTTTACAAGAGTATCGTATAGTCCTTAGAGCGACCATGATGAAGTTCAAATCGCTATTTCGTAGAGGACAGCCGAGCCATCCGCCTCAGCAGCAGCCCCAACAGCAGCAACAGCAACAAGCTCAGGTTGGCTTGAGGCAGGCATCGAGCGCTTCTTCGCTCGAAACTAAATCCGATAGTCTACCACCTGCCTCGGGAACTTATCATCCCTCTGGCAAGGCTGCAGCCAAGGCCAACGCCAAGGGTCACGCTAAAGCTCCCTCCAAGAGTTCTGCCAGGATGCAGGAGCTCGAACAGGAGCTTGAATCGTTGCGCAAGGAACGTGCCAGACTCGAGGCAAACTTGCGAGAAACTGCAACCGACGTCGAGCGTCTCGACGAGCTTCGCAAGGAGCTCACTTCGCTCAAGGTAATTACTTACTTCTTTTAAACTTTAATTGCCTAAATAACTTTCATGTATGTCGTGCAAGAGAAAATGTCTTTTATTTAATTACACTTCTTCCTTTTACTTTTTACTTAGTTTCTCTGACCTTTCATCCTTGCCTCTCGTTCTTCTTTTACTTGTGTTTTGCTTCTGCTTCGTCCCGGATTTATACTCTTTTTCCTTTATCTTCGCCACCCTGTTTTGTAACTGCGACGTCCTCGACCTTATGCGAATATCGTCGGACAGAACTTTTATTATATTCAGTCAGGATAACTGGCGTATTTATACTGTGCAGTACAGTATTAATACACAAATTTATATTTTTATTTACCTTAATCTGAATTATTGACTTGATTCTTGTTAAGCTAACGGATAATTTCAATAAAAAGATAAGAGATGATACAACGTTTGTACAAGATTCTTATTGATGCTTTTCATTCACTCTAGAAATCGTACTTTGGGAACACTTTTGTGAATGACTTATTCTCTTGCTGCCAGGGGAAAATTTTTTTTGGCAATTCTTTCTGATTTCACTTTGAGCCAAATGTCATAAATGGTTATTGTATAGTTTGGATCTGATTCACGACGCAGGTCCTTGTCCTGATAAAGTTCGCTGCGTGAGGATATGTCGAGGTTTAAATAAAAGAGAAAAACATCCCTGAGCTGTCCCGATTGCGTAACGGGTTGCAGCCTGTCGAGACCTCGAATTGCGAGAGATCGAAGTTACAGTTGGGAGAGTTAGGAATGTTTACTAGTAGGAAGGTGGAGCGGTATTCTCAGAGCATCCGAGCGTCCCGGGCGAGATGAAAAAACGTTACATCTCCTCGCCTACGGTAAAATATTTCACGTTGAGGAAAAACGTTCTGATTGTGCTTATTGAAAATGCACGTTTCCACGTAGAGCAGAAAAGTTGTGATTTACATAAAAGGCTCGATGTTTGCGGGAGCTGTAGACACGAACAGACGGTTTCGTGTACCAGGGCGAACCTAACCTCGTACGCGTGACAGCTAGCTTTATTTCCTGAGGCTAGACTTACCGAATTGCCTTGAACGGTATAATTAAATTTCTCAGGAACTCGAGGATCTCGACTGCGTTGTGACCTGGGGGATATTGGTTTTCCGTAATTTGAGAGTCTCTCAGCCGCGACTGGCGGATAGTGTGGTTAGAGACGGTTTGACTGGGTGTTTTTTTATGCAACTCGATACATTTTGAGGAATTCAAAGTCGTCAGTGTCGTGAAATTCTGTTCATTGAGTAATTTCGGATTCTGTTTGGTTACATGCAGGAACAGCATAACGTGGAGTTGGAACGTCTCGCCGAGGAAAACGACACGTTGCGTGCTCGTCTTCGAGATGTGGCACATTCTCCTCTGTCGGATTCGGAGAAGCAGCAACTACTACTTGATGCATCAAGACTTCATAATTCTGCACCTGCTTCTATTGCAATACCTCAGGAAGATGAATCTATGGAGATTTCAAACACGGCACTGGATAGTCCACAATGCACAACACCGGATTGGGATAAAAGATCTTCTAGCTCTGTCTCTGAGGTTTCTGTTGCCTGTCTGCAAGACAGGATTTTACAGATGGAAGAAACACATTATTCTACTAACGAAGAGTTACAAGCGACTATTCAGGAACTCAGTGATTTGCAGGTACCTTGCTTTTCTGAATTTTATTCAATCGTAATATATCATATTGAGAGACTTTAAGTGCATTAGAGATATTTTACTTTATAGGCACAATTAACTGAGCTTCAAGCAGACAACGAGAGGCTGACAGAAGAGAAAGGTGTATTGTTGGAGTCGCTATGTAGACAAACAGAGAAATTAGAAGAT
Organism: Trachelus troglodyta; assembly: GCA_030142635.1. Classification (NCBI taxonomy): domain Eukaryota; kingdom Metazoa; phylum Arthropoda; class Insecta; order Hymenoptera; family Cephidae; genus Trachelus; species Trachelus troglodyta. The sequence continues at coordinate 932,292 of JARQTJ010000681.1, forward strand.
TCTCGATCAAAGGTGGATACACTGCAAGGACTTCTCTTACGCGAAGAGCAACCACAAGAATCACCACAAGGTTACAACACAGAAAGAGAACAGAAACTTGTGGATCTGCTCAAGGTAAGCATATGTTCAAGACTTTACAACCTGTTGCGATTCATGTGAATTTTGCCTAATCTTGCATACATAAATATTTCAGAGTGCGCAAGAGGAACGCGAATCTTTACTTTCGAAGCAAGAGGAACTTACTTCAGAATTAAAAAGTTTGCGTGCTACAGCAGATGCTAGTGCAACAGAGACTGAACGTCTAACCAAACGAGTGCATCTTCTGGAATCGACAGTGGATGCCGCCAACGTGGAACGTAAACAGCTGGATCAGGAATTAGCCGAATCAAGACAAGAAGGTGCGAGCCGTGGCATCGAGATCAGCAGGCTGGCCACTCTTCTAGAAAATGCTCGCGCCAAAATCGAGGAACTCGAGCAGTCCAGGCAGCTAGAGAGCAAGAGCGAAGCCGACGAACTCCTGGACGCAGCACGACGCGAAAAGGATACTCTTGAGACACAAGCAGCGGCACTTCAGGAACAGCTAGCACGTTCACACTGTGATCACGATCGTCTTCGAGACCAATATTCACAGCTACAGGAAGAGTACAAGGTGAGTCTAATTACGAGGATCGGTTTCACCAGGGTAAGATGCTGTTTCTCATCAATTACGTTTCTCTGTCTAATCAGGTGGCTCGAAATAACGCAAAATCTGCGATCGATGATCTCGAGTACCGGCTGAATCAACTGAAGGAAGAGCGAATTTCTGTTAACTCGGAACTACAGCTTGTGCGGGATTCTCTGGCGGAGCTGCAGGCTCAGTGCCAACGGCATCTAGAGGACAAGCGGGAACTCAAGGCCGCCCTGAGCGAAGCGCAGAGGCGAGAACGCGACGCTCAGGCTCACAATTATGAACTAGATCGTGCCTTAGCCGAGGAGCGTAAATTGCGCCAGGAGGAGAGCACCGAGTGGAAGCAATTCCAGACTGATCTTTTAATGACCGTCAGGGTCGCCAATGACTTCAAGACTGAGGCACAGAGTGAGTTGGAACGCGTCGTTATGGAGAATAAGGCCCAAAGAGACAAACTCAGGGCTCTTGAGGCTCAACTCGACAAACTAAACAAAGGTGAGTCACTCTTTTCTATTTTTGACACCTGTCACGTGCATTTTATGATATCAAGGTCACGGAATTACATTAACCGAAAATTTATTCCTGTAGTAGAATAATCAGAGATTATCGAACCGACAGTGAATTTACTGTGATTGACATTTTTTAAATATAATGTCCTCCGTTTATTCAGGTCAAAAAGGCTTTTTATTAATTTGACGGCTAATTTGCATTAGGGGACTTATTGATCTAAGATTAATTTGAATATTTTTTTCTGACACTTTTGAATTACGGATTAGAGAGCAACACGAGCTCCACTGACAGGTCGTTCGACGAGATCAATACGTCTGACAGAATATCGACAAACGGAACATTGAAACGCGGTCGTAGAATTTTGAAAATACGACCCACGAAAATATTTTCCGAAGCAAATTTATCCGATTCTATTGAACGAGTTTTGTATGGTGAAGATATGTATAGTAAAGTGAGAAAAACATATCCAGTTCCGACAACTAAGAGTCTCGATTTGAACCTTTCAATCAAAAAAGAAGAAATCAGTGAGCCACCAATCCTGAAGGAGGCTGTAGAAATCGCTGATAAATTAAAGTCCGGCAGGGAAGTCGAAATTTCTCCATCCTTTATCGTGGACTCGATAACAAATTCGGATGCTGGGACGATTTCCGATTCTTTGACTTCACAAACGTATCCTGTGCCAAGTTCAAAGTACGACGAAATCAAGATGTACGCGAACATGAGGAAAGAAATTTTACGAACACCTATATCACTGGAGGATGAAAATACTTTGGAAAAATCCACGGAATCTAAGAATGCAAATTTGAAAAGCGACGTGCAGGAGGATTATCCGAAATTGTATACACCGGTTACACCTTGCTCGAAGATGCCGAATGTTGTTGAAAATCCAATTTTAAAGGACATTACGGCAATTCAAAATACTGAAAAGGATTCCTATGGCATCAACATATCAAATAGCCATTTTTTTGTGCCAAAGAATTACGTCTTTTCGGATAGTAGCTATGCCATGAATGATCTGCGATTCGAGGTCGATCCAGGCATGAACAAGTTACTTAAGGAAAGTCGAGGACTCGATGGCAAGATTAATAACAGCGTTTCACTACCAGATTTAATTGCCAAAAAAAATTTTGAAAGCGACGTACCATTAGAACACGTCGAACCTTTATACGCCGAAATAATTGGATACAGTCCTGAAAATAATTTGAACAGCGAAAAAAGCAGTTCGTTTGGTGACAATTTATATAGTACCATCCCAGAAATTCCACCGTCAATACCAAAAAGACCTTTGGTAATTAATAAAATAGAAAAACCTGAAATTAAGAAAGACAAGAGACTATTTCTAAAGAAAAAAGAATCAAGACCAAGCAGCGAAATCGTTGATTCACTTCTTGATGATTTGACTTACCGATCAATTCCTAGGGCACCTCGAAAAGATGCTGATTGGTCACGATCCTCTAGTTCACTGGAGGACCTGAGAACATACAATAAATATAACGCAAACAAAGAACTCGGTAATTCCTTCAAGTTCAACGATAAGAAACGACCAGGAAGCGCATGCAATTCAAATTACGCTGAACTAACTTCAACTCCTAAGGCATCTAAAAGTTCGATTGTTGAAGGTAAAAAGTCTGAGAAGAAATTCGATAAGATTATTAATGACATCGAAGTGGTGACTGCTACGCCAATAATGATTACCGATTCAGACAGTGCAGAAGATCGTTCGAATTCGCAGAAGATCAAAATGGATCCGAAAGCTAAGAAGCCCATCAAAGAGATTTCTATCCAGAATCCAAATCCAGATTTAATAATGGAGCCAAAAATGTTCTCGCTAAAAAGACCGGTACGCACTGTAGATCCTGTACCGTTACCTAGAAAATCTTTGACTCCGCCACCGGAAGTTAGCCCAAAAAAATTGTTATCACAAAAGCGTTTCACAGTGAGCGTAGTCCCGGAATCGGAAATACCACAACCGGTGAAGGCAATGATTCGAGAAAGTCCAAGTTCCACATTAGAAAGACGTAATTCTTATCCATCATTCATTTCATCTGAAACGAACAAGGAATTGTCTGCGGATGACTTATCGTTAGACGATAGAAATTCCATATCTTCCTTGAACGGTGATTCCCAATCTCCTCGATCAATGCCATCGACTGCTCAATCATACACGTCCTCGTTCGTAGCATCGAGTGAAAAGCGGGTCGACTCCAAGGAAGGAATATACGGGAAGTTGCGTCACAAGTCCGTAGCAGACGTTCAAAAGAAATTCGAGGAATTGTCAAAGAGTCGCGACAGCACTTTAACGGCCAATAGAAATTCGTCATCATCGCCTAACAAACTGTCGACTAAGGAGTCAAGTTTTGCTGCGTCGTCCGACCAATTAATTCAGCACGAGTTTCGCAAGCCAACCGACAGCGATTCGAATGAAGCAAAACGCAACAGGTTCCAGAGAGAGTCGAGTGTCCAGGAAGATTCTGTGGTCTTGCGTCATAAGAAATCCAGGAGTTTTGACAGTGCAGAGTGTACCTCCTCGAAATCTTCGTCGTCGAAGGATCCACCAGAGTTTCCAAAGGTTCGACCAAGTTCATTCGACGATATCGAAGCGGTTGTTGTCATTGAGTCTTACGTATCTGAAAACCAGAAGAAAGACTCAGAAATCCTGCTAGACAAGAGGTGCAACTCCTTTAACGAGCGCCACTCTTCGCTGAGACGAAGATTCGAAACGATCCTGGAAGACGTGGAATTGCGACCTGATCGAGGTCTACGGGGACGCTCCACGTCGGTCAGATTGCCTAGCGACCGTAAGTCGCGGAAATAATTGTTGCTTCGGTAGAGGGGCTCGGCCGGTCGAATTGTTGTGTGTCCTTTGCTCGAGTTAGAAGAAGAGAACGCCGCCATTACTTTCTTTTACTTGTCAGCGTACAACATATTTGGGTGCACATGTGCGTACGTACCTGGGCTATTGTGAATCCTCGTAAATCATTATGGACCAATCATATGTATATCTCCCCACAATTTTTCTAATCCTTAGAGTTTTAAAATCCTTATGCTTTTAATGTATCGTCCAGTTGACAATGTACATGCTTCCACGTTCACGTACTTGAGGTTCACTGGATGACTCCTGATCGACCGTGAGTCACCCAAGAGTGGTCAAGACGTTTCTTGGGACGTAACTGAACGTCATTGTCAGAAACAACAATAAATGCCTAATGTGTTCGTCGTTGGGAAGTGAGCAGCGTACGTCATCGACCGTCCAGTCGATAAAATCGTCTTTAACAATTTCCTCTAGAAATCTACGCTTTGATCTAGCGCTTCCGGCTTTGATTTTTATCTTTGAGTCATTAGTGAAATTCGCCATTGACTTTACCTTTCTATTTACAGCTAATCAGAAGAGCACAATGCCACCACCAGCACCAAGACCGGCCAGTACGCCGACGGAAACGCAGCAGAGTGTCCTTACCAGTGTCCAGCAGGAAATGGCGGCTCGACGTAAGGCAAATATTTCACGTCAGGATTCAAGACTCTCTGTCAAGTGTCTAATTGAGAGCATTGAGAATGCTACCAAACAGGCTAAAGCTGGTAATGACGTTGTTTGCATATACGACGTCACTCTGTTTAGAAGTGTCGCCATCTGTTGGAAGTAGAGGGTCTGATTCTTTGTCCAGGTCCAGGAAGTCGCAGTAGCTCCACGTCCTCGTTGAACTCAATTGGTACAAACGACATTATATCACTCAAGGCACCACTCAGGGATCAACAGCAGACTAACAATCTGATCTGTACGAGCAATCCTACGAATAACAACAAGACCCAGTCGTCGAACACCAGGAAGCCGCTGTCGGGTAATTGAACTGCACTCAGCCTGTAACTAGCATAAGTGCGTTACGCGTGGTTCCACAATCTTGTTGTTTTGACGTATATGCTTGTAGTTTTGAAAAATATCTGCTTGCTAATTGCTTTTTGCAAAATGAATTTGCAATTTTTACATAAAAGGTGAACACTGACAATTGTTAATAATCTTGCCAGATTTCGTAGACAAATTTTTGCTTGCAACGCTCATGTTTTGTCTATCGAAGAAAAATGCTGTTAAAAACACGCTTCTGGTATCAATACACTAATATTGTAACGTCGATACTTTTTCTTTCAGCAAACGAGCGCCTCGTATAATTGCATGCAACACGACTTCTTTTTTTTGCTGCACATTAATAAAACTTTTGGCATATTCTTTTTTCTCTGTTTCTCTCGCACGCACGCAGTTTACTTTAAATTCACTTTACATCCATTAACCTTACCTGTTCGGCTAGATCCGGTATATTATTCCCAAGAGCGTCCTAGGCACTAAAAGTCATCCTAGGCTAAGACAAAGAAAAAGATGGCACGCAGTAAAACCTAAGAAAATTGAGTCTCGCCGAGACGCAAAGATACATAACAGAAATAGTCATTGTCCTTGCTGTCGGTAATTCAGAGACAAAGTCGGTTCCCGTGGTACTGAGTCCTGGCGAACTACTGGATTCGGCGACACTCAACGCCAAAGCTATCGACTTCGTGAGACGCAACAGCGTGACAGATCTCTCCGAGCGTAAGGATCCTCTCTGCGGTCTAGTGAAGAACGGCGGCTCCAAGAGGAACGCCCTCCTCAAGTGGTGTCAGAACAAGACAACCGGCTACAGGAATATCGACATCACCAACTTCAGTAGCTCCTGGAACGACGGTTTGGCACTCTGCGCCATTCTTCATTCGTATCTGCCGGATAAGGTGCCCTATGACTCCCTGACACCTACCGAGAAGCGCAGGAACTTCTCAATCGCCTTTTCCGCGGCTGAAAGCGTCGGAATACCCACTACTCTGGTAGGTATCCCCATTGATTGTTACCTTCTCATTAAAAAGAAAAAATACTTAATCATTTAGCCGCCACTTTTCCAAATTATAGAATATCGGCGATATGTGCCAACTCGAGCGACCTGACTGGCAGCAAGTCATGACCTACGTAACGAGCATCTACAAGCACTTCGAGACCTAACCCGATCTCTCAAGTTCCGGTGAGTCGGCGTCGTCGCCGTCGTCGTCGTCATCGATTAAGCCAAGGAGAACACGACCCGCCGAAATCCATTTTCCTTAACCCGCCCCCACCCCACCCTCTTCTCGAATTAATGCAAGCAAAAACAAGGCATCTAGTCAACCGAACTTTACGGAGGATAGGAGTTTTTTTTCTCTTTCCTTTCTTTATAATACCAAGAGGATGGCGAGGACTCGAATTTCCTCCAAGTGAATAACCGAAGAACTCCATAGCCTGTGCTGGCTGGGAGGGGCATTTCCTCATGTTGTTTTTTCTTCCTCGTTTCTCAACCCCTCCTTAGTTTTCCCTTATCCGCCCCAGTTTTTTTTTTCTTTTTTCTATTCTTCTCTGTACATATAACTAATAAGAAGTCTGAGACTTTCAGCGATACGAAGGAGAGCAATACGACAAAAGGAATTGCTTTTCTAATGAGACTGAACACACACCTAAACACACAGCTACGAGTAACTTGTACACAGAACACGTACATACATACACGCAGACATATACTATACAAATTTATGTATATGATATAATAATAACAATAATAATATAATATTAATGAGACGCAGAGACGGGTGTAAGGGAGAAAGAGAGGAACCGAAGAAGCAGAGAGAGAGAGAGAGAGAGAGAAGAATGTGTTTGTATGTTATAAGACAGAGTGATACAAATGAAAGAAAAAGAGATAAATAGAGAGGCGACAGAATCGAGAACAAAGAAAAATCACGTAACGAATATGTGGTAGAGAAAAAGAGAGAAGAGAAATGGCCGCGTAAACTGTGTACCCGATAAAACACTATGTCCGACGCAAAAATATTGTTGCTCGTGCATTTAACTAAAATTTAAACAGAAAAAAAAGTGCATTTACGAAGGACGATTATAGGAGGCGGAGCTTGTGCTTTTGCGTGCGAGAATATATTAACTATTAATTAACGAATAACGTAATTAGTACTAGCGAAAGGGGGAGATGAAGACGTTTGAGTGTTTGCGTTCCTCGTACTATGAGTATTTTTGTACGTGTATTATTTTTCGATAAACTTTTGTGTAAGTTGCATGTTGTGTATAGAAAAAGAGAAGGAGGAGGAGACGAAGAAGAGACAAAAGAAAAGAAATAATACGCCTTAATTTAAGAAAATCTTTAATTTATTGCATTAGTCCGCGTTTAGTGTATTACCGTTAATTGTGGTGAATATTTCATCCCCACCAATAACCTCTTCCACCTCATGCACACCATTCATCCCACCATGATCACTTCGTCTTTTCTTTTTAATCATTTCATTTCATACTTTTACATTTTTCTTTTCTTTTATGTACTTTTGATTTCATATTCCCCCTCCCACTGTCTTTCGTTTCACTGCAAATCCTTATAAACTTTGGACGAACGAAGGAAGAGCGAACTGAAATTAAATTCTCTGTGATATAACGATATACATATAGACCGCATCCTCCCAGGAAAAATAGAAAAAGAGAAGGAAGAAAGTAATACGCGTTATCGTTATAGCTCTTACGATTGCTGCTACTACTACTATTATTATTGTCAATAATTATCATGAATCATCGTCATTGTGCTATCATTGTGGACAATACCGGGCCGAATAACGTGAAACAATAAACTTACCTAACGTATGGAAACCCGTACTGTTTGGAGTTTTATTTCTGGCCATTAAACGCGGGATTAGGTTCTCTGGTATATGGAAATGATTACCTTTTAACGGATATCACCACGCCTTTCCTCCTGGCGATACGTATCGCGTCGATTCGTTAGGGTCGATTAAGGATCAACGAGCCAGCTAATAAAATTTGAACGAGATCACGTACATCCGTTGCGTCGGGCTACGAGTCATTGGGTAGGAAAGCTCGAGGGGGATGGGCAATGCTTTTTCTTATCATCTTGTGGTAGAAGATGGGATTTAAATGCGCGTAATGGTCATACGTAATTAACGAATCGAACGAGGTTCGTTCGCATTAATAAAATTTATTGATCCTTTGACGTCCATACGACTCTGGCATTTTAGACGTACTTTGTCTTATCATCCTTATGTGATTTGTGATTGGCTATATACAAATTAGGTTTGTTTGAATATCCTGTGGATATTCTTGTCCTGGTTTTTGAACAATTAGTGATGGCAATTCCAGGGTCGTTACTCTTCCGGTTGAAGTTTTCGTAGTCGAAGATGCTCCGACTGTTTCCTGGTCAGTCACGTCTCGTTCACGTCGAGTTTATCCTGATCCTTTTCGCCCGCGTAATACTCGTTGGCTGGTTCCACCATTTTGTCTGTGTCCTGGGTATTTTGCCGGGAGTCTGGGTCTGGCTCGGGTTGTCTGTCTTCCTCTGGAGGTAATGCGTCGCAAGGCACGTCTTGCATTTGTACGCTCGGGGAATGCTGGACCATTTTTAAATTGTCGTAGACATGCCTTGTGATTGCTTCGAGGTATTGCTTACTGTTGGCGTTGTCTTGACGCGTTACTACTTCTGGGTGTAAGGTGAAGTCTGGTGCGAAGTATTCCAGGTATTCTGTGTATGGTAGTTCATTGCTTATTTGCTCGTCTAATAATAGGGATGTCTCATAAGTCCAGCATCGAGCGACATTTCTTAATGTGTAACCACCACCACCTACTGCTAGGAGAGGCACGTTTAAGTCTCTGACAAACTTAACACATTCACCGTGTCCCTTGGTACTTAGACTGAAGCATCCCAAGCGGTCATTGGCTAGGGAATCTGCTCCACATTGCAAAACTATTGCTGTAGGCTGGAAGAACTCCATCACATGGGATATGACAGGCTTAAACACTTGGACGTAGGATGTATCGTCGATACCTTCCTTTAGAGGAACATTTACAGAATAGTAACGGCCGCTCTCTGCTCCAATTTCATACATATCACCAGTTCCTGGGAAGAAGTAATTGCCGTATTTGTGGAAGGAGACAGTCATTACTCGATCCGTTAGATAAAAAGCTTCTTGAACTCCATCTCCGTGATGTACATCGATATCAATGTATAACACTCGAGCATGGTATTTGAGCAACTCCAAGATAGCTATGACAATATCATTGATGTAACAAAAGCCTGAAGCTTCAAATTTCTTAGCATGATGTAGTCCACCGCTCCAGTTAACTGCAATGTCACAGCAATTATTATTCAGCTTCGTGGCACCTTCGAGAGAAGCTCCAGTGTACATGGAACAGAAGTCGAAGAGACCCTCGAACACTGGACAGTCATCTCCAACGTTAAAATGACTGAGATACTTGGTGTAACCCTGTAGATTCTGGGGTGTAACTCGTTGTAAAAAATCCACGTACTCATCCGAATGGAACCGGCACATATCGTGTGTACTGGCTCTATATGGTCTATATATTTGCATCTTTTTGTGCAGTCCATAATTGAGAACAAGACTATGAATAACAGAGAGTCTATGAGGTTTCATAGGATGACCAGGTCCATAATGAAAGTTCCCTACGTCAGGATTATAGAAATACGAGACTTTCTTGTTATAACTCATGTTGAGGTTAGCCTCGTTAATTACCGTCACACCGAAACTAATAAAGTCTTTCACAAATTCTTACAGTTCTGAAAATTCTTACAAAATCCCACTTTTCACACCATCCCTATCCCAAATGCAGCACGTCAACAAATCTGACACTTAAGTTTATCGAACATTCGTTTTGCAAACACAATTCTCGCGTGAAGCGTCATTGCACAGCTAGTTCGGTCTCTCGCCGACAGAGGGAAATCCATACGTGATTGAATTATATTTTTCATTCCCAGTTCGCATCCGCTTTTATTAGCCAGTCTGGTCAGTACAGCCTGGAAAAAGAGATCTGGCAGAAACGCTAACAACAAAAAAGCTTGAGCTCATTAATTAAGCTTCATTTCCCAGTGGCGCTCAAACAGTTTTAACCATTTCCCAACTCGGCTACATTAGCATAGAAGCATCTCCGCCGTTAACCCGAGGCGCGACTAAAAAAATAATGTGGTGAACGTGAAGCAAAGAGATAGAACGAGCACTAAATTACCACGTTTTGTAATATCTTCACAGTCGTTCAGTAACGAACATAAAACCAAAGCAAAATAGGCTCTTGAAACGGTAAACGGGTGAGAGGTAAAGCGCCTTCGGTATAAATATAAATAAACTTGCGAATACAAGAACAAGATAGAAGATTATGTAACAGGATAAAGAATCACATAAAAGACTGTGGAAAATGAATAAAACAAAGGAATACATAAAGACCGGAGTCCGGTCTTCATGTTTGTATGTATAAGCATACTACATGTATATATATTTACATTAATTTAATCCTAACACCGTTCCCGTATCGTAGCAAATGGATACTAACGCATAACGTTAAGCGGACTTTACTTTCCTGTCGTCAAGAGAAGATATACCGCTTTGCATAATTCCCGCTGTAAACGAGTATCGAATGACGTACAATTTGATCGAGTCTGAATCGTTTAAACATACAAAAAGTCAAAACAGTTAGGCATCACGATGCTACTACTATAGTACCTACATAATAACATCAGAAATCGGTATCAGTACATCATAACTGTCATGATAGACAAGAATTTCTAATCCACTTGTAAAATCATTAGATAGTTCAACAGCCGCGACATTATTTAGTGAATTTCGCTCTCGTGCCAAGTGGACAACATCCGGGCATCTCCAACTCTTTCGATTTCTCAGTTGGTTGAACCGTGTCACTGATAAAAAAAAATGCTTAGACAGTAAGTACCAGAAATTTCTTGGCCATCGTGGCAAGAAGATGATTCTAGGATACGAAGCGTCTTATTATGCGTGCATAGAATAAAAGGAAACTTTCTCCGTCGAAACGGAGATTTGTCGATTATTTCGATTTATTTGTTTCTTATTATTTTTTTACTAATAAAAGATGCATATACCGACTATACTTTCGTATAACCTCTACAGTTCGTTCCTCTTTTCGTTGAAACGCGTATTAATGTTTGCAGATCGTATCTCGCGTTACAGATACTCTGTTTTTCTTAGAGAAATAAAGTATAAATTAAGTACATATCACGTAGATAAGAAGGCAAGATAACAATTATGCTATTACGATAGTCGCGAAGCTGTAGCCGCTATACATCTGCCATTCTCTATACCGTTATGAGTTTCGTCTATTACTTACGTGACGGCGTGGGAACGTATTCCCGGGAAAATATAATTTATTTGTACGTAACGGGAAGGAAGTAGATCGATAGGCCCGTCGTGATGGTTGGAAGAACTGTAATGCCTCCTAGATACCTCTTTTCATTGGCAGGTCCATTTCCATCCTCCTTCATCTCGTTACTTCTTTTTTTGCTCCTCGCTTATCCTTATCTCTCCCCTCTAGATACATATTCTCTTCTTCATCCAACTGCTCGCACGCTTCAGGGTTTTCCTGCACGATAAGCTACGAGGCTGTTCGGTCACGCGAGACGGGAGAACTTTGAGCGTCGAACGTACCGATCGTCAGAGAATTCCAGTACAGTGGTACTTAATCCTTTTTGATGAACGATTTGAAAATTTACTAAATATATTAAATATATTTGTATAGTCGTTCGGGAACGCGTTAGTTCAGAATTTCTGGTCATCGTTCTCGTTACCCAGATTTGAACGGAGGCGAAGAGTCGACGGTTACGCCTGAAGGCACTCGACTGACTCTGGTAGTAGCCAACGTTCTTTCTTCAAATGCGCAGCTCAAATTATTATAAGATTTTGAAATGTTGGATGCTTACGTTATTATAATTCAGCCCAGCGATAGATTTAACGGATGTAATCAGTAAATACCGAATGGCGTTGTCAGAAGTAGCGAAATGGATAATAGCCCTGGGTCCGTTACTTGAGCAGAGTAGTAGATGAGTATATGCCAGAGGCAAAATGATGGAAGCTAGTAGGATGCATATTCCAACACGCGATATCAGCACGCTAATACATCCTGGCATTACTCCCGTTTATCCTCCCGGCACCGTTGGTAGCTGCAATCCACAGCCAAGCCGAATAGGAGCATCCATTAAGTTGCGCAATTCAGCGCTGGTAGTCGGAGTCCTTGCACGAGTGGGATGCGCGCGGGTATTACAAAATTTCATTTAATGACAAGCCGCTAAACCTAAGACTCCCTGAAAATAGTAAAAGACTGAAGTTGCCTATACAGGGTGCCCGTTACGGGTAATTTCCGAGTGCAAGCGTTAAGGTAATTCGAAGGTCAACCTTCGTTGTTTCAATGGGATGATGCAATTTTTCTTCCGGAACTTCTGCAACTTCTGTGTGAAACATTTTTATGTCCGGCTTCGTTCCCAAAAAATCAACCTGATCACTATAAATGCCCCACCCTGTATATATATTGTTTCATCTCGTACCAAATCATCCTCGGGTATAATCATGAAATTACACTTATTCCAAGATACAACGTGTATTACGTAACCAAGAAAATAAGATTTTATATTCACAGGAGATACATTCAGATTCAAAAATCGACTTCCCGTTACCATACGGATTTAACCTGGTGCAGTTGATAGGCGGAACCAAAGGACCACACATACTTTACTCATCCACACTTCCTCGACCGTGCTAACTAAAAACTCCAGAGTATTCCAATGTGGCTACCGGTGAATACGTTCACACGTGAACGGTACAGACGCGTAAAATCGAACGATTCGAGATCTGCGTGTCGACGTTCGATCCATCGACGTTCATTGACCCATGGAGACGCTCTGACTCCGTTCCGAGAGTTCTTCGTCGTTGTATCATTTCTAAAGGACTAAGAGATGAACTTTCACGAAATTCTTATAGCCTGGAATAATGTCTTCTTCCTAGATCATTATTGTCCGTGATCCATTCTTCGATTATGATTACGTATAGCCTACCTTTCTCTTGATTTAATCCGCTATTTATAGCCTTAAGTAAGAACGATCGTTCTTTGATTCATTGTCATGTTTCTGGTCATCCTCGTCATCGGAGAATTGAGTCACATTAATTCTTTAAGAATTAATTCTTTTCTTCTTTTCTTTCCTCTTGCTCAATTTTTTAAACGAGACGCAATTTCCAGTCAAATCCAACTAAATATATAGAACAACAAGAGAGCTATGCAGTGTTGACACAATTGGTATAGTTTCAAGGCCCAGATTCGTCTCGTTCTCAATTATGACCCGTATCCCCCCATTTCTACCATCAATGAAAATTGGTCAGTCATGTATACGTCCTGCGTTCAGTTAAGTATCAGTATACAATTTTACACAGCGAATAGCGGTAGTGCTTTGAAAGTTATCAAGTGATAATGGACCGTTTCTGATAACACGTTCGAGTCTAATCAGTACACAGATGTAAACAGTAAATCTACTTCCCTAGAGCATCTCACCGGATACATGGCTTGATTAACAACAAATCTGACTTACATAATCACTCTCCAGTTGGTCGAAATCAAATAGCCACGTAGCCGCGACACAATTGCATTTGCTAGAATGCGAAAGCCCGAGTGAACGTAAAGGTTAGGATGGATTTGTAAAGCATCGCACGATCCGTCCTCCATCGGTATGCGAACTCTGGTTCGACGCGACATTGACAGCAACGCAGTGGCGGACGTCGAATCGAAAGTGAGATTTCACTGATTTTCAACATCTTCAAGGAAACGTAAATCCTCATAGGATCGCTGAACCTTCCTTTCCTCATTCCACGGGTGAACCCTCTTGTACCCTAATAGAGTGAGATAATTATCAAAATTATTGTACCGTTCTTTATCAGCATAAATAGATATTGAAAAATAATCAGGAGTCTTTTCAAATTTTGCCAACCTTAGCAACACTTGGTAGTCTATGTCTGAAACGTTACAACAATCTGTGCATCATTGCCTGTCATCCATCCACCACATACTCATTGGTAAACATATACAACCACATATCAACTATAAGTCAACCGGTCAACTTATAACATTCTCAGTAAAGAAATTCAAGTTTTTATGGGATCCTACATTATTGTAATAGCATAGTATATGTATATATTACTCATATAAATATTTACATACCGGTTGATCCAGTCAGCGAGGTCTTGAACGTCCATTTAAAAAGGGCATAACTAAAAATACAATGAACGTTGACCGTAAAGTCATAATCGACGTCAGCCATTACGTCACTCAGAGAAAGAAATGCTTGTGAAACGGTCTTTTCAATAATTTTCTTTTCTTTTCTTATCGACTGACATTCTTTCCATTTTCCTTGGACGTCTATCTCTCTCGGGGAGAAAGTATCATATCAATGTGCACGACGAGGAGAGCAATACGTGCGAGTGCGTGATTAATGCGTGTGACCTTGGCAGGGCATTGCACCTGGAATATACGAAGCCACGTAAGCGCGAAGCGTATCTTTCTTGCGCGCTTTGTGAAAAAAAAAGGCAGATAAAGGTACCAACATAGGAGAAATAATCTTTAGCCAAGCACGAGAAGTATCCCGTATATTCTCTCTATACGGTCTACGTGTTGGTTCTTCTGCTCCTCCTATCTACGTGCCTGATGGTCTTTTCTTCTTCTGGCCTCTTTTTTCTTCTTCTTTTTCTTTCTTTCTTTACTCCCCGATCATCTCCTCTTCCTGTACCCTCTGCAGACTTGATACTTGGCCAACTCAAACGACTCCGGAGGACGAGCTCTTTGTCCTTGGTACATCAAACGCAATCGTGCGTGCCTGCGTAAGTAAGACGCGTGAGTGTACTTGGATGTCTATGCTAGTATCTTATTCTACTTACGTATGTACTTGGAGATGCGTGCTTTGCCCGTAAAACAGAATAAACGACGAAACGCGACATAAGTAGCAGCGTCCTAGACATTATTTTTCCTTCTTAATACGTAATGACTATTCTACCAAAATATCCATCCGGAACAGGCTTGTAGATCTGTAGATAGAAGTTTAATTATCGGCTATGGTTTTAGAGTGGATAATTTTGAATTTACATTGTATATGTAGGAACCATATGAATAATTGAATTAGGAGATAATTACAGGTGATTAAGGACATTGAAATAATTAATTAAATTTACGAAATCTTCTTTGGACGTTATATTGACTTTAAGGATGCTCGTTAAATCTTCAAAGTGAACGAGTCGACGACAGTTGTTGGCACTGCTGGTCCCGGTGGAGGAGGAAGAGGAGGACTAGGAGGATGATCAGAGGGCGGTGGAGCAAGACGAGGTTTCAATCGAAAGTGCAGTTCTGAAAGCGAAAGAGAAAGGAGATGATGAGTATAGGAGGGATGACCTTTAGTCGTTACGAAAGCTAAGGGTGGTGTTGAACTTAGATGCTGGAGGTGGTGAAAGAAAAAATCATCGGTCGCGAAGGGCAGGTGATATCAGGGATTGATAGGGTCGTATTTCAATATGATCAAATCTACTTGGTCATGTACAGTCGTATGTAAGATTGGAACATATAGAATTTATATCAGACCATGAAAAATCAGATCCCATAAAATTTCATATTTGACTATACACGATCAATTATACCTGTATTGATATATAATTATACCTGACCACTTCTTTTTATCATAGATAATCCTGACGCTTCAAGGCACTCTTGAAATATTAACCGGTAGCTGCGCGCCCGTTTACTTCATTACAAGATGTACCTCGTACAGAATCTTCATCAGCGATTTCTCCATCTTATAGCCGTCCGGTATGCAGAGACGATTTCTATCGGACCAATACATATGGATTAGATCTTTTTACTCACAGGTAAGGATCATTCTCGTTAACTTTGACCATCGATCGCTCACAGACTCAGAAAATCCATATTCAACAGTTAAAATTTATACCAGGTACTTGATGCGAGTTTAGAAAATATTCAATTTCATCCTACATGCAAATTCGCCATAACGCTCCTGACCCTTGATGAAAATGTAAAACTTGGACTCCATCTTGAGGAAGGATATAATTAATAAAAAAAATAATAAGAGAATCAAATAAAGGTATAACAAGACCGTGGAATATAAAACGTATACGGTGAGAATAATGAAAATGGCAGATAATACAATATTATGAATAATATAATGGAACAGTAGGACGTAGCACTGGCAAGCATAAAAGTGCAGGATGGGTAGGTAATTGGGCAGAGCAGCGACGAGGAAGCAAGTAGGTAGGTAGGTTGGTCGGTTAGTTGGCTATACTCGTTATTTAGCGATAACGAGCACGCAAACGCGAAGTGCACTCGTAGATTCACCTTGAAGAATAGTCGGAGTATATCAGACTAATTTGTACTATCTGTGCCAAGTACTTGCAAGAGTAATATTTTCAGGATCTGGAACAATCCTCAGTTTGCCCTGACAAATCTCAGTGTTTATCTGCAATGAAAAAGGCCTGCTGATTAATCGAAAGCAAAATGGTCAGGGACAGTCGTATTTTATTACCCAGATTGAAAACTCTCTAAAGGGAGATCGGCCTTGGCTCATAATCATCTTCAATTCTTTTTTAATACCTACTAATCGAGTTCTCGCACGTTCCAAAAGATATATACTCATATAAAGATATATCACGTATGCGTGCTACGATATACTCGTTCATACTAATAGGGTAAAATCGCAGAGGACCCCGATGGAAGGAGGTCGCGACGCACAAGAGGCAAAGCGTCATAGTAAAAGCGTCGCGGCGCGAACGTTGACGCTAACGCGAGAACGTTCCAAGGATCTTGGGCGTCGTACGGGCATTTAGAGCCTAACGATCCTAAACGAACTGACTCATGACAAGTGGTTAGTGCTCTCTTGCACAACGTCAAACAGCGCTTTAGATCCTTAGATCATTGGCAAATGTCGTTCGTAGCTTATCGTTGTATTGATAAGTACAGCAATCGCCTGCTGACACTCTGCACCGTAACATGAAAATCGTTCCAAATAGAATTCAGTTAACTTTCGCTTATGTCCTCGAAATGGTTACGATACGATTGTCCTGATTGACTTCCCTATCGCGCCTACCGTATCTCGCAGTTTATTACAGGCTACGTCACTTCCGTCAGCTTCATCGTCTCCATTACCTTGTGCCACCTTCACGCAAGCACTTCCTGAGCCTTTATTGCTGTCAGCATGACGCTGTTAGGTTAGGTTAAGTCATTATGGGTTATACGCGCGGCTTCTGTATTTAAAATATAAAAATACATAGCCCCAAAGTAAAAAGAAACTCGTACAAAATCGCCTAAGTGCACGGCAAGCAATCATTATTTTCCCTGGTAGTAATGCCAGTGGCATCGTAAATAAATATCTTTACAGACTCTGTTTGCTTTGAATTGCTTATGAGAGTCCCAATAGGGGAATAAACGCAATTCGTTACGCACATTGAGGCAGGCGTGATGTCGACTCGTTTGCATGGCTGCGGGGATTGGCCAGGGAGTTGTTGAACGATAGATAACGAGCACCAGGATATCCCTTTGCCGCTGCCGAGAAGCACCACCAGCACTATGAGGTTAGGAGAGCGTGATAGCTGGCGCGCATGGAGTTACTTCGTTACACTTAAACCTTTCGACGTCTTAATCGGTCCGCCTTTATTAGCTACAGAGGTTCATACTGTGTGTACAGATATGCGCGACGAGAGGATAAAAAGCAGGAGCGGAAGAATATAAAAGAAGTAGCCTTAGAAAATCCTGATTACATTTCTATACACTTTGTCCTTCGTTAATGCACGTGGCTCTCAGCCGCTTCTTACTTTGTACCAATCTAACGTCCCTGGCTCTTTGAAAATCCACTGAGCGTCGGTCGAGCTTCGGATTCTCATGTCACCTTTGCTCGTTAAATACGTCTTTCCCAATACGAGACGCGCCATTGTGGCTCAGCGCACGAGCGCTCGAAAATATCCGTAAACATATAAGCGCTGGTCGAATGTCAGAGGTACGTAATTTGGCCGAGGAATTCTTCTAGCTTTATTTGCCACGTTGAAGATTCACCACTCTCAAGAGGGAGAAAGGTTTCTTGCTCTCTCTCTATCCTCTCCACTATTATTACTCTCTCTCTCTCTCTCTTTCGTTCCTCTTCGTCTCTCTTTCTCGCACGCCCTTACAATCCCCACTGCTTGTGTTTGCGTCTCCTTCTGCCCGCAGAGCCCGAAACACGTAGGTCTTACTAGCATAAGCGTTTCTATTGCTCGCTCGCTCTAAAATTCTCTATTACTCTCCTAGACAGCGAACCCTCCCTCTCTCTTTCTCTCTCTTGCTACTTCCATCTCGCTCGCTCACTCGCTCATTCTCATTCCCTGACTCACTTTCAGCCGTTCTCGCTCTCCTTGTTCGACGAATTGTCGTTGGTCGTATTATCCCCTCCTCTTTCTTCACCATTCCTTCTCGATCGCTCTCACTCTCTCGCTCTCTGCCGATCAGTCTGTCTCTCCCAGACTCCCCTGAGCTCCCCAGCCGTCCGGCCGGCAACCCTAGAACCCAATGAAAGACTCCGTCTGGCGTCTGCCGACAGTTTGTGCCGAGACGCCGCGTGCACGGGAGCTTAGCATCCGATTGGTTCTTCATAACGATCAGCGGTCTCGATCATGTCTGCTTCCGAAGAAAATTTTTCAAGAGCAATCGGAATCGCGAGTACGTTCTTCGAGATCGGATCTCGTTGAAGGATATCGTAAACGAAAGCGTGCACTATCAGTAGATTATTAACGGTCAAGCTTCGAAGATCGACTTTCGATTCGACTGAAAGTAGCGTCGGAGATCGTGTGGCGTGAGTGAAGAACATCGGCGGTCGTTAACGATCAAGAGCGTCGAGCTTCTCCGTGCGGGATCCGGTCCCTAAGAATCGTGTCACGATTCCTCACGGTCGTTACGATTATTAACGTCAACCTCAGGAAGCAATTATTTACCTGGGACGAACTCGCAGTCTTTGCCAAAGTCACTCGATTGAATATTACCTTGGTCGCGTACGCAGTCCCGGAATCGTCGTCCAGGGCTAGTGATCGCCTTGAAGGTTTACGAAATCGTGTCAGTGCCATTAACGATCTTACCTTGTTGCCAAAGTTATCGTTCGTCTTGTACCGATCGTACCGAACGAGAGCTGCTTTTTGACGTTAGTGGCTTACTTGTGATGACTATGAATCCTTGCTTGGCGTTACGAACCCAGATACACCACGGAAAAATTTCGCGACACTGACTATGTGATTCCGCGTATAATAATATTAATAAAACAGTGCAAGGACTGTTATCGATCTAATGATATCACATGCTGCATGATTATCAATGTTTCCGCGTAAAATAATATCATCCTGGATCCAACGGATTGAACGGATTGAATGGATCATCCTGGAGGAGAGACTGCCGCTCTGCGTCTCGTGTCACCTCGTGACCGAGGGTCTTGACGAGTTTTGCGTAAGTCAGAACAGTATTTACTATGTAAAGAATGTAACGGTATTCTTACCAAAGTTTCAAGGACGTATCCTTTAGAGTTTCGTACAACTATGGCTGTGCATTGGTAAAAGTGGGCCAAAAGGGACTGAGAAATAATTAAAATTTCAAAGTCATGAGTCACTTGGAAATTGCCAGGCGTCGGCGTGGGTCACAATTTCGGATCGATCCGACCGATCATCGCTCTATGTGGACCGCTCTAATTCGATCATCATCGCTTTACCATCAGGTCGTCCGTCCCGTTCACTTTTTTTTTTTTTCATTCCTCTTCTCTCTCAAGCGGGAATCATGAGCGGATCGTATTGGCGCTCGTGAGACACGATCGTAGCTCAAGTGCTAAAGTCCAAGATCTGTATGAGAGATCGAGCTGCTTTGCGGTGAAATCGGATTATGTGTCTCTGCTTAATTGGCACGCTAACGCGTAACGCAATTGGAGCAAGTAGCATCCCGTTCGCAGCTTTCCATAATTAGGAATCCTCTGTCTAGACCGCTCCGAGTGAGGTTAGGTTACCTCAGTGTTAAACCACAAGACTCCTATCAGTTTCCTGAGAATTTCAATTACGCACCGATTCCACTGAGATCTTATTTCTCTTCTTTTTTAATACCGGATGTCAGTACGTATCGTCTTTATTATCTCTGCCGATCTTTTCAGTTACCTTTTTTTTTCCATTCCTGTTGTTTTCGTCTTCCTCGAAACATTCTTGTACATTGTGTTTCTATGTCTCCGGGCGTGTTGTATGCTCAATAGGGACGTCCGGTATGTGGCATATGAAAGACGTGCCTTTAAGAATATAAAAGTGTCGCCAGTATGTGGATAAGATTGTGTACGCTGCCTTGGCTTCTGTGGAAAAATGGAGGACACGCAAGTCCGCGACGTTAGTCGTTGCCGTCTGCGACTACGACGGCTCGAGTCGACGAGGTGAAAAACTGTTGGCTATCACCATAACCGGTTTCATAGCCGTTGGGCCTTCGTCACAGCCTTCCTCGAAGAAGTCTCGATCGTCCCCAGTTTGCAGACTTCATTTTCGCGTCGCTCGATCATCGTAGAATTCATCTATGCGTAGTCTGTTAACACGTTCATCTATTCGTTAATGTTAATTTGAGAACTTGTGCACGGTTCAGGAATATGCGACTATGTAAATCAGACCTAAAGGTCCTTGTGGATTTTGTTTCAGGAGTAACAGGAACACGAGGTGGTCTTAGTTCAGGATCCTCAGGCACACAGGGTCTAAGGATCAACGGAGAGGCATAGAAAAATAGCTCCGAAGGAAAGAGGAGGACGTGAAAGTTTTCCTAAACCTATCAGAATAAGACTGAACCGGAAGGAAAGATGTTACAAAGTTGTTCGGGAGGCTCGAGATGCGTCCGCAAGGCCTTGGTCTTCGTATTCGCTTGGGGCCTTATTATGATAGCAGCCATCCAATTCCGTCACGCGGAAAACAACGTGTTCCGGGAGAACGTGGTAGTCGATGGGGTCGGGGTCGTGGCCGGGGTCGAAGGCCAGCCACCCCAAGTTTCCGGTTTGGGTTCCTCACGATTTCTTCTGCAGCAGCTGATCGATTCGAGTATCACCCGCGAGGGCGGCGCTGCCTCTGCTACGGCTTCGACGACGACCCAAAGTCCTCTGGAACTGGAGCCTCTACTGGACAAGAGGGCCAGCAGGTCGGAGGATGAGCTCATCGAGGAGATCGAGAAGCGTCTACCTAGTCTGCCACTTGCTTACTGGAACAAGAACAAGAATAATAAGCAAATGTTCTATGGAAACGACAGCTGCGCAAAGTATCCAAGTATATTTGACCTTGAATTCAACAACGTTTACTGGCAGAGCCTGAGAACCAGTAACGGCACTTTCCAACTGTTCGGGGCCTACTACGACAGGCGAAAACTCTCCAGGATCGGACCAGCTGTTAGGATCGTTGGTATGATCAACAGAATCGAACCGACTGTCAAAACCTTCTGTCAGATGTGGTACGAAGGAGAGAAGGAGCCTCAGCTAGTCGAGACTCTGGAATACAAATACATCTGGTACTCAAAATGGGGAAATTACAAGCAGGGTATATATCAGCCCTACGTAATAGCCTGCAAGGTGCCTCAATCACATTGGAAGAAGGGTCCACCCACTTCCGTTTCTATGGTAGAAAAAGCTTGCCACACCGCGACCAATAACCTGCGTGTTATATATAATAAGCCTGAACAAAAAAAGGACTTTGCCGTCTGCGTGAAAGGACTCGACTTCCTGCACGAGGATCTCTCCGTGAGATTGGTCGAGTGGATCGAGCTGATTAGCCTGCTTGGTGCCGATAAGATATTCTTCTACGAGCTTCAGGTTCATCCCAACATCACGAAGGTTCTTCAGCATTACGAAAAGCTGGGAAAGGTTCAAGTGACACCCCTGACACTTCCCGGCGGTCAACCCAACGTTCCTGCCTTTCAGCATATGTATCTTACCAAAAAGACTAATCATAAACGACAGAACGAACTGATACCGTATAACGATTGTCTTTATAAACACATGTACGAGTACGAGTACATTGCGTTACTCGATATCGATGAGGTAATAATGCCAGTGCGCGACACCACCTGGCAACAGCTCATGCAGAGAGTAATGCCAAAGGCGCTTAAAATACGCAACGAGACTCGGGCCTCCTACAACGTGAGAAACGTCTACTTCCTCGATGATCTTCTTCATTCGCACGGATCCTTCAAAGACGTGCCTAGGTGGGTACATTTATTTTTTTTCTACTGCCACCTGGCGCCATCTTTTTTTACCTTTTTTTGTCCATTTGCTTTTTGGTAGACAGTCGTATCTTTGATTCTTATGATTTGTTCAATTTTTTTTCTTTGTTCTCTTCAGGTACATGCACATGCTGCAGCATGTGTACAGGTCGAAGAATTTCACGAAGCCAAATCAGTATATCAAGTGCTTTCATAATCCAGAACGCGTGGTCACCCTGCACAATCATTTTCCGTTGGCCTGTCTTGGTGCCGGCTGCACCAGCTATCCCATTGAGACCGATGACGCTCAACTGCAACATTACCGTGCCGACTGTGTTAAATCTTTGAAAAAGTCCTGCGTCGAGTACAGGGAGAATAGCGTGATGGACACTACGATATGGCGGTACAAGGAGAAGCTTATTGAACGCGTGACCAGAACCTTGAAGACCCTTGGATTCTTCGGACCGAGTTAGCCTTGCCTAGTGGCTACTCATTCTGGACGGAGTACCACGGGCGGCCGTCGTGGTTCTAATTTCGTATGAAGTATTGGATTTAGCCATAGGGCATCCTTTGCGAACTTCCTGAAGTAACCTGGATGTGGGCTGCAACGTTCAGAAAACTTTGCTAAGGTCGACGATGACGAAGATCCGCTCGGAGTTCTTCCTTAGACTAGTTTATTAATGTGTTCCATATGAATACTGCGTTTCCTCGAGTTGATGGCGTACCAAAAAAGAAATTCGAACGTGAAATTAGACTAAGTCGATGATGAGGATTTAGAGAATGGAGTCCAGGGCGGTGGACTCTATTGAGATGTTTTTAAATTTTTAGATTTTTAAGCTAGGATAAAGAGTCGTCGAGGGAACGAGAATATATGTTATTCCTTTGTTTCTTCTTGTTCCATGTTTAATTTTTGTCTTGTTACATACTCGTGTTCCTTGGCTCTCTCGACCTCTTTTAGGAACGACTCGTCCACCACAGATCGCTGGTGCACCAGGATGTAGCATTCCCTGCGGTTGACGAGTCGTTCCTTCATGGGCTTGTTTCGCGAATCTTCTATGAAGTTTTTGGATATTCGCGAAACGATCCTCGCGACGCATTTATTTGCGTATCTCGTAGTTTTCGTGCCTTTCGTACTTGTAGTAGGTAAACAAAAAAAGTATAAAAGACAAAAATATCTTGTTCAATGGTGAACCTCGATCGCTTTCTGCGTCTGCGTGCGAGGCGTCCTTGGTGCGTTCTCGTGGAAAATTTTGTGAAAATAAATTAACAGCAGAGAGGCGATTGACGTTGCACCATGAATGCAATTTCTTCGGCCGTTATTTCCAGTATCTATATGACGTGAATCGAAATCGATTTTTAATAAGTATAAAATCTCGAAATACAAAAGACGAAAGAGAAAAAGAAGGAAAAAAGATTGTTCAATTTGCGATGTTATTGTTCTCAGTAGATTAAATTTCTAATACGTTCCCAAGGAAGTTATAGCCCAGTCGATTCGTTTGTACAGCAACGGTCGAGAGAATCGACGCGATTAATAAAGAATGAAAGAATGTTCTCACGTAGGTGGCGAAGAGCAGCCATATTTCACACTCTCTCACACAGTTCCTTTCTCTCCTCTTCTTTTCCTATGGATTTAAATTAGCACGGGGATGCAATCCTTTCTCCAAGTTGGATATGTGTTCACACATGTTCTATATATAGATACATCGTCAGTAACCTCTGCGAAAGTCACCATGCATATCGTTGAATGAATCGTACCGGTGAAAATTTCTAAGGAATTTTTCAAAAGGTCAAATTACCGAAGAAGGACGACTTATGCCGAACGATTACGATCGCGAGAAGTCTGGCTGGATTCTCTATTCTGGTTAAAGTTAGTTCCTGGTTTCACATCTGTCTCTCGCGATAGGTTGCGATTTTCTCGAGAAAGGAGAGAGAGCTGCCGTCGCGACGGCTTCTCTCCTCAAGTTACCAGGTGTTAGGAAGAGTCGACCGAGCATCAAGATGCATCCTTATGGAACCGAGATGCATCGAATCGCACTAGTTTACGCTCGCAGGAGGATGCGTCATGTATTCAATGGAGCCTCCGGTTGGTCTATTTTATCATTCGTCAAAGAAATTTCAAGACCCCCGGGGAAATCCTGTGGAGCTTAGAGTTCGCCGGAGTTCCGTTAGATGGGGCGGAAGTCGGCGTCGGAATTCAATCGCATTTCCGTCGAATGGATTTACGTGCACTGTTGCACGCTATTCAGTCAGCCAGTCACCCAATGCAGTCATCCAGTAGCTGTATTGGATTATACAGCCAACTGTCGCTGGCAGCTCTTATTCGGACAGGAAGTCTAGTGAGCTGTAGTAAAGTTACAAATGGCAAAAGGCTTTGGTTATGCGAAAATGTATCGGCTCTTACCTGTCGAAATTTCTATAGACCCGGAGGACATTGTCGACGAGTAAAAAAAACATGCAAATTCGGTACTGTATGGCTTTACAACACTTTTGAGAGTATATTCTCATTCATTAGTCGAAATTTCGAGCCGGTCTTTGGCTCTGTAACCCGTGGAATATCTCGAGGCAATTACTTATCAACGCCAACGGTATTTACGCATATTTTTGAATACAAAAACTAATGGTATTTTCAGTCCAACGGAACGCCAAAGGTCTTCCATCTTTGTCAATCCTTACGCAGATCGCCTTATCTTTCGCTTTTCCCTCTCGCTCATCCACTTCTAGTTTATTGAACATCCGACCATCGCAGTTTCTCTCGTTTAACCGATAAATTAGCATCTAACAGCGTTAATACGTCGATTTACCTAATTTCACAGAAAGTTTGACTTGTCAAGCTTATTGCTAGTCGACGCCCGTCGTCGTTGCTTATGGCGACGCATCCGTAATGTCTTTTCTGGAATGCGACCAGAATCTCTAGACGTTAACGAATTTTCTAGGGTCTCCTGTAGGGTCTAAAATATATATACACACACCATGAGGTTGTCCTCGTCATCGAGAGTCGAGCTTCTTGCGAGCTTCCAGCTGGGTAACTTGCATTGGAGCATTCGTAGCTTGGTGGGGTACAGTGGGTTAATTTTGGCACGTCCCACGCAAGCATAACTAGCTCTTCCACGGGCACCGGCCATTATTCTATTTCCAAAACGCTTTCGGCAGTCGACTCGCCTCATTGTGGATATACAATTTGGAAAAAGACGTCGTGCGATCCGTCGAAGCTTTAAAAACCGCGAATAATAATCCAATGAGCGTGAATCCTCTTCTTGATCCTAAGGGACATCCGGAAGTCCTGGATCTGGTGTTTTCCGGTTCATCGGTGAACCGCGTGTCGCGCGTGATAAATTAAACGACCATAGCTATGATCGTCGACGTCGACGACGACGCGAAGGAAAACGTGATCGTTTAAAAGATACGTCGACGTTTACACGCGAATGACGTCTTTCTAACGTCACCAGGTGGACGTAGAGGAGTTAATGTAAAGGCGATATACCTGGACGCGTAAACACCTCACCCGACTTGGTGAATCTAGATACGTGGAGTTCAGAGTCGTTTACATCGCGAGTGAAGATCAATAAAATTTCTTATTAAGGGTGACAGGATGACACCTAGACTGGAGATCAAACCTACGGAGGGGTCTAAGGAACCGTCCAAGTGTATGAGATTTCTTTGTCTTCTATGGAAATTCTGCAGCTGTGTCTTCTCTCACGTTATCCTGGTGTCCCTGGTGGTGGCTTACTGCCTCCTGGGGGCGTATGCCTTTGCGACCCTCGAAGCCGAGCACGAGAGAGAGGTGAATTTTCCAGGATGTTAAACAGGAGGAATCTATTTTCAAACTTTCATTCCCTGAGGACCTCGTCATTTACTTTGACGTCTTTGTTCCTCTGCGCTTCTTTTAACGCTTCACTCCGCTTTTCACATTTATATATTCGTATTTAAGTGTATTGACGTGTCGTTTGAGGGCAGGTCAAACGTAGTATCGAAAGTCTTCGCGAAAACATGACAGAAGACTTATGGCAGCTCACGAATAAGGATGTTATCCTTGTAGACACGAACTGGACGGATAGCGCTATGAAGATGTTGAAGGTGAGGCCCTTTATAGATAGAGGGGCCTTTTGGTCCATTAGCTAGATACACTTGCTATTCCGTCATCTCAATCTTAATTGTACCACTACCAATTGCTACTGCTGGATAAGAGACGGTCTCGAGTAACGTACTGCGTGATAGAATTTCGAGACGGACCTTCTGAAGAAGATGAAGAAGGAGGGATGGGATGGCAGCGAGGACACGGAGAACATCCAATGGACATTCACTGGAGCACTCTTCTATTCCATAATCGTCATCACCACGATTGGCAAGTAAATCATCAAATTCGATCGGTGCCTGATGGAAACGTTAATTGATCAAATTTACTAGGATGATTCGGCACGTATTTTTCTTTTTTTTTTACTTTTTAATAGCGCCGCGAACACGACCTTTGGGTTTAGTGACGTCATAATAAATAAAAAGTAATGCTTAGCCGAATGAGAATAAATAAAAGTCTTTGAGTTCGTGTTTCAAGTAGAATCAACTTTAACGGAATTGAGTTGAGTAGTCCCGTCGGGCTGGTTGCTTACGCTGCGGTGTTACGCCGACGGCGACGCCGGTGACCCACTTTGCGTCGAAGTCGAGGAAATCTCGTCGTTTGACGTAATAGAGCGTCCTTTGGATTCTTCGCTTTTCTTTTCCGATCCGTTTGATCTGGCGTAACCGCTTATGTCGTAGGGACGCGTTGCGTAAGGACGACCATGATCGTAGTGTCCTGGACGATCGTAATGAGACGCGATATGGGGACGCTCGTAGGACTCGTAAGAGTCATTGTGATCGTAGGGGTCGTAATCTGGTGAATAAGGCCCATTATATTGGTTGTGTATGGGACGACCATTTTCATAGTTATTTTGAGGCCTTGATGCGTAGTAATTCGAAGGGATGGCGTTGAATGGCTTGAATGGTAAACCCTGTTAAAAGAACGGACTTGTGTAGTGTAGTTTGCACTTGAGCAGGTAGATGTCACTTTGTCGCTTCAAAGTCAAAATTTCAAAATTCTTAGACAAGTTTGTTTTAAATAATTAATTTAGAGTTAAATTCCTCTTTAGCAAAATTACGTTGGTCGTTATACTAAATGGTTTTTTTTTTAAAAAAAAGGATATTAATTTCATGAGACTCATTGTCATCGGTAACAAAAAGTGACTTTTGTTCCGACGTTTATTTAGCTGTTAAACGCGTGCATGCGTGACGTTATTATTTATGAAAGATCCTATCGTCGTAACTGAGTTTCCTGTCGCTAAATACCCGATTGGATAATACGAATTGTTGATAATGTAGATCGCTTCTTTGGTATAGTTACCTGGTAAGCACCGTGAGGATTGTAATTTGCATGAGCTGGCGCCAGACCGTGAACTTTCCTACTGTCGAAACAACAGTACTGTTTACCCTTGGCGCAGGATCCCTGAGAATACAAATTTGAATTCAACTCATATTTCTCTTTGAAGTTTTTTTAACGTTCTTTTTTCACAAAGTGTATAGAAAATATGGTAAACATTTGCTCACGAATTTAAGGCCGGGACAGTTAAAACCATAACTGCATTTGCAAGAATCGTATTCGCGATACCGATGATCTTGCTTGATCCAGGATGGTACTGAACCTATTGTGATGGGATCAACGTTCACTCCTGGCTTTATCGGTCCCGATACAATTCCGCCATTGTTGATACCCGGTCTGTAAATATATTATTAAATAATTTTGACAGTCTTAAAAGACCCGATGCGTCGATTCCCAGTGGAAAAGTACCTCCCAACTATCCCGGTAGGCCCTTCAGGTCCTACGAGTATCTGGGTACCATGATTAACTGGCAATATTGGGCCACTGTCCGAACCATAGGGCCCAGAGTATTGGGGCCTTACTCCTGTGTTTAAGTTACCATTAGAAGGATACTCATACACCTGGTACCTATTAATTAATAAAATTAATATCAGAAACTAGTATCTTTTATTTTAAATGATTAAGCAGAGTGCTAAAAGCATTTCTTCAAGGATATCCTTGCACGTCCACCTAGTGACATCCACACGACGTCCTCACCTAGCATTTTTCTCGATGGTATCAGACTTTTTCTTGGCTCCGTCGCCCCAGATCCATTTGGCTTCCTCGCCAGAAACAATGCTGACCAGAATGGCGATGGTCGCCAAGATCTCCCAAAGATTCATCTTTCTCAGCTTCCTTGACGTTTCCAGAAATTCCGTATATCTCTAAGCTAGAGAATTAGTCACGGCCACGGTCAAGGTCAGTCAGTGGCCTTTTCGCCAAAAAGGTACGCGTGGCTGACTAAACGAGTGAAGTTACGCAAAACTAGAAAGAAAAGAAAAAAAACGTCTCAAAGAAATAAGCACACGATATCCTTCACGCTCTGCGACCTTTTACTTAATCTACCTGTACATCAGTACGTTGTTACTAGTACCTACTGTTCGTCCTAGTAGCAAAAGAAAATCGATCCTTCAACTGGTGCAAGTAGTTTGCACCGGAGCAATAAAAACTTCAGAATCCTCAATAATTATGACACAAACTCCTGCATCGAAGGATCGTCGAACGTGAACTGAGCGAAAGTGAAAGCAAACTCGCTCTATATAGGTAGGAGCGGGATTGTCCCTCCAGGGACTCCTGATTTCGATCAGACAGGAATAATGTCGAGATTGCGTATCGTGGGAGTAGCTCGAGGTCGACATTTTGATTCACTTGACAGCCAACGACGCGACACAACGTACAAAAACGTTACTCAATACTTGGATATCGGATAGCCTAAACTTTCGTAATTCCAAAAACTGCATCTTCGTTAAAGATTTCGATAAATTAAAACTGTAAATTATTACCGACGAACAATCTAATTGCCGAGCAGACCAAGGAAGCATTGCCGATGGCATCAGGCAGCTCGTTAACCCCGTTCCGCGACGCACCAGTGGCCAAACAAAGGTCCGACCGGTGGTGACCGAGTTTTGCCAGAGGATCGAACTCCTCCAACTTCCGGTCTTCCCTTTGTTTTCGATCGATCGATCCCTTCCCTCCTCCCGTTCAACTTTAGCCGCCATTCGCTGGGACACGTTGCTGCGTCCCATTGCGTTGCACTCTGGCACACCGAGTGCATTGTCCAGACGAGTGACTGTCGGAACGATCCTTTGTTTCCTCCTTCCCGCTCGCTAGGTGGGATCGATTATATCGATCACGCACTACCGATAACCGATATTGCAATTCGCTTTATTGTCTTCGAAAGAGCAAGTGACTGCGACGCTGCCAGTAGCAGTACTGACAGCTGTGGCAGTTGCTGCCAAAGGCGTCGCGTTACGTAGATAGCAGACAACGAAAATGAACGCACCCGCAAGTCTCGAATGCATGCATTTAACGCGGGCTGTTTGTTGGAGAATTTTCAAAATAATCATATTGATTTATGCGTGTATAATTGTCTTGCATAAATTACTAGTAGCTCCGGATGACATTGAAACGAATACTGCAAAACCGTGGGATGAATTTGGACGTTTATTTCACCTTGGCCCATTGACCTATCTCGAGGCCGTTTCCGTTTTAGAGATTCACCCGGGGAAAAGATTGAATTTTAAATTCCGATTGTCGTGGGTAGATTGTTATTGTGCTTACCTTAGTACAATTTATTATCAGTCCGGCATGCTACGAGCATACAATTATAATGGTAATGAAATTAGATGAGGATAGGTTAGGTTACTTTACGAGTGATTATTGCAAACCTTAATGTCTCGGGTTTATATGTCCATCGCAAGAAACGACTTTTGCGAACCGTGCCAAGGCTTCGTGTAGGCGATTTTGCGTAGGCTAGCGATTAAAAAAATGTTTCAAGTTCTGTTCCACACGCTCTGCTTACAGGATACGGGCATATCGCGCCGAAAACTCAGAGCGGAAAGGTCGTTACCATTTTTTACGCTATACTGGGCATTCCCTTGATGCTTCTGTGCTTATCGAACATCGGGGACATCATGGCGTCCAGTTTCAGGTATATACAGTGCGGATGCTACTTTTTGACTTACTTCCGTCCTTCTTTACTTACTTCCTTCCGTTTGTGTCTGGCTTTTTTTCTGCATTTTCTGCCTACTATTATCCAGTCTGCTGCAGAATCAGATCTTGCAGTTCTGCTTATATTTTCTTTTTTTTCATACTGAAACGATATTGAACGTAATACCAGTACGATACAGTATATGAAGTTCAATCTTGTCGGATTTTCCTCTTTTTTCTTATTTTCTTCCCTCCAGATTTCTCTACTGGAAAGTCTGTTGCTACGTATGCACCAAGCCACCTCGTAGAAGACGTCCACGTAATAATAGAGGATATAGTGTACGACAGGTTGGGTAGGTTCACGAAGGTATCAATATGACTGATAGGTGCCTCATGATTTTTTTTTAACGATGGCAATGATTACTTTTAAAAATGAAGGAGATACTCGAACAGGAATCCATCTTTGAGAAGATCCGTACGTGCCAGTCAAAGGTCAGCTGACTCGGCTCTTGGCCTCTCCGAGAGTATGACCAGGTCATCCTATTCGGACACAGAGTGCAGGTATGCCATTTTGGAGGATGATTATTTAACATTGGATATCAATCGAGATTGTGTAACTTGGGTCAGGTATCACAATCCCGAGGGACCGGAAGTATATCGTCGCAGCGAGGCGTCCGGAACACGACCTTCCACAATGTCTAGGTATTCAGACATACCAGTAGCTTCTCCCAGGGTGAAAGGTAAGGAATTATCAAAATGAAAGAGCGAGAGCGTGAACTCGATATTCCTGATCTGGTCCAGGTGGCAGGATGACTACAGGCACGGCTTCCCTGGACAGGAAATTGATTGTCACTCCAAGTGAGGCCAATAAATTTCCGGTGCTGTTTAATAAATATGCTCTGGATCCCGAGGACGAGCCCAAGACCGAGTCCTCTAGAGGTATCAGCATCGTATTTCTAGGTATTATTTTATCTCATTTGAGTTTGCCATTCCCTCAGGAACTAACGAACGGGTCGAAGCAGCCAGAGACATAGAGAGAGGAAGATCACTAGGTAGAAATACAGATACGGGACCTGGTGATACTAGCAGAGTATTGGGATTAGGTACCCGCTCTCTTCCTAGACATCTGTCCGTAGCGAATCCTACTGGTAATCATCATCATCGTCAACGATCTCAACCACCACCGGAAATCCGGGAGCCCGTCTTGGTTGAGATGGAATCGATGAAGAGGCCTTCCAGGATACGTCGAGCGCAGAGTTATTATGGGAAACCAGATTCTATGCGATCAGGACCAGCACTGCCTCTGGCAGTCCCAGGTCGTCCCTACCGACGGGAAGCGCCATCACCGAGGATCATGTCCCCCATGAGCTTCGCAGTTCATCGTCAGATCTATGAAGATGATTTTGACATTGATTACTATGATTATTATGTTGAGGATAACGAGCGTGCCATTGCGCAACGTATCAAACCAGTACCCATCTGGCTCTGCGTATTCCTGGTGGTCAGCTACATCTTCGGCGGGGCATTTCTCTTCAGTGAATGGGAACACTGGAGTTTTCTCGACTCAGCCTACTTCTGCTTCATCACACTGACTACTATAGGTGAGACGGATTTTATTGTTGCCAAGGAAAATGAAAAAGGATAGAAGAGTGAAAGAGAGAGAGAGAGAGAGAGAGAGAGAAGCGTATAAAAAAAAAGAATAAATGAAAAAAAAAAGAAATCGCGTCGCGAAAGGGAAGTGACACGAATCAGGACGCAGAGTGGATAAGGTCTAACTCGATTGTCAACGTAGGCGGATTCTTTGAGCTTTTTAACGATAAGGGAGTCCTTTTGCGAGGCGATCGATTCTTTGTATTTTTAGGCTTTGGTGACTTTGTGCCTGCGCACAGACTCCATGCCGAGAAGAGTATCGCACTGTGCTCTCTGTATCTTCTCTTTGGAATTGCGCTGCTCGCGATGAGCTTCAATCTCGTCCAGGAGGAGGTTATCCACAATGTCAAGAGCGTTGCCAAGAGACTGGGAATCATCAAGAATAACGACGACGAGGACGAGGACGAGGAAGATTAATAAACAACTGCAGAGAAACTTTGTAATAAAATAATCATATTAAACCACTCCTTTACTGTTTGTGTCATTTTCATTGTTTACCTCCGTAATATTTACGAAATCATTTATGATTCTTAAGGTGCACTCTGTGAATTCTGGTATAAGGTACAATATTATAGAACCAGGTATTCTAATCCTGCAATGCATCATGGGAAATACGACA
Organism: Trachelus troglodyta; assembly: GCA_030142635.1. Classification (NCBI taxonomy): domain Eukaryota; kingdom Metazoa; phylum Arthropoda; class Insecta; order Hymenoptera; family Cephidae; genus Trachelus; species Trachelus troglodyta. Next base: position 964,888 of record JARQTJ010000681.1, read on the forward strand.
AGCGGTGGCGCCACCGCCAATTTATGTGAAAATATTGAACTAATTTAGAAACAATGTATTGTCTTCCAACCCTCTAATGGTTAATGAACTTTTCGATTCAATCAAACAACTATAAAATACGAAATATTAACCGAATATCGAAACCTATCGCTAGATAGGCAACAGTAATAAAAATCCATCCAAGGCCTTATTATAAACAACGTAATGTATAAGAATGAACGATAAAAAATGTGAAAAAAAGCACTGGTGGCGACGCCTGAGCTTGACACATTTCCCATGATGCATTGCGGGATCAGAATACCTGTTTCTGTAATACCTTATTCTAGTAGGACGACGGTGCTGCCACCTGGTCACCTTCAGGGTAAACAGAACGCAGGATCTTCTTTCTCTGGCATTATATTCGACGCAAGAATCGTCTAGCCGTCGGAGTTGAAAGTTTGTCCTGTTGTGAAAAATCGTGAGTCCGCGGATTTTTCATTCTTTTCTATTCTCTCTTCTGGATAAGTATATATATATATTATAGTTCATAGGTTCGTGAGTCTTCTTTGAGAAAGTTTTACGTCGAGACTCCCGGAGGCAGAACTTCTTCTCGTCCGGGCAACTCAATTCTTTCCCCAGGAGCATTCTATCCGTTCTACATACGCGTATAACGGTTTTAAGATTCAGTATACGTCTCTCTACGATCGTCATAATGTCTGCGTCTATTCAAGAGTCGCTTTCGTCATCGATGGACGTTAGAATTCTTACGTCATGTGACTGGCTGGTCTTTCGTGTATCCGATAAGACGTTGACGAATCTCCACTATCGTCCGTGTCTCTCTCGACGTCAAGAGGTGAACATGTGAACACGGTATGAACTAGTTTTATTATATCGCGGATAGGTAAGAGAGAGAGAGAGAGAGAGAGAGAGAGAGAGAGAGAGAGAGAGAGAGAGAGAGAGACTCGATGAGGAGGGTAGTGTCTGGCCAGTAGCCAAAACCACTCGCAGTATCCTATATCCAACAGGGCTACCTGAGACCCCCAATTCCTCTTACTCTCAGCATAATAGTTTGCCACACTGGTTTTTCTCTTCTATTTTTTTCTTCTACTGACTTTGTCATACTGTTCAACAGAATGGTACATTCCACTCGTGCGACTCCATTCCGTCGGGATCTTCCTCCGGAAGCAGGAGGAGGCCAATGCAGACATCACCCCAGGCACCAAGACCTCAGTAGCATTGTTACTTTATACTTTGCAATTCGTTTACAAATATTAACTTAATAGTATACGATTCAATGTACTTTATTGACACATCGTCTGGTCGTATAATTGCTTATCATTAAAATCCAATGTTTATCAATGCCATTAGCCGAGAGTATCCAAGTCTGTTTATAGTAAATCATTAGTTTTAACACGAATTAACCTATTATAAAAACTTAACCTAATTCATATAAAATTTCTATGAATAATCATTCGTATCTATACCTAACATTTATAAATATTAAATCATAATTGCCTAGCTGTTAGAGTGAATCATATTGGTTCACAGTTGTGCCTATGCAACGTATAACAAGGTCGAAAGGATTAGGCTAAATATTGTTATGACTAGAAGAAAACCAAAAGTCATTCGGATTACACTTTTTGAATATCTAATTTTGCGATCCTTATGATTATATTCCTTTCTTTCTTGTAGCTAGTGCACCTAGGGGACACCCTGTGCGGAAGTCGGTGGTTGGTCCGACTGTCCGAGACCAGGTCCAAGCCGAATACTGATATTTTTAGATCAGTGCTATTTTCGTTAGTGTGTCGAGCGAGAGTTTCTACGGAGCCAGTAGTAGGCAGGGAGGCTTCCGCCGCTTCGAATCACGGAGCTACCCGTATTAATACGCGACTTCATTATAATTAACGAGTATTTGGGTGAATTCACAAGAATGCACGTTATACGAGTATTATATTTATACGCGACTTTTTAATTACTATAAATCATCATCCTTAGCAGGTACCAGGTGGATGTAGCATTTTAAAATGATATTTAATTAATTAAAAAATAATATAATTAATTGATAAGCAAGCAAAGTGATTGGGAGGTATCCGAAGTATTGACTCAACCGATGAAAATTTATCGGCAGAGTATTCTTGTTTCTGATTAAGGAGATTGATAATGAGTGATAAAATTTGATTGATTATCATGAACCAGTAGAGAAAGTTGAAATTTATATTTTTTATTTTCATAAGGGCGAAAGGGACGCGTCGGGGGGCTAAAGTGGGGTTGAGCGAGTGGCTCGTGCAAAAGTTCGAAGAGTAAGAAGAAGAAGAAGATGAATAAAAAGAAGATGACAAAAGTTCCTGGTAGAACTTGTCTCTATCGTACGGTGTGGTTTTGAGTCCAAGGACTAGTCTGTGGCAAGGATACGTCAGTGAAGAGTTTTACCGTGAATCCTAGGATGTTTCCGTGCGACTTATCAAGGATTCCGATCCGGCTGGATTACTTGAAGGAATTCTCAACTTATCAGAAGAAGAGGAATCGGTAGAGTCTCTGGCCACTTTGAGAGAGTCTCTTCCATGTGGAAGTCCTTGCTTTCTTCCGTGTCTTTTCTTTATTCTACAGAAAAAAAGAGAAGCTTGGACGGGATCAAGAAGTCCTCGTAGACCCATTCCACCTTAACGATGATGTTCTTAAGAATTGTCAGAAGGAATTTCTTCATTTTGAAATTTCGAAAATCGAAATTTTGAGACTGTTGATCAGTTATGAGCTGGTCATAGGACCATTGATCGTTGGATTTAGCTCTTATCTTTCTTAATCCTGTTAATTTTCCTATTTCTACCACGACCAGAGTACCACGTGTAACTGATCTCAGTCTTGGATAAGGATACTGAAGGCTCCTTGAAGGAAAAAGAAGATATAACATTCTATAGAACTTGCTGACTAGTTCAAGGATACGTTTGAAAGGTGTTCAAAGAGTAAAAAGTAAATTCTTTGAAAGACGTCCTACGGATCAGAGTACCCTGCAACCTAGTGTATAGGTTATTGGAAGTAGACCTGGTGAATGGGAAGTGGTGGTGGAACTCCTTGGAAGCGGTGGATCCCTCAAAGCTGAGTTAAAGGAGGAGAAAATTGAATTTGTGAAGTTGCGAGTTGACCTCGGAAACTGACTGTGGTAAAAATGCCAGGAAGGTCTCTAGGGAGGATGACGGTCATGGGTCATCACGGTGTCTCTAGTGCGTCGAGCACCAGGTAACCTAAGGAGCAATGGAGAACAGGTCGTGGTCGTCGTCTTCGAGGAGATGGCGTGGCAGTTACAGACGTAAACGGAGAAAGCCCTGGGGCGAGAGAATCGCCGACTGGACCAGGAACTTCATAGCCTTCCTCTTCAGCAACGTGGGCATCGTCGGTCTCGTGGTTGGATATACGATAGCTGGTGCGTTTGTCTTCACAGCTATTGAGGGGAAGCACAGCTTGAAGAGCTCTGGCGATGTCGCTAGCCTCAGATACTTCACAGCGAGTAATCTCTGGGAAGTCACTCTTGAGGTACTTGGCCTTTGAACTTTCATCAATTCCAGCTGAGGTTACCTGTAGACATAAATAAGATCTTTGATCATCATCGTCGTTATAATGATAACACAGACCTCCAATCTTATCGATTGCTTACCCTGATTCTAGGAAAATACGATCCGCGAGTCGGTTTGGAGGAACAGGGTCACAACGATTCTTGAAGAGTATCAGAAAGACATTGTCGAGGCCATCAGGAACGGCTACGACGGCACCGAGGACAATAAGCAGTGGAGCTTTGCTGGAGCTTTTCTATATTCTCTGACGGTCATCACGACTATCGGTAAATTCATCCAATTTTAATTGATCCATCCTAGATTTACGGAAAATAATGTCAAGTTCAAATTATGAAGAATCCTGGACTGGATCGTCGTATTTACTCTTGTTAACCAGGTTACTCTGGTGAGAGACTATGGTGGAAAAGGGTTTTAGGTTACATCGTAGCAGCAGTAGGGGGTACCTGTACGAATCCTATAAATTTTTTTTTTATGGGGTTGCTTCGGGTTGGACGTAGGTGTCACGTGGTCAGTAGGGGTGGTTGAATAGGTGGTACTGGTAGAACATGTTGGATATTGGTTAATCGATCTGCCGGTAGCAAAGGCTTTTAGGCTGCTCTGTGTAGACTCGTAATCGTTGTGGCATGGGTTATGGACCTGGGGCATGTGGGGTTAGTCGGGTTCCTGGGGCTGGTGGTTCCTGGACGAGGAGAGGAGTCGTTGGCGATGCCAGTGGGTTCCCAAAGGGGGGAATTAATTAAAAGGACAGAGACCGCCCGAAAGTTTTGCGTAGAGGCCCACCTACCCTCCTTCTCCTCCTACTGCTACTGTTACAATTCAGGACCCTCCCATCAGCGTCCCATTCCTGTCCAGCATCCCTCTTGTACTCTCATTAAATATGGATGAAGTTGGACGCAGTTGCTGCCTGCGGACTTTTAACTTTTAGCCAAAGGATCGACTCGAAGTCAAATAAATTCTTCCGCTTTTTTATTTACCATCGATATTTATTATTTTCACTTAAAACCTTTTATCGCCTTTTTTTCAATTCCACGTTAAGATCCTTGAAATTTCCCTGAATCCATGCGACCCCACCAACTGCTATTTCATTTGACCCAATAGTCTGGTTTATCCTTAGAATCTCATTGTATTTCGATTTGGCTTCGACTCTCATCCCCCGTTACTGGTTCGGATCGACTGAAAATGTTAAAGGCCAAAGAAAGTAGGTATAGAGACTTCGACGAAACTCCGTTCGTTAATCAGCCGGGAAAGCGTAGTCTCAAGATTGCCGGGAATTAATTAAGCTCCAGCTTAATGAAAGCCCTCGACGAGCAGGCGCTCGAGCTGCGGCCAAAAGTAATTTCGCGGGACACCCTCGAGAGACGTTGGAGCCATCCGAATTTTGTAGCCGATCATAATTTCGCGATTTACCCCATCACTCGATTTTATCTTCCACCCAGCCTTTCTGTCAGCCCCATCAATTCCTCGACATTCCCGCCAACAACTTCACGAGCTTAACCAGTATTACCAGCCTCCATTCCTCCACCATCAACTTCCGCACAGTCCCCATCTCCATTATTATCCACCTTCGGCTGCTTCATCCTAATACCAAATCACCGCCGCCAATCTTACCTGCCATTACGTTTTGAAATTGCCGCTCGATTACCGACAGTTACTTTAGCTCCTGGGCTAGGCAACCGTCTATACATGGTTACTTACGTCAGACATAACCTAGAAAACGAACAACGGCAGAGTCTCTAGGTGCGTTGTTAATTATTACGATCAGGATCACATATTCTGCAGTCAGAAGGAACATTGTTTGATGGAAATACGTGAACAGGTTCGACAACGGGGAATAGTCGATTGGCATGAAAAATTGAAATTAAGGAACGTGACGTGAGAGGTTATGTGTGCCAGTGGAGAGTGAAATGAAATATAAAAATTCTCACGCAGGAAGACGTCAAGGGGTATGGATATCGGAGTGGACTGTCGTGAACGGTACGTCTACACAATTTAGCAAGGAAGGGGAATTTTATTTGCTTGGAGAAGCATCGGCTCGTAAAGTCGAGGATCGTACGTTAGCCCGTGGTTTATTTGCAGCATGGCATGGTCAGCGGCGTCATGTTTGTTTATGGCTGAGTTTACGACGCATTTATAATCACTCGTGGTTTATTATCGAGACGGCGTCTTGGACGAATCTCACATTCGTATAACGCGTCGGTCGTTGGCTTGAAGGTTCGTGTCGCCCTAACCTCGCAGAGAGAAGGTCGGGCACGCTGTATCGAATTAAGCCAAGCCTCTAGATTCTACATTATGACGGTCGGCTGGAAATTATTTCTAACTTGATTTCCTGCTGGAGTTAATACTCTTCTTTTGGACTTTGCATTATACGTTTAAGGTTATGGGAACATCAGTCCCAGGACTGAATGGGGTAAAGTTGTTACCATTGTCTACGCCATTGCCGGGATGCCACTCTTTCTTCTTTACCTTAGTAATATCGGCGACATCCTCGCCAGGAGTTTTAAATGGACTTATGTCAGGTGCTGCCTTTGCAGGTAATAATTTTGTAAACGATTTTTTAAGGTTTGACATCATTTTTTTTATTTTCTTAATGCGGTTATGATTTTAAGGATTTTTTTTTATTTGTAGATGTCGACGGAAACCACGAAGAGCGCCACCGCCTAGGGACGCCGCAAGAATGAACCAATGGCAGGTTGGTTTCCGGTTTCTGTAAGATATAAACAACATGGGGATCTGTACTGTACGGAGGTCTAAGCTCCTGTATGTATCGTTAGATTGTGAAGATACATGGCGGAGAATTGGAAACTTCCAGTATAGAACAGGAGGATAGTTCTTCCGGTGGAGTTGCCGAGGATGAGGAGGAAGAGGATGATGATGACGACGACGATGAGGATTCCTACGATCCACAGCAAGTGACTGTGCCCTTGACGTTATGTCTGGCTATAATGGTTGGGTGAGTACGTCCGATAGAATGAACATGACCAATAAGAGTGTAGAGAAAGAACCAGGTAGTGACAGGATGTCATGTTGGAATAAACTTGAGGTCCGCCATGTTTTTTTTTTCGTAGCTACGTATGCGGCGGTGCCCTCCTCTTTTCGAAATGGGAAGTCTGGGACTTCCTGGATGGATCTTACTTCTGTTTTATCTCCCTCTCGACGATTGGTTTTGGAGACATCGTACCTGGTGACGAGATCTATTCCAGCGAGGGCTTTGAGCTATCTTTCGTCTTCTGCTCCATGTATCTGATGCTTGGTAAGCACAACGGGATCCTGATCCTGAAATAGCCTCTCTTCAGGATGGACCTGACCATTTTGCATCATTGTTGTCCACTTTGATCATAGCCAGGCGTGTTTAACGTAAGCAGCTATGCGATGGGCTGAACTGTAAATTAGGGAGGGTTTGTCAATTCTAAGTGAATCCTTTTGTAGTCTGCAAAGCTCAGATAAGAGAGAAGAGCAATGAGTATTTATTAGAGCAAGAATTTTCGTGAAACCTGAGCAATTCTGTAATTCCTTAGAAAGAAATAAGCCAGAGTTTGTCTTATGATTTTCGAGATTTTGAGGTCTTTGAATATTTTTAAGCCTTTATTGCGATGAGCCTGTATCAAGAGATTTCAGGTTTTCAAGTCTTTGAGAGTTCTCTTAGGGAATCTTCTCTCGTGCAAACAATAAGTAGAGATAGAAAGAGGAATAGAGCGAGCGAGAGATAATGTAAGAGACTCGGAGAGACAAGAAGTGTTTATGGTATTAATCCTTGAAATTTGGTCTGGTGATATTCTCCGAGGACGAAGACGCAGCCCACTTGATAAACTCCTATATAAACTTCATTAGGCACCAGCGGAAGATTTCCCAAGAAAGTAGTAACAAGTAGTAAAGTGCATCCGTTCTGAATTCTCATTACAGGTATGGCCCTGATTGCCATGTGCTTCAATCTCATGCAGGAGGAAGTAATGGCGAAGATACGAACGCTGGGTCGTATAGCAAGGCACATTTTCAGATGCGACAGGTGACGGAAGGCAGGATCCTAAGCGATGGCGGTGAGGACGGCGAAATGAAGTTTCCTGGCAGCGAACCTAGGGTGAACTCCAGGACGGGGTCGACCTCATGATCGAGACTGGGGTAAGTCCTCGTGACGCGAGTCGCTTCTGGGTATGAAGCATCAAGGAAACACCTGGGTTAGAGGACAGGCGTCTCAACGGCAAAGAGGGACGCGACGCTGTGACGTAGATGGCAATTTTGATAGGAGATCGTCGGCCTAATTGAAAGGTATTAGACCCTGGCTCGGGATAATACGAGCTAATCTGTGCGAGGGTCCCGTGCCTAAGGTCCTCCGAGTTTAGAGCCTTACAACCCTTACCAGCCATCTCCCTCCTACCTCCTCGTACTCCGTCCTCTCGATTTTCCATCCTATACAGCCCATTCGCCTGCAGTGATAATTTATCAGCTCCCGGGGGAATAGGACCGTCCACGATACCCGGAACGATATCCGAGCCTGAAGCTGAACTCCTGCGGAAGATTGGCCTGTCCTTTTACTACGAACCCGCCAATGTCTTCTCTCGATCTCACGCGATTTCCCTTCTCGGTACTATCCCCTAGCTTTGCGAAATAGTCCCCAGGGACTTAGGGAGCGCACACACTGCAGAGGAACCATCTACCGGTGTGAGCGATTGAAGGTGGCCTCCACATGGTGGTTAGAGTTGCTGAGGGATTCTGTGAGTGGGAAGGAGATCAAATTGTAGGAGGAACGGTGTGCTTCGGGCACGTCGCGACGCATGCGTTGCTAGTCGATTTTGCGCGATTGTGCTGCCCCCTCTGCAAGTACGGGGTGCGACCCTTCTCGACAGTCTGCCTGGAGCCTGGCACGTCGACGTCCTCGTCCTCATCGCCGTCCTCGTCCCGACGCTCGCTGTCGCTTCTATTACAAGTATTATTTCTCATTTCCCTTATAGAGCCGCACTGAGAGTTTCACTGGCTGAAGTGTACCTGGACTCCTTTGCGACCTATACAACATCACAGTGGGCGTCCTGGAGTGCACGAGAACTACCTCATGCAGAGGATCCTCGTTCATGGTGTCCCGGTCGTGCCGGATCTGATGCGAGGATCAAGAAGTCTCAGTGTTGTCAGGTCGACGCGGTTTCGCGAGTGTTCGTGACCGCGTTTACAGAGCATCGCGACGCTCAATTCGAGGCTGCCTCCTTAGGATCGACCTTGAGGAACAAACGTAGAGTGCATCCAACGAAGATGTTCCTCAAGAGCATCTGGTACACTGGCTCATCCTAAGACCAATGGGGCCACAGACTCTGCAGGAACTGACTGGACAGAAACGACTCTGGGAACCGAAGGCACGTCGCAGACTCCTCGAGGACGTCTTCCCCGGCTTCCCTGACGGACAAACGTCAAGGTAGATTCGTGAGACAAAAGTCGAAGATCTCTATCAGGAAGACGTTCACGACCTCCAGGACTCGGGAAACTCTCGTACGAAGGTCTTCGCCACCGGCGGCTACTCCACATCGATCGCCTCGAGCGTAAACATTTTTTTAATAGCGTACCCACCAGGTACGCGTTTACGCATGCGAGGAGTCGGAGTGACACCGGGAACGCCAAGATTTACGATTTCGAATGCCAGGGTTAAAGGATTCGTCGACGCCGAGTGACGCTAAGGGACCTCGAGGCACTTACCGAAGTTCACGGCGTCGCGACGCCATGTACCCTAAGAATCCTCGGAACGATCCAAAGCATCCCATGAGATAGACTCCGACTCGTGACTCGGAACTCCTCTCGAAGATAACACGGAACAAGTCTGGATCCAATCGAAGAATCAGAACCAGCCTGTACTTCGAGTGGTAAGTTTTGAACTTTTCGACAGTAAACTTGAAGTAAGTAATGACGACGACCTTTCACCCAGTAATCGAAGTCGTCGCGTCCTTGAAAGCTCGCCCTTACGAACTTCCATCGAATACAAATTAAACTTGTTATCTCAGCGTTTCGTCTAAAGAATTTATAAACAAGCCAAGAAAACTGCTGAAACGTTATAGTCGTATTTACCACAGTAAGAGACACAGCATTAAACTTGGGATATATTTTACTGACAGCACTTTACCGTATCTTCATCCAACCTAGTGGCGCTCTTCCAGAAGAGGTTGACAATTTGCGAGCTCACGTATCAACGAGTTTACTCTGGCGAACTTTTGCGACGCGTTATCTCGAAATTCGAGGCACGTGCCCCACCACCACCACCACCTCCAACACCTCCAACGGCATTACCATTCTCGCCACGATCTACCCTCCGAAGCATACACTGTTCTGTACACTCCTGGTGCAGTACACACTACAGCGATTTGTCCTCCGTTCGGGTCCATTCGCAATGGGCGATTCCGTAAGAGTCGAAGCGTGTCGCATCGCACGGGCGGCACGGCGCGCCGGATAACTTTCCATTGGCCACGTAGAGATCGCATTAACCCGCACTAGGGGCACGTTGGTAGAGACCAACGAGAAAGGTGACAAGGGCGGCAGGGGGTGGCAATCTACCTGGCGAGTAACTCACCCTTAGACAAGAAGCCGAAGCACGTAGGGGATGGTTTTACTCATGGGAAATACCAACGGGGAGAATTGGTACATACGTAGAAGTTAGACATTACTTAGGGAGTGTACCGTGCTGGTACTGGGTGGGGATGGAGGAGTCGCGCAAGGGTTGAAACGAGGCTTTTGCACCTTGAAACTCGTACGAGGAGACGACGTATCCTGAGGACGGTCCCCGACGATCCCTTCTATTATAAATGAGGCGCGAGCAAAGAGATAAGGGTGGTTTTTGGGGTGGCGCTCCGGGCGACACAGAGCAGCGCGGGATAGAGGCGAATAGAGGGTGATAAAACGCGATGAAACTTTCCGAGAAACCGATAAGCGCTAATTGAATTTTATTGCGATAGAACGCCGCGTCTCACCCTCCCCCCCCCTCGCCCTCTCTCATCCTTTGGAGTTTCAGGTTTTTATTCTTTTTTCTTTCTTTTTTACTCCTTCAATCATCCTCCTCTTACTTACATCTTTAGTCGTTGTTCTTCTAGTGGTCTGCTTCTTTTTTGTTTTACTACCTACTTTTCTTTATACATTCTTCCAGGGGATGAAATTTCTTGTGAAACTTTTCAAGGTCAGATAGCACGGAATACAAAGTACAAGCTGAAACCACCCTCTCTGCGAGTTCCTATCTCGACTTCTCCTGGTCTCTTTATACACATGCCACTCGGTACCCCCAGGTTTCCACGGCAGCCCACGGAAGGTAGACGTAGACGTAGCCCAGGACTACGACGACGTATCGATTGCGTGCAACATTTCGTACGTGGGGGAGAGGGTTAGCGAGGGTGGTAGATACAGCCGGTAGAAGCTAAAGGACGGCTATAGGGGTAGATGGACGGGGTTAGGGTTTAGGGTGAGCAGGGGGCAGTTGGGGCTGGGGTCTCAATTCCAAAAGGGTGGAATAATCTGAAGCACACGTGTGACGTTACGGTCTCCTGCTGTAAGGTCCAGGGGATGCCAAGGGTCGGCACGTATGTAGGACCAAGAGAGAAGCTGAGAGAGGAAGGAGAAGACGAGACTGTCTAGAGGCCAAGGACCGACATCAGCGTCGACCTCCCAGGGCGACCACCTCAGCTTCCGCTAATTAACGCGGCACGCTTCGCGCGCTTTATGCCTTCCCCTCTTTATTCCCCACACTTAACATGGCCAGAGTATTCGGCATCCTGGGCCGCATTTATCCTTTCCACTGGTACAACTTCTATACAGTAATACTAATAGTAGTATTAGCGGTGGCGGAGCCTCATCCCTTCAAGGCTCGACGCGTTAATCTACTCAGGGTCTCCTTTAATCCCCTAAAACCCAACCCCGTGCTACGTAGAATCAGCCTAACCTCTACCAGCGATACATTGTGAAGGTGCGAATACAACTGGTTGCAAAAAACAACTCTCCTAACCCCCTGACCTCTGCCCTTCGTTATGTCGCGTCCAGTTCAGCTAACGAAGATGCGATTTTCCTTGAGCGTCTATTGGATTCGTAGCGAGCGGTCGATAAGTGGGGTCGGGTGGCTGGCTGGTCGGGTGGCTGGCTGCCGCGAAGGCCGACTGGGTCGGTGTCGGTGGTACTGGTGGCTGTTGGTGGTTTTTCAAAGGGTGGCGATGAACATACGCGAACAGACGTGGGGAGTGAAGTGGGTGCCAAAGAGTGGTCTAATGTTGCTTGAGATTGCCGAGGGGGGCAGCACTGGCATCGTACATCATCGGGGGGTGTCGGGAAGATCTATGTCTATAGACGTCTGGCTATAAAAGTAATGTATGACCGATGGTCCAGGGCAAAGGACTCTGCTGGATCCTGGGATCGGCTCACCGGGTCTATAAGATAGCCGAAACGAAACTTTCGTACAGACTCTCTTTGTATCTCTCTTCACTGTCTCTTTCCCTATGATTGATGCATCTATCAAAGCTCAGTCGCTTATGTTGACGTTCATCCTTCGTGTTCGATCGGCACGCACTCGTGTCCAGGGACAACTGGGGCTCTGGCATTGGCTATTAACTAGATGAGAATCTGCCAGGATCGTTGGCACGCGGTTGGCGTACCGTGAGCACCCGTGTATGTACATACACGAACGGAGATACATCACTGTTGGGTACGTATCCGTGCACTTGTGCACACATTTATGGAGAGACAGAGAGAGAGAGAGAGAAACGAGATACAGCAGGAGGAGCTTCCTCTCTAGTAGAGAGAGAAAGATTCATGGAGCGTGAAGGGAAAGGTTGATAGAGATGGAATGATAAAGAGGATTGTGAAGGGGGGAGAGAGAGAATATCCAGCAGCATTAAACGATCGCGATATCAGGGTGCTATCAGGGTCGTAGGAATGAGGAAATGCGCCCTAGACGGATATTTAGTCCAGGGCTACTCATAGACGGTCGTTACGCCACTGGGATATTCTGATGGTCCAGCCGGCGGCTGCTGCATCGAAACTTCCATGACGACGCAGACGACCGACGCCATTCGGTGCACGTGCGCTCAGATCGACCCGCAAAGTTAGCTTTACCTTCTGTCACGGGGATTCCCCCTACTCCGGGATCGGTAACACCCTCTGTCGGTGATAGTGAGAAACCAAAAAGACCCTGTATGGACATATGGATGAACGGTTGGCGTTGAAGTGGGTTTGTTCGAAGGTTTAACAGTTTTTTTTTTCCAACGAAGGGTGGATGTTTCTCGAGGAGACCTTTAAGGACCCAGGGGACGGCTCAGGATCCTTCTGTCAACGGATGGTCCAGGAATTTGAAGTCAGAGTAAAATTGCCTCTAGAGGACGACTGGATGGTTCTGGGTGGTAGACTGTGGTTCTGGGTGGAGGGCAAGACGGCGAGGTAGATACTCAGGATGAAGAATCTTCTACTAGGTTGTTCCTCCATGGAGGTTCTTTTGCTATTTCTCTCTTTCTTTATTTATCCACTTGCTCTTTCTGTCCTTTAATTACTTCCGTTTTCTCGTTCCACGCGTTCCGCTCGTTCCCTCTCGTACCCGAGGAATTCGCTATTTCCTTTAACTCTGGACTCCTTCCGGTTAACACCCCCCGCCCTCCCCTTTCTGCTCCCAGATATCTCAATTGCCGCTGGGGCGTCACGCTTTTACTTCCACGTAACTTCCACCACCACTTTTCACCAGCAATACAGCAAAGTTGCTTAGGCACCCTTCTCATCGAGCGTTACTTCATTTTACAAGACGAATTGCTGCAAGAGACATTTTTGAAGGCGCATCAGACCTTCGAACTTACCACCTCAGACCTCTTACCTCTTACCTTGTTTTACCTAACCTACGTATTCATCCTTCTGCCTTCTTCATCCTTGTCTTCTACTTTAGGGTCTTCGTAGCTTACAGCGAATCCCTCACCTACGCTTCCTCCTTCTAGCCCCAAACCCAACTTTGGGAGTAGCTGGGAAATAAAGTTAGGCACTTGCGATACGAGTGAGCTCGTTCAACGGTACATGGCTGCGGAAACGTTCTACGGGAAGTTCATCAGCTGCCGTCGCCCTCGCCGACGACGATCACGACCCGGTCGGCGAAACCAGCAGCAGCCCCAATGAAATGGAGGTAGTAACGTTATTTTAAAAGACGGCTGAAATGAAATTTCGAGCCCAGCTATATGAAACCTTACTGGCATCTCTTTCCCTCCTCCTCTTCGACCCTTCTCCCCGCATCCACCAGCCAATCCCCCCAGCATCTATGTCCTCCAGCAACCGCTGACGCTATACTCGCAACTTTAGCGAGCAATACCAAACCCAGCTTTCTTTCCGCGTAAAAATTCTCGCGTTGGCTCATAAGAAAAATGGTATTTTCTCAAGCGCAATGCAGGGGACGTCTATCGGTTTCCGGCGACTCAACATCTTCCCCCAGGAGTTTACCTATGTCATCGTCACTGTTAACGTCACCCTCGCCGTATCCGTTACTACTACCGTGTCAATCTTCGGGCAAAACTTTTCACAGCATTTTTTAACGCGCGACTGGCATCTTGTATCCCACTTGTAATATTCTTTTATTGCGTACTGCATTAGCAGATGGGAGAGACGTCGGCGTCCTTTTTCATTCGACGTCCGTCGTAAGGGTAGGACGACGTCGATTTTTCAACCGTGTCCTTCGTCATTCCTCCCACGATCAGCTCTTTGTCTCTGTTCCTTTCTTTATTCCTTTCTTATTGTCAGTCTCCTTCCCATCTTCTGCGGCTTCTACTCTCTCTCTCTTTCTCTCTCTCTCTCTCGTTCTCTCTGTTGAACGCTCTTGGTAGGTAGACGGCTATCGATTGCAAGCTGCCATGCCAGCCAGTGGCTTTGAGTCGCGTACTCGTTGCGCGCGTTACCCACAACCCAAGTCTCTCTCTCTCTATACTTTACCTTAACTCGTCTAACCTAACCTCAAACGAATTACAACATCGTTACTTCGTGATACGATAGTGACGGCCTTGTATTGCTACGGCTGACAAAGTTCAGAGTGGACAGAGGGAGAGAGAGAGATGGAAGAGCGTGGACAGGTGCGGAGACCAGGAACTCTCATCTTCGAGAGAGATCAATCTGGGCAATGTAAAAGAAAATAAAAGTTGGGTAGGAAAATGGAGGAAAAAACGATGCTCGAGGTAGCACCGATGCTCTGGACCCTGGGTACGTGGTGGATGACAAGGAAACAAGTCCCACGGGGGATGATGGGGATGTGCACGACTAGGACTCCGACGACCCACATTCCCTTGAATTTAATTTCATGCCTTATCTCAAGCGCCTGCACAATGCTTTCAACTGGGGCAACTCTGAATCCCCCTTTTGCTCGTCTCTTCCTCTTTCAACGAAACAGAAACTGCATCCGTCGTCGAACCTCTTCTACGAGGCCCTCTGCCTCCGTAAGCGTGCGCTCGATGCACACCTAGACTCACCTGTGTCTTCTGTTACGTGTAGAGTCGCCATGGTGTCCTTTGTCGATAACCTCATTCAGCAGCAGGAACATTCTGAAAGTGTAATATGTCAACTTCTGGTCCACGTAGATATCGTCCAGCGATGAGGAAGGTGAACGAGCGCCAGGATAGGACGTAGTAAGAGGTGCCTGGAACGATGCAGAGCAGGAACACCGGCAGCTATTATCAGAGACGATGCTGCCCAGCACGTGGACCGGATGGACCACCGTCATCGACGAGGGGCGCGGAATTGCTCTGCTGCTGCTGCAGCTGCAACACGGCGACCTCATCCGCACCAGGACTCTTGGCTAGCATCGGAGTCTGCGTCCTGGTACTCGGTTACACTCTGCTTGGCGCCTTTGCCTTTATGGCTCTCGAGGGAGGTCTCAAGTCGGTGAGCTCTCGTCATCGTCATCGCCAGGATTATACGGCTCTCAACTATTTTCTTCTTGGTTCCCTTACCCTGAGCTTTCTATCTCTTTTATTTTCAGGAACCACCGACCGTCGTTGGCAGCAGTTCCAAGGTCCCCCGGGAACCAGGATCACGTTTATCAAACGAGGATGAGAGTGCAGCTATGGAACTTCGTGCTCGCACTGTCGAGAAACTCTGGATCATCACCGAAGATCTCAATGTCCTCTACAAGGAGAATTGGACTAGACTAGCTGCTAGGGAAGTCCTGGAATTTCAAGAGAGTCTTGTACGAGGTCTTTCCCAGACACCATCATCAATTTATAAGAGTCTACCACCTCAGCCGCCACCCCCATCACCACCTAGGCATCGCGGGGTCGGTTTTGATCAGGAACGACGTAATCATGGACGTCGCTGGACCTTCAGTAGCAGTCTACTCTATTCTCTTACTCTAATCACTACTATAGGTGAGCAACCCATTGATGGTCATCCGTATTCGGTATTTCTTATAATCAATCAATCTCGTATAATCAATAGACATCAGCAGATATTAGTCAACAGAAATAAAAATTCAGAGTCGCAGGTGAAGAGCCATGCTAACTTTTATTCGTGGAGTGACCGTACGGATGATGTTTGTCTATTTGGTTAATGCAAAAGGACCGGATATACTCATTCAATTGGTTGATCTGTATGCTCTTGAAAATATCTGGTCAATCGATCCGGAATTCGAGTTAAATTGAAGCGCCTAACGCGCGTGTTCAAGGACACTTCGTATGTTAGTCGTCCACTCCATTTGCCAAGGGTGGGACGGAAGAGCTCAGGATTGTCCACTTCAACGAAAATGCTACATTCTAAAAATACCACGTCAAAGTCGATACTTGCTCAGATATCGGACATACGGAGACCTCTGATTTTCCTTCATCTTTGGCGCAGAACCAGACCACCAACCCACTGTCTAGCCTTCGCTCTCCTACTTCTAGACCCACCAGACAGACGCCGACATTCTCTATCGGATTTTCCTGGGGCACCAAGTCCCGGATATGAGACCAACTTCCGGACAATTTCCAACGGAGTTCCTTGAAGTCACGAGCATTAACAGTAAAGTGACTCGACTTCCTGTAGTCGTTTAACCTGTTTGCAGGTTGTGCATTTCTGACTACGTGGTGCGCACCCTGGACCGAACCATTTCTGCCATGAAGACAACGCCCTGGCGCTTAAAAGACCCTTTGATGCTCTTTATGGTGCAACAATTCGCGAAAAACACTGCTAATTTCAAGCGGCGCGATTGTTCCGTAGAAAAGGAACGACGCAGGACAATGGGGAGGGCGTGGAGCGCCTTCGGGGACAGAGACCACTTTCCTGGATTTCCTGCTTTTTCTCGTTTCCGTCGCTTTCGTGGCAAACGGAGTAAAACGCGATATTTTCTTCTCTTCTTTTTTTCTCTATACGCTTCAATTTCTGTATTTAACCGGTCAACGTGTTTGGGCGCTTCGATACGTGTTATCGCTTTGCTTTAAAAGGATATGACTGCTTTCCCTATCGAGAATGATTTTCAAGTTTTAACCATAGGATCTACTGTGACGTGCGGAAGAGAATAAAAATAACAGTTAAGAATAATTCAAGTATCTGTTGATTTATAGGGTATGTCAAGTATTATATTTAGCTTTTACCTCCGGTTCACCGATACACGAATAACGATGGTCGATAGTGTCTTCGCAGATACTCCTGGCGTTTCGATGCTTGCGACATAAATAGAATAATGGGAATTGGATTGTCCGAAAGATACAAAAGGACGCAGGTTGATTCGTCCCCTTGATTACTTTAGTTCGGTCCACTTCCACCAGGGAATTCAAAATGTCAGCGCTATCGGGCAAGGGGCTAGCAGGTGGCGATTCGAGTAGTCCCAGTCGACAGGAAGTGAGATAGTCAAGCGTGCACGTACTAGATTAAACCACAGGATAAGGATCAGGTTGCTCCTTTGAATTGCAGGATACGGAAGCGTCGCGCCACGGACAGTCTGGGGCCGTCTGATCACGATAGTCTACGCCTTGGCTGGAATCCCTCTGATGCTGGTCTATCTGAGCACCGTCGGCGACGTCCTCGCACGTAGCTTCCGCAGACTCTACGCGCGCCTCTGTCGTCCACGTAGTTGCACCAGGAAGTCATCGGGTATCGGCGGCAAGGCTTATCGTTATGACAACCATGTGGAGAGCAAGGCCATCGCCGGAGGCTTCTATCCTAGTAAGGAAAGCTCCTGCGATGACCTAGGACGGGGTGGTACTGGAGGAAGTGCTGTTCTTCTAGATTGTGGAAGCGAGGGACTTCAGGCTGCTACCAGTTCGACTGCGCTTCAGGACAGCGGAAGTGGCAAGAGGCATTTTCATCCTTGCTCGTTGTCCCTGTCCCCGTCGCCGTGTCCGGATGCCGTGAGGATACCGATCAGCCTCTGCCTCGCCATCATCATCGTGTACATATGCGGCGGGGCTGTGATGTTTAATCGACTGGAAGGCTGGAGTCTTCTAGAGGGTAGTTACTTCTGCTTCACCAGTCTTGGTACCATTGGCTTTGGCGACCTCGTGCCAGGTGGTCGTAACGCTCCCTCGGCCACCCTCGAGGAACTGAGTCTCTGCGCGTGTTCGCTGTACATCCTGGCCGGGATGGGTCTGATTGCAATGTGTTTCAACCTAGTGCAAGAAGAGGTAGTGCGCGTTGTGAAGGTCTTTGGTAGATTGTGCGGCGTCGGCATGGGGGGTGTCGGTATGAGTGGTATGGGGAATGGTCCAGGAGGTAAAGCCGACGCGGAAGGTGACGGAGGCTCAAACGATTCAAGACTCTCCGAGGAGGAAGCCATCGCCATGTCGGTTGTGTCAGCTTCCTGACAGCACGCGAGGGCCACGTCCGGCCACGACGCTAAACTTCTCGGCCACTCCCATCCTCTAAACAGCGCTATTAAACTCTCGCCAGGACATCACTCGTTACCCAGAAAGAAGATGCCTCCAGACTGCAGAAACTCCCACTTCCAACGTGGACAACTACTCAGACGAAGTGGCGGACCGGCCATGTCTCCGGAGGAGGGTTCACTTCACTTTGAGTACTTTGTCCCGAGGAGCGTCAGCGAGTTTAATCTCGCCGCAGCCGCAGTAACGGATATAGCAGTACCTCCACCACCTCCAGCATCGGTTCTCAGACCAAACTCGATGGCCTCTTCTGGTACGATGACGCAGAACGCAGTGGGCAATGCTGCCGTCGGAGTACCTCCGGCCCTCAGACCACCATCCGCACCCAGTGCTCTCGTTCCTGGCACTCAGACTCGTCTCATGGACGTAACCGCAGCAACGACGAGAAGCCGGGAGAAGATGGTCACCTTCGAGGATGAGGGTATTCCCGGTTCGACCCCTACAAGAAAGAATCTCGCGGGCCTCGAGGATGTCTTCATGTGACGCTGTAGTCCTGGCTGAACGAGGAGGAACGCTGGGCGCCTAAGGACTCGTAGTCCTCGAAATCCAACCCCATGGAATTGATCCCAGACACAAGAGGACGAGCCTTCGTGTCACCATTGCCTCTCCTACTGATCCTCATCCTCATCCTCCTTTCTCCAATTGTCTTTCCACCGTTTCTCTCTTATCAGTCTCTGTCTCAATATCCTTCTATCCGAAAATCTCGATCGAGGAAACCCACAACGCCTTCGTGCGACCGCAGCGCTGCCCCCGCTCCGAGTGGCCAGTGTACGAACTAATACGAATGTAATCAACATTGAAATCGACCCTCGCGAAATGACTTTATTCACGAGGATTCAGCTGGTGGTGACTGACTCATAGGTTGTTCCTTCCAGCAATGGATATTAGGTATACGCCCATTCAACGTATGTAATTGGAAGGATGTATGCTATACGTATTACGAGGACGCGTGTACGTATTCAATGAAGATATACATGGATTCAATTGAAGAGTCTTCGTTCCTTTATCGAGACCGTCGAGACCTACTGGAGAGATGTATTTTTCATTTGTACATTACATATATAATATATCTATTTGAAACGATCGTAATAGAGACGTACCAGCGGTCGGTAACAGAGATATTGACAGTAAATCCAAGTGTCTCTGCGATTCGCTCAAATCTATACACTTGTGATTGCGTAAGATTAATTAAGAGTGCAAATGAGAGAGAAAGAGAGCATAGAAGCTAGAATGCCCGCGGTATTCAAACTCACCAGGCCTAAAAGGATCCGCCATGTCCTAGTGGCGCCACCTGACACGTATGAAATTCCGTTTGGTTTTTTTAAACCGATGACACTATATAACTAGGTATACTGTATAATTCAGAGTGCGAATGTTCGATCTTGAAGTTCTTCCAATTAATAAAGAACCAGGCCTACAGACTTGGCGAAACTTCACGAGGATGCACGATGATTCACGATCACGTGCAGATCGAACCGAAACCGCGGTGCGTTGAGCAAATTGTTAAGCAATTGTTGAGAATCCGACTCTGCCCTAATTTTATTATCCAACTATCGATCATCCGCATTCGACGTCAATCAAATAAATTATCAGCGTCATCCCCGTTACTCTCTCACGGTTTGAATTTATTAAAGGCCCATGCGTCATCGAGGATTTTCTTTGAGACCTTTCTCCGATCGACCGCCGCCAGTAATAGCATCGCCATTATCATTTTCATCGTTATCAATTTTCATTTTCATCGCCATCGTTCTCATGATACGCTCATTGCTGACTACTATTATAACAAATTATTCTCATTGTTGTACGATGTAAAGAGCCAAGTAAAGTTTTTGCGTCAGAGTGAAAAAAATACACGTTCCTCAATTGAGCATTCTTGCACGATTTTATCTTTTTCTCTTGTCACGTCCTTTTACTCCGTTCTCCTTTAGAATCCTAACCTATATGGCTGAGACTGATCTTAACTCACTTAGCAAAACACTAATGGTCTATTTGCATCTGCACGTTATCTCCCTTATCAATTGTCAATTAGATTACAGTGATGTGCATTGCTGTACATATAGCTATTCTATCTTTATAGCTATATCTATGTGTATCAATATCAGTAAGTTTGAGAACTAATTACACTTTCCGGGACATTGAAGGTGTTTCTGGAACTTTTTTATGTCAAATGGCTAGTTAGAGCATAAAGCTGCAATCAGAATGTAATTTTCAAAATTTTTCCAATTCTAGACACTTCAAGCTGTTATGAACTTGGTAATGGCTACGTTGAGTTAACCACTTAGTCTAGTATTTAATCGACGCTCATGCAGGTCCAGAATGTGCAAATCAATTGCGGACCGTAGATAGCTCAGTTTGGGAGACGCAATTTCTGGTTAAGTGGTTAGGGAAGTGCACATTGTTTAAATAATGCAGTGAAAAAATGATAAAAAATTCCTAGATTTTTAATTATGATATCATCGTGACAAAAAAAAGTGTCTCTTAGAAATTTTAACCAATTTATACTATCTAGCAGCTGATAGGTATCTACAAAAACTGCTATTTTAACATCCGAAGTATATTTATATAGTGCATTTTTTGTTACTCTCATTTCATATTTTTCGCATACGAGATGGCAAATAATTTTCAAATTTTAGTAACACGACCATTAAGCACCTACCAAGTATCTATAAAAAATTGAAATCCATATTTTGGATGTATCCTCATGATCGAACTGCTTTAACATAAAAAATTCCAATGCCGGATTCCCTGAGGTAGTATTTTTTAGAGAAAAAAAAAATTATTAGCTCACATGGAGGAATCGACCTTCAAAGTGTCTCGTCTCCAAAGTTATCAGTTCACACGTGTAATATTTCGTGACAGAATGTATAATTTCTGAGAATAAGTAATAACAAACGTCTTCGCAAAAACCAATCAAGTTGTAAACAATGGTAATTTTGTTTAACAAATAACGCGATAATGCAGATATAGGACTTCCTATATAAGTTAAAAAAATGTATACAATTTTAGTAGTCTGAATTATCCATCATTGATTGTCCGTACGTCGTACGTGATCCACAGAAATTGTTCTTATACTTTAATTACTTTGGGACACCGGTCGCATAATTCGGAGCCATGCTGCTCATCTTCTTCAAAGTGATACTCATTTTTAGTACCACCTTTGCTGATAATAACATCAATAATAATAAACTCTTGAGAAAAAAGAATAGCCTGGATGACGGATTGCTATCAAATGCTGCTCCTTTTCATTCTAAGCTGGAGGTAAGATTTGCTTTAAGATACATGATCTTGAATACTGGAAGAAGCTTTATGATGTAATGGGTATGGAGTTCATTGACAAATATAAATATCCTCCAGGCACCATCTTTAGAAAAAACTTGTCCCTCTGATGACAAAGCTTTTATGAAATTGTTCGAGGACGTTCTCAAGACCCAGAACGATCTCAAGGATCATTTCAGAGGACGGCCAGTTCAATTTCCAGTAAGAAATTTACAAGCCAGATATTCCTCTTTGGATTATTGGAAACTCTAGGTGTTTCTTTTTTGTCGACACAGACCGAAGTCGATTTTATAGTAGTCGGTGGCGGAAGTGCAGGATGCGCTGTGGCCTCACGTCTCAGTGAAGTATCCAAAGACCAGTCACGTAATTGGACTGTATTATTGATAGAGAGTGGTGGACCAGCTCCTACAGCGACCTCTGTCCCAGCAATGTATTTCAATTATCAAAATTCTTCCATCGACTGGAATTACGTTCTGGAACCACAGAAAAGAGCTTGTCTAGCTGCACCGGGAGGTCGTTGCAAATGGCCCCGAGGTGCGAGCATTATTCTTTTATAAAATTCTTCTACTGTGACGTTCTACCACATTTTGCAACCTCTATTTCCCTTTTTTTCTTGTTTGTTCACATCAAAGGCAAAGTATTAGGTGGTACGAGCGTTCTCAACGGTATGATGTACATGAGAGGTCATCCCAAGGATTACGACGAGTGGTCTCTGCCAGGATGGTCCTGGGAGGAAGTGCAGCCATTCTTTTTACGTAGCGAGGACAATAGAGATATTGGTACTCAGGCTGCTCAGGTAACTTCCTGTGGCTGTAATATAGTAGTTATATCCATTTTTAATATTGAATTGTAAACGTGACTATCCATTCCTGTATCTAGATGGGATATCATACCACTGAAGGACCCTATACGATCCAACGTTTTCCAAACCAACCACCACTGGCCTGGAGTATCCTGGAGGCCGCCCAGGAGTTAGAATTCTCTGTAGCTGGTGACCTCAATGCTAATCGTCATCTAGGGTTTACAGTTGCTCAGGCTATGCAGAGGAATGGCGTTCGATTAAACAGCGCTAAAGCCTTTCTGGAACCTGTGATTGATCGACCTAACCTGATAGTCTTATTGGAATCAACGGTATTATTATACTGTGTTATCAAATGCAATCGCTATTAAGTTGCATGTACGATGAATTTTTCAGGTTCACCGGGTAATCATTGATCCCAGGACAAAGCAAGCTACGGCTGTTGAATATTCGCACGACGGTGTCATCAGGACTGTTAGAGCCAGGAAGGAAATTATTATATCAGCTGGTGCAGTCGCGTCGCCGCAATTATTGATGCTGTCTGGAGTAGGGCCAGAAGATCATCTCAAGAGTCTAGGTGAAAGATGCATAAGATTTTGATTTCTTGCTTTGATTTATATAAACTTATCATACCTTGAAAAGTGACCGGATCCCCGTAGAATTTTAATTTAATTGCAATAGAAGTTTCACTGACATACATATAACAACGACTTGAAACGTTAAGATCACTAGGTTGAATCAAGATCAACGAACGTGGCGATCATCGTATTGACTGTCGTAGGAATCGGTACAGCAGTCCCATTCGTCTTCTGGAGTTTCTCTGCTTGTGTTTGAATAACGAGGACAATTTTTGCAGTCGTTGGTATCATTGTGATCCTTTGAATTCATCCTGTATATCATTCCTGAAGGAATATCAAAAGTTATAATGTGCTTGGATATTTCGTAATTATTGTTGATGGACTACCTTTGATCTTTTGGAAAAAGGACTCGTTGTTATCTTCGTCCCCTTGGTCGTTTGCTTCTGATCTCGAAGCTCTCCTCTCCAGATAACAATTCACTGCACCTCCTATCTGCATAAACTGGATCAGGACCACGTGAATGGTGCAGATCAGAATGAAAAGTATTATTGGCAGGCAAAGATTCGTCTCCACCTCATCCAGGATATCGTTCACGGATTCCGGGAGTATCTCGTAGCTCATCCTGATCAGTTTCAGTACAGAGCTCACTTTCAATGTAGAAAAATTAACCTAGTTTTCCCAATAATTTTGACAATTCACAGTAATCCTATTCTCCTTTTAAATCTTTGGTATACTTGATGATTTCCTTAACTTTACAATTTCCCTTTTTTTTTTTAATATACTCTGTAATATTATACCATGCCTATAGTCTGGACTGGAGCAAAATTTCTATACCTAGAAGGTCGCGCCGAAGGGGTTGAAAATCTCGGGGTGTCAGTTAAAAAAAAGCCACTCTCCTACATTGCTTTTGTTCTTACTGTAATATAAAAAACAAATTACGTCTACGTTTCAGGCATACCAGTTATTCAAAATCTACCGGGTGTAGGTAAGAATCTATGGAATCACGTATCCGTATCAATACCCTTTAAAATACAGGGTCAAAGTTCAAACAACCGCTTGACCGTGGACGCCATCAAGCAGTACCTCATGGCACGCAAGGGTCCTCTGTCTTCTACAGGATTGTCTCAGATAACAGGATTTGTAAAGGTGACCAAAAATGAAGACGATGATCGTCCTGATCTTCAAATATTCTTCGAAGGATTCAACGCTAATTGCTCCAGGACTGGTACCTCCCAGGAAAAATTGTATTCTGATGATCAATTCTTCAAGTAGGTCATATCAAATATTATATAACGATTAATAAACTAATTAATAAGTTTATTTTTTACTCTTCTTTTCTTTTCAGAATAGTACCAACTCTTCTCCAACAAACACCACTAGGCTCCATCAACCTACGGAGTAAAAATCCATTTGTTCCTCCACTGATCCAAGCCAATTATCTCCAGAAAGACGAAGAGATCCAACAACTAAGACAAGGAATACGATTAGCCGTAGCATTATCAAAAACTCCCGCCCTCCAAAAGATGAAGGTTGAACTTGATCCTGTACCTGATGAACTCTGTTCGCATTATAAGTTCCAGAGTGATCAATATTGGGATTGTGTGATTACACATCGGACTAATCCGGAAAACCATCAGTGCGGTACCTGTGCGATGGGCAATAGCGATAATGGTAGGAGTTTTGTGATACTTTTCATTTTCCAATTAATATTACTTAATTTTTTCTTATGTTTACAGTTAACGCTGTTCTTGATCCTGAATTACGTGTCAGAGGGATTCAAAGACTTCGGGTTATCGATGCTTCTAGCATGCCCCGCGTACCTTCTTGTAATCTTGCTGCTCCTGTTACGATGGTGGCTGAAAAAGGCGCCCATCTTATACGACAACAATGGCTGCCTTAGAAATGCTATGAAATTACCAAATAATTTGAAGATATGGAATTACATACGTTTGGTGAAGGATCTGATAATTAACTAGTTATAGCTTGAAATATGTATTATTTTTATTTAATGCATATGGGGTGGGTAGAAATAATAAACTGTTAACAGTGTATGGCGACAGAGAGTGTAGATGAAATGGTAATATATTTTAAGAGAAAAATAAAATACTGATAGCAGCACTGAATGTTATGCTTTTTTTTATTCTTATATATGTTAATATGGAATTATCGAAGAATTGTCAGACCTCGGATTAGATGACATGCGCATAGCGAGAATAAATATGGGTTAGGTTAGGTTTAATGAGAACCACTGAACGGAGCAGTGTGTATCGTGAAGAAAACAATATTTTTTGTTGAAAATTCGCGACTAACATAATTTCGTGAATTTCGTAGGTTAAAATCGTGAAACAATGCCTGGCGGTATAAAGCATCGTTCCAATTCTCAAATTATAGTTTGGCTTCAAAATCTAATGCGAGGTGTAAGTTACCACAGTCTGTTTTATACGATTTATTGTCGTTTTTGGGGGTTAGTTTTTATTGAAAATTACGTAACATTTTTATTTTATCACAATCCACATATTAATTTTATGTCAGGGCAAATAATATAATTAATGATTAAATTATAGCATCCAAGAATTTTTATTATTTATCAAAAAAATAAGGCAGTTAAAGAAACTCTGGTACTTTATAGTAGAATTGTTTAAATTCAAATTTGTATATATTAATTTATATCTGATTTTTTCTACATTTTCTCCGTGTTTCAGGCAAAATCCAGAACTACACCACTTCGTTTTGCAGATTGTATTGCAGCCCGCACTCAACCACCACCCAATCTCCCAGAAGGACCATATCACAAAACTTCAAAAATATATTACTTTGTACGAGATGCAAGAAGAGAGGTAGAACCTCCTCTTCTCATCTCGAAAGCTAAACAAATCACTGCAGGGTAAATATAGTCACCATGTATTCGCATACTTCTAGGAGTAAATAAAAATATTCTGTCAAATTTCAGAGGCGAGGTATCGGCTAAACCCAAACTTCTTACACCTGGCAAGGTTTGGTCTTGGGACTAACTATCGAATGGTATCAGAACGTGACTGTTCTAAATGCGAGTCATGATAGTGTGGACTGGGTAGAAGAATGTGGATGTGACGTAAGTGGTTGCAAGACCATAATAGTATAAGACCTTGTAAATGCTATACTGAATTAATAAATAGAATCTATACATATTTATTAAATTAATCAACAATATCTTATAAGAGAAATAACATTTGAAAAAACATGAGACTAATGGCTTTAATGTCATTGTCAACGATTAATAATTGATAGATTTACAGAGATTGAGAAAGAGAGGAATGTTTTCGAGCAGTGTCCACAGCTTAAATAACTGAGTCGCACATAAATACTGAGGATACCATAGAATGCTACATACAATTAAATACATATTTATCCCCTGAAGCAATCGCCAGAAATCATTACCTTTATACACGTAAGATAAAAGTCACCGCATCTTACAATACAGCACTTAAACAATTACCATTGTCATCCTATTTAATCCAGAGAAATTGGACCATGAGACTTCTTTAATTAAATACATACGCAGCACCTTAAAACACCTCCCATCTAAAAACTTAATATGGGATTTGATTCTGATAATACTGTATCATATCGTACGTTTTCGTGCGGAAATTAAGGAAACTGTTGCGTATCACGTTGAGCATGAAAGCCGCGGCATCGCGATCAGTCAAATTTGGTGCGAATCGGGCACGTAACAACTTGATCGTCTGACCACGGAAGCAGGGTAATCCGGTATCCAGCATCAGTGAGACTAATGAAATTATAGCTTCCTGATAAGGTCTAAAGAATCAAAGAAGATATCACGTTATCTATTACCACTTAAAAATTATTTCTAGGAATTTGAAGCTTCACGTACCTGACTGCCAGAAAAGCTTGAACACACAATTCCATGAACCAGCGAAACGGCGCTGCTTCCATTTTGCCACCCATAACGAGAACCATCTCGTCGGTGAGCTTGATATCAGGTTCAAAGCCCAAGTTGCCACCTGGTGAACTTTCGAACATAAATCCAAAGTCTATATGAATGATGTGACCCTCGTTATCCAGCATAATGTTTCCATTATGTCGATCCTTGATCTGTAGCAAGTAGGTGATCACGCTATAAGCTGCCATTGACTTGACGAAGTTGCGTCGTACGTTTTGAAACTCCTTAGTAGTTTCGTCTCCATATTTTGTTATGAAATATTCATACATGCCAATATCCGTTTGCCGACCTAATTGATCTCGTGATTTTGCATTTGGCACACATTCTATTACACCGCACTGTCAAGTAATAAAGTAATTAGAAAATTAATTTAATGATCAATGACAGATCATTGAAAATTAAGAGATAGGATATTTATTACTCACTCCAGGCGCGGTAGCGACGACTCTATAAGGGAAGAGATACAAGTTAAGTCCAACTTGTTGGAAAATATTCTTAAAGATGCTAATCACTTGAAGAGCCAGCATATCCTGCCTGACATCATCGCCGACCTTAAATATGGCTGCTTGCCATGACTCGATAGCCAAATTATATTTGGTGTCCTGCTTTGTGTTCGTGGAGACTGCCATGGCAATATTCTCCAGTTCATTTATGCCGTAACGTTGGACTTTGAAGCGAGCCAGGAAGGGTGCTTTGGCGGCACTGAGAGAATAAATAGAAGCAATTGAAATTAACAGAAGAGAAAAGGAGCATTCAAAAGAGAGACTCCTTCGAGAGCCGATGGTAATGAACTCTAGAACATTCAAAAGTTATTATACCTTTGCATAGGTTTCCCACTGTTATAGTCAATATCAATGACCATTGCTTCCGGATTTGAAGGCAGGTAACAGCCAGGTTGTACCTTGATTTTACGAAGAGCTTTCAGACATGCTTGCTCTCGTTCAGGCCCTTTAGGATAAGGTCTTATGTCGCCGGAAATACTCGTAATTTTGTCAAAGAAGTCAAATTCCCTCTCATAGAATAGCTTGGCTGGACCAGAAAGGGAGCTAAGGATGCTCTTCACCAGGGAATCCAGGACGTCAAAGAGTACTGGATCTTTTAACAACTTATCCTCGTCCATGTACATATTGGTATGCATATTCCAGATGAGTTGATGAGCTACTACCTGAGAAGCATTTTTGTCGTGAACGAGTTTAGGAACTCTTGGTAATTAGTCTAGTAGAATATACTTTGGATTGCGTACTTGTGACCGTTTAGCAATAGCTTTTATGAACTCGATAACATAGCCCATGGAATCATGACGGACAGCTTGCACCAGCTGGGGTATATAAAACAGAACAGCGTCAGCTGGGTAACTGCTGAGAACGTGAACTGCATACTGAGCCGAAATAGGATGATGTGGAAACTGTCTGGAGAAGTAAGCCAAGGCCTGTATGGGCGATACCCTGGCCCAGGACAGCATATAGACCAGCTGTAGTAACAATTGTCATAGTTGCAGTAACACAATTGTTTGAATACTTAAGGCCGCGAGAAAACGAAATTATCTGACCTCTGGTGCATCGTTAAGAAGAGTGTCCGTGGTCACGAGATACTGCAGAGCCTCAGGAACATTCATCACGGGAATAGGATTGAGTCTTACTAATCGGCAAACTTCTCTCACGATAATGTCCGAGTTCTTCAAACGAACTGGTAGATAGACTGCGAGGACTGGACTGATTTCCCATGCTAATCTGGTGTAATCTCGCCAGCGTTCGTTCATGGCTTTGGAACGCCACTCGGCGATGCTGGCTTCGCCTTGTAACGTAAGATCTTGCCTGCCCCCTGGATTGCGCCAAACCTAGCGATGGAAATCAGAGTGTAAATAATATTTAAACTGTAGGCCGATCGTTCCGTACAAAAGTCTACGGACCAGCAAAAGTTCAATTTCCACGGCTAATAATTCCAGAATGAGATTGCGCTTCTTGATGTAGTCCTTGACAAACACATTTGCATTGACCACGCGTTTGCTACGATTACTACGTTTCCCTAGAGTATTACTACTAGCTGAGAGTGGGATAGTGTTGATCCAACCGGTGGCACCTGGTTTACCCAATTCGTTACCGATCGGCGTTGACGAATTCATTGTATCAGTTTGCAGCATGGTTCCTGCGTTACTTGGCGGTCTGATTATATCAAAGTCACCTTCTCCACTTGCCATCAGGTATTTCTTATCACTGTGCATCACCTACGGGTACAAGAGTGCTTACGACCGAAACTATACCGGTATTCTTGATTCAGTCATTCATTTTACCTGCCAGAATCGAATAAGGGTTACTATGTCCTCTCTAAGCTGATCAGGTTCCTGAGTAGGAGTTTGACGTTCTCGACAGAAATAATCCAAGCAATTACAGTACACGCGTTCGCGTAGAACATTCTTGCTCAGCGATCTAAACATGAACGGTGCGATTAGCGAGGTTTTCTTTAGGATGAGTAAAGAGAGCTTACCTGGGCAAGATATCGCCCTGAAGAAGCAGAAGACCGCAGGAGAGTAGTTTAAAACGTACTCCGACAGCGGCTACATGTCGATTCAGACCATGATCCTCGCCAGATGCGCCAACGGTCATTGGTAACGATTGATGGAGCAAGTGAGCAATCATCTCTACAGTCTCCTGACAACAGTACTTGGCAGTCTCTATGAGCTCCACTAAGAAAGTCACCCAGATCTCATGAGGCTTGACGTAGGGAGGATTTGGACCTAGTTTGCAACCCTCGTAAACCGCCAGGGGGCTAACTTCCTCACGTTGCACGGAGAATAGACCCATTCTTTTAGAAACCGTGTACTGCCACGCGGATAGCATCTCCTGGAGGAAACAAAGCTTCAGATCCGGTCGTGCTGTGAGGATCCATTGCCAGCATTCGACTGCCGTGGTTATCGCTTGATCGGTGAAGAGTTCCACTTGGGACCAAGCAACCGTGTGCAACAAACGCCTGTGTATCCCTAGAAGGAAGATAAAAAATAACCTTAATATTTCTCCAGGTAAACTGCGCTCCATTTATACCCAGGTACACCAACCTGGTATCGTTATAAGAAGTGCAGTGGCACGCCAAAGCCCACGGCGATGCTCCACTTCGTTTTTATTCTGACAAGCTTTCCAAACGGCTTTGATCAGTCGATCTACTACAAGTGATTCACTCTGAGTCTCTTTAGTGAATCCTGTGTTAGCGGATTCCGGAGAGGGCGTGTCGCCCTTGTCAAGAGCGAGCATGCCGGCTACTTCGCCAGCATACCTGGACCGCGTGGACATCATGGAGATGAGCCAGGAACCACCGCTCTTACCATTACGTGACCGTTTGTCTAAGGAATTTGTCTGGAAAATTATAAAGATCACTTGATTATCCGTAGCATTGCGATCTAGATGTTTGATCGTTACTCACGTTTAGAGGTGCCATTGGGACTGTTAGGTCAACGAACTCCAGAACAGAGTCTGTAGCCAGTGATAATCCTGCATGATGCCACATCCCGGAAGAAGGTATCTGATTTATATACTCTTGTAAATGTGATCTGGTGGCATGTGGCGCCCACTTCATGGCTTCCTGAACTATTCCTTTGCATCTGGCAGTGAAGTCCTTCACGGTGATCTTTACACAAACAAACAAAAATGTTCTTCATCCTGCGCTGATTTTAAAACAAACATCACCGAATTATATGCAATACTAACTTCTCTGGCTTCGAGGGTGTCCATTAGCTGAATGCTATAGGGTGTTCCTGGTATGCGAAGCATTGGTGTTTCCTCATTTGGATCAAGTTGCAGCGAGAATGATAGAACCTGCGAAGGAAGGTTTTCTCTCAGGTAAATAGAGATTCTCTAGGTACTGAAGTAACTTACCTGTAGTATGTCCAGCATACTCCAGAGTACTCTGCAGTTCCAAAGTAAATGAGGAAAGGCATCCACCAGTGCGCTGAGGTACTTGTCCGCAACACGTCTTATTTGTTTATGAACGTGATTGAAATTGACTAGTAAGAACTGCGCATGATTCTCCAGTTCCTTCTCACGACGTTCATCCTTTGGTTTGTTCTGCATGACGTCTTTGAATTTCGCGAAGACAGCATCTCCGACACTGCATATGCACTGCCACATGCCGCTTTTGTCCTTCTGCAAGGCAGTGTCACTCAGGTACTCCATTATAGGCTGAAGACTTGGTTCAGGACTGTGAGACACTCTCAGCGTCTCCAGCCAGTAGACTGACAGTAAGTAAGTACACTGAGCGAATTGAAATTTAGAAACGTACGGTGAGACGTCACTGGATCTAAAGAACAGGAAATTCCAATTAACATATTAACCATTGACAGTGTCTACCGTGTATACACCTGATGTATTCAAATGATAAACCTTACCTGCTGCTCATCTTAAGAATCTGCATCCGCAGCTCCTGAAGTTCATTCAAGGAGACACTGTCGTTCCTTACGGCTGAAGTATATTGAAGCTCGCGCATCTCCAGTCTGGCACTTGTTTGGGATATCAAGTACGGCGACTTCACGGCTATTTCTTGGACACCCTCGTACCATTCAGCTGGCCAGAGTCGAGACGAATGAGGCTCGGCAGCTGCGAATCCCATCACGACACAGTACAGCCAGAAATCTTTGAAGAGTTTGAGTTCACGTGGCTTGGGATGACGGATTGGTGGTAACCGACGAACCAGGACAGCGATGACGGGTATGAGTACTCCAAGATTACCAGCACTGCTCGAGGCTTTCTTTAAGTATCGATAGATAATGAATATTGGTAATTTTCATAGTGTCAAGTAGATTATTTCAGATTCTCACCGTGGCTGCCACACTATTGGGAACTTTGTCACTGGCACGTTTGCCTTCCAGACCAAGCTGTACAAAAAGTTCCAACAGCCGAAGACGAAGGTCGTTCAGTTCCGTTTCACCCTGGAGATTTGCAGCTATATTCGCAAGTGCATTGGTCACCGCACCCGATACGTGACGATAAGGTTTTCTGTCATCGTTCGACGCGTAAGCAGCACTGCTGGACTCCACAGTGATGGCAAACATCTTCATGATCTCGTCGTAGACCTGGACGAACGAAAGTACTGAATATTCTGAATCCTGGATTCCACCAGGCTCAGGTGCCCATGGAACCCACCTGAGGATCGCACTTTGAAATTATCATGCAGCCAAGCTGGTCCACGATGAGGATATCCAGGGCGCTAGGGACGCGACAGAAACGCTGCTGAAAAAATGCCAGGATGGTACCGGTTGTCTTTGGAGTATCCTTCAAAGCCACTGCCACATGTCCCAGCATTATGACAATGTTCGTGGAGATGAGTTCGCTTATCGTACGTTCATCGCACTCGCTACCAAAAGTAATTTAGTCTTTTTAGTTTCCACCAGGACACCTTAGCTGCTACGATAAGCCATATCGCTTGGCATACCTATCACTCTTCTCTGCGGTAAACAGTCTATTAGAGACACTGGCCACTAAAGCCGGTACGCAATAAGGATCTACAGAATGCGCAGCTTCCAGTGCGATACAAAGATTCTCAATGGCCGCATCTCTTAGTCGCTCAAAGGCCGTTTGCGATGACGACGTGTTTTGCCTTGCATCCATTGTTTTCATTTCTTTTCCTTGAACTAATATAACAATTCGTATACGATGCTACAATCTACTGTATGTGTATTAAAAATACCAACGAGACGTGGGACTTGTATTATCATTACTTACCTGTCACCTTGAACCTTTGATCCTTGGAGAAACGATCATTTTGCTGACGATGCAATTTCACTAAAATGGGCGAGGGGGCCACGAGGAAGTCACGCAAGTAATAAATTGACGTCGTTGCGATGTTGGGAAACTTCTGTGCAAGTTTTCCCAGTCCTTCTAGACAGACCATCAGCAAAGGCATATGAGCCAGCACCAACCTGTGCCCATGATTTGAATTTATCTTCTCCGTGAGACGACCGCAGAGGGAGTCAGCACCTGTAAATTATTCAATTGAATATCAAGTGGCGAAGAATATTAATTACCGTTTAATAGTTAGTGCATTCGGAGCAATAATTCAATTTTAGCGATAAGATCTCGTATTCCTGCGAGAGTACCACGAATTCGGATGACGAGGGAACAGTGAGAGCATTAAATGAAATAAAGTTAAATTCTGGACAATTATTGTTAAATAGTTTTAATTAATTGTACGGGGGAGCATTAATGGTAAAGCGGACATCAGCGAAAACGTAACACAGGGGCAACTCGAGATACCCTCGCCTATCAGCATGGAACTGAGGTCCGCGTAGAGTGCAGGCAAATCGTAATCCTCGCTTGCTGTAAAAACAATATCGTTTATATCTTTAATTAATTAGACGGTAATTAAAAATCGATTTTATCTCGACAAGAACACGAGGGTGGGAGAATTTACAAATATTTTGGGATTGTCCAGTAGATGCATGGCAGAATGTACATTCGCTGTTAGGATCTTGTTCTATGAGTATTAGATTAGTTCCTAGGACAGCGTTAAGAGGATAACTAATCAGTGGAGGTGATAACTTACCAGTCTCGTCGCCGATAGCCCAGACAAGAAGATCGACGCAAGCTGAGTTGGCCATGACGTTCACCTTGAACCTGTTCACTGTACGAAAATTCGTATCTATGTCTTCGCGTTCACTAGCATCGTGCTGACGTGACTGCAGTTCCGTAGTACCCGAAAGGAAGAGTCCTTTGACGAACTCCTGGACATCGCGCGTGAACGGTGCAGGTAGATCGCGTTGGCTCTGAAGAAGTTCTCGCAGAAGAGCCACCATAACCAGATTCATGGTTTCGCTGAATGTTCTGTACGGGAATATCAGTACTTGGCCAGAGTTATAGACCTGGTGGATTTGTAGGCAATAATTAGGAATGTTTCCGACGTTGCAAATGGTAAATCTAATAGTAGATACAACCTGCTCAGCTTCCTCGTCGAGGAATGCCAGGGTCTCTTTAGTGAGCAGCTTCTTGGCAAGTGCCAGTATGCTTTGTAAATGCACCACACTGAATTGGAGTCCTGCTCTCCTTTCAGGACTCTCGTTACATCTCATCTGTGGGAACTGATTGAAGCTGGAGCCGTAACGTGTAAAGAAATATGTTGTTGGATCGTAGGGCACCGATAAGAATGACTGTAGCGACGGACGCTTTTTCACTGGGTAGTCATAATCTGTTGATTGCATTGCAGCCTGCGCACTGTCAATTGACAGATGAGGATTTAAATTACCACTAAGCGATCGGGGTATAATAGGTCTAAAGTTTGAGAAACTGCGCAGTTTCTTATCATGCACCGAACGATCCTGATTAGTTGTAGCCAACGGTGGAACTGGTCGTGGAAATATACGACAGAGAAGTGGTGGCTCGAAACTTGCAAAGCGGCCCATTGATCGAGCTAATCCTATTAGCACCGGAACAAGACACTTGCATAATGACACTGCACAGACAGAATATTATAAATAGGTTATTAAACTACCTACTATCACTGTTATGCATTCGATGTTAAGTTTCCTTACATTTTGCTTGCATACCCCGACTCCCATTTTGATCTCTGCATCCTCTTATCAAATTTGTAAGGACTGCTAGTATCTCTACTTGGGTTGCAATGATCTCTTCGCGTGCTGCCTCGCATCTTGCTGCGACATCGCTGAGCAATGTATTTAAACAGAAACTAAAACGCTCAGCGACTGGCACACGTTCTATTGGATTACAACGAACTTCATCCAACCATACAGCCTTTGGAAGTCCACGTAGAAGTTTTAATAGATATGGTAATATCCGATCTCGGTGTTGTAATCCAGATTCCAGAAAATAAATGCCTAATGCAATTGTTGAATCCTGCCCACGTTGATCCAAGCGAAAGACACCCTGTGGTGATTCTTGGGGACATAATTTGAACAACCGATTCACCTAAAAAACATTCATATGCATCTAATTTTGCAGTAACACGATATGCATATTTGTATTCAAAAGAAGTCAGGATTTAGTCGATAGTCCTTAAACCAGTGTCATTGATACTCAAGACGTGATTAAACGATAAAAACATTAAAAATAATGACTTTAATCAGAACAAATGATTTCTCCATTACACAAACTGATGATCAAATATGCCATGCCTAAAAATTTTATTTATGAACCCACTAAACCACAAGAGTGATGTCAGCGCGATGACATGATAACAAGAAATGAGCTGGAACAACAGGGATAACATAACCAATTCACAGTTCCTATAGAGTAGCACTAATATACAACAGCTTGAGTGTCAATAGTTTTGAAATTTATGAAGATAATTTTACAATGACATAAGCCAAGGATCAGGTACCTTCTCCCATGGTGTAGGCTTGATAGCGGCCAAAGATCTTGCTAAATGTTGAACGGTTTTTGAGAAGAATACCTTCTCGTCTGCCACCATCTTAGACACTGAAGTATATTGGCAAATTTACTCCTTCCAATCTCAAAGCATCCCCACTTCTTCAGCAATCAGTGATCTTTAGATAGTTAGTCACCCTTTGTATTGCTTGCGTATCCTGCGTGAAACGGCAAAGTTCGAAAGACACGAATTTTGTTACCTTCAATATACTAAAATATTAATAGGTGTTCTTAGCTAAATTGTTTGTTAAGTCTGTTCAAAAATACCCTGGAATAAGAAGAATGAATGTCATTTTATTTCGTTCTTGTGCGGCAAAATATTGTCAAACAAAGGCATTTTGAAAATACGGTAGTTTGGTCAGCTGTCAACATCCCTAGTAAAGTTATGTTTTCCCGTTGGTAATGAGAAACTGTCTGTTTTTACAATAAGGTTGGTAACCTGAATTGTAACGCTCGTGTTTTGACTTCTTCAGAACGCCGTCAGTCCGTTACTCCAAATCGATTGAATCCGGAGTAAAGATTTGGAAACGAATGGAATGTATATTTGTGTAGAAGATTAATAATAGCGAGGAGTTACGGACGTAATCAGAAAGAAATATTCTACCACTAAGTCGATATTCGACAGAGTGGAAAGTAAAGAGAACAAAGAAAACGACAGCTACGAGATAAACCAGGTAGTGTCATGCGTCCAGATTCACGAAGCGTTTCCTTCACCTTTCATCGGGAAGTTCTTGGTCCGAGAAATTCGCCCGAGGTCACTCGAGCATCGAAAAACCTTAGGCAAAGACTTCAGGATCGATTTGACAAAGAGAAACCTTCGCAGAAGATGTCCAAGGAGA
Source organism: Trachelus troglodyta (assembly GCA_030142635.1). Classification (NCBI taxonomy): domain Eukaryota; kingdom Metazoa; phylum Arthropoda; class Insecta; order Hymenoptera; family Cephidae; genus Trachelus; species Trachelus troglodyta. Next base: position 1,001,044 of record JARQTJ010000681.1, read on the forward strand.
AGGTATCTGGAGACAAAGACAGTACGGAGAGGGGTTGGAGCAATCTCAGTCTTGGAAACGTTTCTGCGGATTCCAGAAGAGCATTGAGAAGTGGAGCTGAGAAATTGTCTAAGACTATTTCATCGGTCAGGACAACATTTGGCACGATATCTCAGGTAGATCGATAAGAGTACATCTCAATAGTGATTGCTCGATACAAATATCTTTATTTGTATAAAGTTTACATAGCTTCTATACTAAAATCTTTGTGGTTTATTCATGTTAAAGAAATTTAGAAGCTCAACACGCAGACGTCAGCGACTCGATGAGCATCGTTCTCCTGGAGGATGCAGTACATACACAAGTCAAACGCCACAGACACGTTCCAGGCGTCTTTTAGGACGTACACCTACCAAGTTGTATAGCCCATTTGGTATTGAGTCTCCAAGACGTGCCTGGGACAAGGAAAACGATTCTACTCCAGTAAAAAACAACATATCGCCACAGAGACGCAGGCCGTTTCGCTTTAGCAAAAACGGAGGATTTTCGGCTCTACGATAGATTCTAAAAATCCGCAACTTTTTCACTTAGTTGCGACATAGCGGCAGCTGCGCATATCGCTATCCACAAAATATTTATGTTTAGCACTTAAGGATTTCTAATAACCGGTACTAATTTATAAATAATCGGTAAAAACAATGACAGCCGATCTCACGTGTCTTTATAGACTTTCTGAAACATTTATACTCCTTATTTATAACTCGTATATGAATTTATACGATCACCCTTTTTATATGTATTTGCACGTCGACAGCTGTCCTAATAAACAAAATAAACTGTCGCGTTAAAAAAAAAGAACCTTTTCAATTATACTACACTTCTTAATCCATTTCCAGACAATACAATATATCTACTAAACTAAAGTTAAACGTTAAAAACGAAATATAATCATCTAATCAATTTATTTTTTCAAAAATAACACGACTCTTTAACTAAGAATGAAGTACGTAGATTGGCGGGAAAATCAATTTTCCTAAGTATCTCTGGATCGAAAAGAAATCTGAGTAAGTATAACAATCATTGAATTGTTAAATGGATCGAATAATGATATTTACTAGTTACCAGGATTGCCCAGGGTAAGAGCAACGGATATAGAAGTTCCTGGATTGCGCAGTCGCAAGTTCCGCTGCAAAATGCGCCACCGCGGCCGAAAACCAGCGTGAAGACACAAAACGACAAGTACGAGAATCCGAAAAATCGGTCACTGCGGCAAGGCCACCCCGTACTGTTAGTATTATGTGCAACGAAAAGTCGAAATGGACGGGTACGCTCAGAAGTCGAATATGGAAAACTATATGAATCTTCAAACCAGGTAAGTAAGACCGAGCGAAAGATGAAGAAGGGAACATTACCGAGTGATAGCGCTTGTTTTCGTTGCTTTATTTTTTAATATCGCACAAGTGAAAAACACAAGTTACCCAGAAAACTGCGTTAACACGCTTAAACCGTTAGGCTCTATTTTTAATTTTCAAAATTCTCTTAATAGGAGGTTAAGTCGTTTCACGTTATTTTATTTTCCTTTTAATCCCCTCCTCGTTTTATCGCTAACAGAATGACAACAATTGTCTGTCCTCGTTCAATGCAGTGCAATTCTCAAACCATGATACAGTCGACACGTATATGTACTGTTGCATTAGTAACTACGAACTGCAGATAATCGCGCATTGTAAACTCAACAGAAATAGCCTTAATTATGTTTTATTTCCTATTACTAGATCGAATTTGACGTACCGAACGCAACTGCTGACAGATAAACTAACTATTCGCGGGACTGGCCAGGGTGATGAGAGAATGAGGATTTAGCAAATAGAATATATAGAACAAGAGAGAGCGAGAGAGTGTGTGAAGGAGAAAGAAGGAGGAGTCGTTATTTTTACACATCCGACAAAACAGCAATGTGACTCTCGCAACAATCGCATTTCCCTTTCCCATTAATGTTCAAAATATCTGTACACTGCGCTATAACGCGCTTTGTGTGTCTCTTCCAAGAGAATTAATAGATGTTATCGCCTTGTTTACATCTTCAATACGATCTAGGATTGTCATGCTTTATTATCCTACGAAAATCGAGTCAGTTTTCTTATCCCAGAATATAGAGTGAGTACGGTGCTCAGAAATTTTGAACGCAACGTTCGACTCATAAAATATGTGATAAAATATGTAAAGAATGTGCGTGGGCTTGTGTCGGTGTTTTTAAATAGGAATTTTATACATATATCATTTAAGCGTATACAGAAATGCACCGTATTTTGGAGTTACTTCGTATCGAGTCTTTGTTTTTTATTTCTTTTTCCCTAGTTTACATTTTTGTACTATGAGAAATCATTAATGCGATTACTATTGCGCATTGCGACTATTCTACCTGACATAGGAACCGTAGAAATTCATACAGTTACTCAAAGCTCATCGTTGGAAACGACCGCTCGCTATGTCTGTTAAAACAATAGATACACTGCGAAACAAGACACGTTCGCAGTATAAATGACTTTCGCACGTCGCAAAGGCAGTTGTAAACGATAATTAACCGATAGTAGTTATCTAACGATATCTCTTCACCTCATTCGCAGTTTATCAACTAACCCCATAGTACATATATCCTTAAACCTAAAGAGAATCCAGAACATATTAGGAATCAACATTTCTCATGCGATGTGCCCTACAGCCTCCTCCTGGAGTGCATCAAGTTTCTTCGCCCAGGAAGACGATTATCCCACCAGTGCCTAGAACATCGTCGTCAAATACTATAATAATACCAGGAGGTAGTAAATAAGGAGTTAGTACCAAAGCAGTGTAATATCAAAGCAAACAGTATTATAAAGCTGGGGCGTTGCGCTCGTTACGAGGGATCGATCGAGGAAGCAGTTGCAGTTGCAGTTGCAGTTGCAGCAGCAGCAGCATCGCATCTCCCGTAGGATGCAGAGCTTCTTTCGTCTTTTCGAATATTCATGGATAACCGCGCGCGCGCGCGCCAGTACGTAAAACAGTGTGACGGTTTGGTGGGAGGTCGTGGAGGATTGGTAGTGGCGGTGATAGCTTTATACTGGTAACACTCGAATAGACTGTGGGGAATTGCTATTTCCGTGGTAGGAGGAGGAAGAGGAGGAGGAGGAGAAGAAGAAGTGAAGAGGGGGAAGGAGTAGTGGTTCCGCGGGCCACGAGAGGGTGTTTCGCGAGGCAGGTCAGGGCTGGGGCTCAGTGCGTTTACGCTCGGCGAATTAGCCGCATTCCGACGCGAGCTCTTATCCGAGTTAGTTGTGTGCCACAGTTGTCTTTCGTCGCTCCGTGTCCGTCTCCGCTGCTATTTCGCTTAGCGGCGCTTCCATTCTGTCGCGTTCGGTTCACTTTACGCCTTTTCGGTACGGTGCAACGTGCTTACGTAATTATTCGACGTGCATATCCTAACTGCATAAACGTGTGACGCGAGTGAACGAGTGAGTGCGTGTTTTCTCTTCTTTGGTTCTCTTCTTAACCTCTCACGTCTTATTTTATTACTTACTCTGCCTTTGTATATCTTTCCTTGTTCCTGTGGTGTGGTGGATGATGTAGACTACAAGCTTTTTGACGTGGGTATAGTTTTCAAGAGAGAGATGGAAAAGTGCGCGCCCGAATGTTTATCTCTTTCGCTTACTCTTCGACTTCGTCATAGATGCATCGCGTTGCCATCTCTGTCTCTCTGACTCCTGACATGTTCGTTGAATCATGAATTTACCGGCCCGCTGCGCGCCTTGTTGTGTTTCGTTTACGTACGTTTTATACGACTTAGTTTTTTGTCGTGGAAAGTTAGGTTTTCTTTTTTTTTTTCCTTCTGTTTTTCTTTATTAACCGTGGTCGGTATTAAATGTGAATCTTTTTATATTATTCGTTGATCCCGCGCAGTTGATTGTATGGTATAAACATTGTGGTTTATTTTTTTCTATCTTCCTGAGGCGTCTCGCGTCTTGTTTGGTTCGCTCGGTAAATTCTATTTAGGTTTGTTATTTTACTTTTAATGTTGAAGTAAAAAATAAATTTTGTTAATTGGCATCCGAATCGCATAAATTTATACAAGCTCGCGGTGCTACTTGTGCAAGGACTTTGTTAAGGGTCTAGATTTAACCACTGGCCATCTATTTTCCTTGGCTTCTGTATGTAGTGTCTGTTACCTACTTTATTTTTACCGTCAGTGACAAAGTATCTAAAATGAATCTAGTCAAAATTTTATAAATTTGAAAACTTATGTTCCTGGAAGCGTAACTTGGAAATTGTTTTATAGATATTCAAAAGCATGTAATTAATATTTGTCGATAAATCAATTTGTTGGATTTAGAGTGACATTATACCTTAAAGAATATTCAGGGATTTTTTAATAAAAATTTGTAGCATGGAATTTAGACTTGCATACATAACCTTGATAGCATTTAGACTTTACTTTTGATGATTCATTTTAGCATTGTGTCTCTTTAGTTTTGGCCAATTTGTTCCTTTCGTTTTGTCCTTACTTGCGTTTGTTTGTTTGTTTCTGACACACAGGTCTGGCATCATAAATGCACATTTATTTTCTATTTATTTCAAACTGCTTAAAAAGTGAAAGAGTAAGAACAGGCCATCCGGCGAGTATGGCTTTGCACGGGGAAGACATAGTAACAAATTTGTTTATATTTTTTGTATTTGCCGACCCTGTCACTGGTTTTGCTCGGCGATATCAGTTGGAGCTCGCAACAACAGCAGCAGCCACATCAATCCCAACAACAGTTGCAACAGGCACCAGATTGTTTGCCTTCGACAGTTCAGCATTCGACTCAAAGCCCAAATCAAGCTGTAGGACGAGATTTTGCAAGATATCGCAAAATGACCGATCAGCACGAACAGCAGCAACAACAACAGCAAATCAAATGTGGAGAGGAACCACGTACCAACCTCATCATCAATTATCTTCCACAAAGTATGACCGACAAGGAGCTCTACAGCATGTTTGTCACCATTGGACCTGTCGAATCATGTCGGGTCATGAAGGACTACAGGGTATATCTTAAAGTATTTTTTTTAACATGTATCCAGTGTAAATAGAAAATAGCAACAAACAATTTAATACATTTGTTTTTTTTTACAGACTGGTTATAGTTATGGCTTTGGCTTTGTCAATTATGCAAAGGCAGAGGATGCAGAGACTGCGATAAATACACTAAATGGTCTTCAGGTTCAAAATAAACGTTTGAAGGTCTCCTTTGCACGTCCTTCTGGAGAAGAAATCAAGGAAACCAACCTCTACGTCACAAACCTACCGCGGTATGTAACCAATTTGCATATATTTCTCCGAAAATTGATGTTGTATATAAATCGTCTTCAACCTGTCCAAGAAAGAGATACAAGTAATTAGAGAAACGTCATTGATCGATCAAATTTGATGCTGTTGTTTAACGCGTGACACTTGACGTGGCTTCTAAAGCAATCGATCTCGTAGCGTGCGTGGTGCTGGTGGTATTTCCAGCATAGTTAGATGGCCGTAGGTCAGTTTATCAGCTCTACCAACGTCTATAAATATACGCTCGACGAATTGCAGGAACATAACGGAGAGCCAGATAGACGATATTTTCAGCAAGTATGGCAACATCGTCCAAAAAAACATTCTAAAAGACAAATTGACTGGATTGCCGAGAGGAGTGGCCTTCGTCAGGTGAGTAACGCTGTCATTTTTTTTTTAAATATTGACCATTCCTTGACCCACCCGGTAAACAAAAAACGAATCGCAAAATAAATTCTATAAAATTGGCAAATTGCCATTGTCTTCTCAAATCTCACTGTACACGAAAACATGTAATCATCGTTGTTAAATTTCTCAATAACTACCAAGTTCTAGTCGGTATTTAAATCTCGATACAAACAACAGAATACAATGTCTTTATAACAGTCTAAAAAAAATAAAGCAACAGGTAGTCCTATTGCTTAGGTTGCACGAGGTTAATAGATCAAAGTACCATCCGAGCCCAGAAAATTTCATAGTCGTGTATTCCGCTCTCATTCCGATATATTGGACATTGGATCGAATTCAAAAGCTCCGGAACAGCTGTCGCTCGTTCGGACTAGGTGCAACATTATGCAACTGTTGTCACGACAAACTCGTAGTGCCGACACGCATGGTTATTCCTCAAAATCTCATCGTGCCAGAGTATTTCTGCTGTGCGAAACTCGAGTTGAGCTTGACTTGCACAATTTCAATTTACACCTCTTCCCTGGTCCGGCTAGCCTCTCTAGCTCAGTGCGACTGACGCGACTACGACCCACTTTAATCTCGAAGGATGACGACACGTACCAGTCAGACGAACAGACGAAATTCTCTTTTGTATTTTTCTTGGCGTGTAAGACGTGATCATCTGCTACATCCATGTCCCAAGCATAACGAGCTACTTTGACGTGCTAACTAAAATAATAATTTAATCCTTTGACTCGGAGGCTGTCCAACTATTTTTATTTCATCTATCCGTTATACTTTGCAGGTTTGACAAGCGGGAAGAGGCTCAGGAAGCGATCAATCATCTACACGGTACGATACCTGATGGCGGATCGGAACCGCTGAGTGTTAAGATTGCCGAGGAACACGGCAAGCAAAAGGCTGCGTATTACGCTGGCTGGCAGGCTGGATACAATCAGAGTCGCGGTGAGTACCTTTAAACGAAATCTTTCTAGTGACCAATATTCCTGTATGCATCGGGTTTTCCCTCGGTTTTACTCGTGTTGCCGTTACTCTGACCGAGAGGCAGAGAGAAAGACACATCTTTTCAGTAACCTACAAACAAGGACAAAAATATAGTTGCCATTTATATGATCCAATCGAGATGATCTCAATGATCCTTTCTGTCCTCATTTGAATTTTAAACATGCTTTTTTCTGCGTTCAAAAATTATTTTGAAAATGGACGGGTGAGTCCCCTTGCTTCTCTTATCAGACGTTGCAATACTCTCTTTCTCTGTGCTCTACTACTCTCGTTCAGGTTTCGCTGCACTATTGATCTCACTGCAGGCGGCTGGCACGTAATGCAACACGAGTAAAGGGGGTTGAATGCATTTTGGAGTCGATGGTAGTTCGACTTGAAGGAAGACTCGTAACGATGGTTTTTTCTTTGGATTATTTCACGTGGTTTTTTCTCCTTTTTTTTCTAATTTTAATTTAATAGATTAAAAACGTCGGTTTACTTTTCTCGTAGACACACACGCACACTGTTCACATGCATATATACCTCACACGTTGCATTATTTTCAGTCACGTTGTAGCGTAAGTTTTTATATTTTGGTTTAATGATTTTTTGTCCTTTTTTTTTGCCGTATCGTGTGCTACTTTTTTTACGTTTTTTCTTTTGTTTTCCGATGCGTCGTTTCGCGTTGGATATAAATAGAGAAGGGAATGCGTTGTATCGAGAAGTTGATGTTAACCAAATTTATGCCAACATTGAACCTTGTTTCTTTCTTTTTCTTTCTCTTTCCTCTGGTTGTTGCAATATCTTGATCTTTGATTTTTGTTTCTAAACCTTCTCCTCGTTCTCCATGCATTTTAAATCTTTGAAAGAATTTTGATTTCTTTGTTCGTCTCTCTCGCACTGTTGCTGCTGTTGTTGTTGTCGTAGTCCTTTGTCCATGATTGCTTTTGGCTGCTAGAGAATTAACGGGCTCGATACCCCGCCGCCAATCACTTGACACGAATCTTTTGGCATGCTTTATTACTGAGATGCAATTATCCTTGCGTTTGATATTTGTTTAAAGTAAAAGGGGTTAATTGGCCATAGTAGCTGGTTAAACGTATTTGTGATCTTGTAAGATATGTTAATGTTGATTTTTTTTTAATAATTTGTCACTGTACCACCAATCTAATTCGCAAATGTTTTGTCAGATAAGATGGCCACCACTATGTCGGATTTCAACGACATCTCTCGCACTAACCTTTGAACTAGACGATCCCATCGTAATCGTATGGAATTGCGCGCAGTGCTACGTGGCCCCGCGATGGCGGGAAAGATTGTCGATATTTATTTCAGTTTTTTTCTTCTTCAATATTTTGTGCGTTTGTGCGATTTTTCTTTTCTTTTCTTTTCATTCGTTGGCACAGCCTCGCGTGACTTCGCGTTTGAACTTTTCCCGCGGCCATTGAGAGGTTGCCGAAGTGTGCTCGCTCTTTTCTTCTTTTATCCGTCTGCCTCTCTTACTCCTTACTTTATCGCCCGTAGGTTTCCAAAGATTTTTCTTCTTTTTTTTTCTTCTTTTCTTTTCTCAATCGCGGTTTTCGTCCTACGACGATTCGAATTGTAAAATTTTTCGCGCCACCCCAGCCAGACGGGTGCAACGGATATATAGACGATAAATTTGTACTCGATCGCCCGTCGCCATTATTATTGTTGTTATTACTGTTCTTTCCGTGAAAGAGCATCCGCGTGGCGTTTGGATGAATTTGAAGAAAGAAAAACAAATATATCAAGCGCTCTCTCAGTCGTACTTTTGCACACGCCGCGAATCCAGGAATCCGGCGATGCGCAGCAGACTTTTTTTTTTAATTTTTGTTCCTCCTTTCAAGACAAATTTTTGTCGTTCGTAAGGCTTTGTTCATTTTTTCTTTTTTTTTTTCTTTATACCTTGGAACACCAAGAATCTCCTGTTGCGCCTGAAGTTTGCACTGAGCTTTGACTTTTCGTAAAGCGCGTCCTTGCGCTCGCAGCGTGTATGTCCGTATCTCTCGCCACGTTGCCATTACTTTTATACATGAATCGCGTCGACCTACAATCTGATTTCTTGCTGTTAGGCTGCCGTATTTCTCCTCGTTTTGTATCGAGCAATATTTGTAACTGCTTTTTGCGCCATTGTTGTATCGTTTGAAGAGTTTATCCTGAAAAATATATAATTATTTTCCACCACTGTTACATCACGACTGTTATTTTCGGCTCTCACTGTACCTTGTCTTAAAACTTTTGTTTTCATTGTCTTTTTAATATTTTTTTTCTTCTAATTTTCTCAACAATCCTCGTATCCAATCCTGCTGTCGTCCTCGGCAGGATACCATGAGAAACCAGCACCACCGGCGTCGCATCATCGGTACCATAAGCCACAACGAAATCATCAAATGCGTCCCGTCATTGATCGTCAGGACGTTTAAAAAGGGGGACACGCTCTCAATGATTAATTAAAAATCGAAGCGAGAGACGATCGTGACGCTTCTTCTTCTTCTTCCTCTTCTTCTTCTTCTCTCTCGCTCGTCCGTAAGAGGGTGGTTGGTTGGTTTTTTCCTTGTTTTTGTTTGCTAGCTGCGTGCGCATCCTCTCCGTTGCTCTCTTTATAAGTCTCAAAGACTCTCTGTTACTATTTAGACTCTATGCCTGGCATTCGCAGATATTGCTTTCGCTAATATCCAAGTGCATGGCTCCTTGTCTCTATATAAATATATATATATTTATATTTATATATTTTTCATACTATCTTTAATCTGTCTCTTGATTAACTATCTGTTACTTGATCTTTACGAGCTGCTACGACTTATCATATCTGTCTAGCTGTTTATCCATATTTCTGATATTTATTTTTATAATGCGAGCGCTTGACGTTATGCTCCTTTTTATCTCTCTTTCTCTCTCGATTGGAATTTACGAATCTTCCTAACTTGACATTTCTATTTCAATGCCTACCGAATCCACCAAGGAGAGTGTTTGTACGCAACGAGGAAAAAATATCAACACTATCCGAATTATCACAATTAAGGAAAGACACTTTTGTGTTCGGCACTCTTGAGGGATCTCCCGGAACTTGGTACTTTGGCTGAGATTTATCCTGTTGTCAGTCTTTTGTCAATTGAATCTTTTTTTTTTCTTCTTGTTCACCAGCTCTTTCTCAATCCGAGCGATAACTTCGAAAGCGCACAATACGCATTTGGGATGCTGACTCCGAGTATCTCTGGGATTTATTTAAAACTCCCCAATTAATTAATAATGATTGTGTCTTGACAATAAGCCAGGAGTCTGGCACGATGAATTGAGATTGAAGAGGATCGTGCTATTATTGTAAAATGCCAAGGGGACACGTTACCGGAGATTTCTCGAGGGCTATAACTACCTTTATCCTAGTCTAATTGAAAATGAGGTTAGATAGCTAATTAATTGTTAATTCTTCTCGATATATCAGTTTATCTCGAGTTTGACGTCTCGGCTCGTGAAAGTGGATGCTGTCTGACTTGTTTGTATATATCCTGAAACTGTTTACGGTTAACCGGGGATCGAAAGTCGTTTTCAACTTCAATAATGATGGATTTTTAATATTTTATTCCGTCTTTGTATATGAGAACGATTTTTCGATGCCCTGGACTCTCGTTGGAGAGATAAGGTACGGGGGGCAAAGATGACTCAAGTTTTAAGGTTAGATTTAATGAAAACTGTGTACAATCCCTAGTAGGAATTTGACTTTGGTAATCGAGGGTTCCTCCAGGTCTTAGACGATGAGGCTGTGTTTTCCTGTTTCCACTGCTCCTGAGGATCGGTGAACCTTGCTCGGGCCTTGGACTTCCGGATGAAAATTTCTACTAGGGACGCGATGACGCGTCTTCATTTTGAATCGAGGAGTCCGATAATGAACTTTGCGATATATGGCTGTGGTTGCTGCGCATGCGCGATTAATTCTTTTTAATCGAAGATTTTCGAGGGAAGTTGGCTAGATTTCGAAAAAAAATGCGCGTTTATTTTTTTGGGGGGATTTTACTTATCAGATGTCTCGAGACAAACGTTTGCTAGTCTGACTCACGGATTTTTGATTTATTGGACTGTCCGAACGATACTGTAATAAAAATGGCGGCTACTCGCGTCATCGACTCACACGAGCGAGCACTCGTATTTTTCTGGTACAAAAATGCTAATCAAAAAATGGTGTCTTCGAGCCGGTGATACTTTCTCTGTATTATTGTATCGTGCAGATACTATTGCGCTGCTACTGCACTACTGCTACTATTAATACTGCTATTAACATTAATACTATCGTTACTGCTGCTATTGTCCTATTTAATCGTTACGATTTTCTTCGCCAAATTTCAACGAAGACATTACCTATTGTTAGTGATCCTTTGTGAAATCTACAGTCAAGGAGAAAATTATGTGTCCCGCTTTGGATGTATTTTCAACGATGCGATTGATCGTTTTGTTTTTGACTTTCCTTTTTTTTATCAATTAACTGGGAATTACGTTTTCCAGGCACGTTCGGCTATCTGCAGTCCACAATTGTTTTGCACGTTTGGGTCTCCGACCTCCGATTAAATGTCAGATCAAGTGGCTAAATTGCTTTTTTTTGTAGTTGTGGATTTAACGTTGCAGATGAACGAGAGGACGGTCTTTACTAAAATTAGTTATTTTTAAATATTTTAATTGTCTCAAATGATCGCATCGTTGCAACAACGTCCAGTTTTATCTCGGGAATAGCAATGCAATTCAACGATAATCAGACTCTAGTAGTCCAAGTTAGTGGGTAATCAGTACTTTATTATTAAAGTTCCAGTGGCACGTTGATAACAGTGATTAGGTAGATGGTAGTCTCGAAAGCCTTTGCGGCCTGACAAATTTTATAAGGCTGCTTTACAAAGTATTGGAAAGTATTAAGAAACAAAGATTCGCGAAAGTGTAGTCTGTTTTATGATTGATATTTAAAGAAAAAGTTTTAACGAGAAAACATGGCGAAAACCGGAAACGATGGTCGCAAAGGCTTTTTTTGATGTAGCATCTAAGATTTCACCGCGTAACAAATAGTTTTGGACTTTCGGGCAGATTATTTTTCATCCTTATATTTCGGCCCAATTTCAACTTCGTGTATAAACAAAACTGATAATCAACGTTTCAACCTGGGTAAGGTGGATGTCATTGAGTCTTTAATTAACCAATTTCAATTGGACACTGACTAATTAACATGAAATGACAATTTTTCGGTGTTACGAGGCTCGTTTAAAAATATTAATATACTTGATCCACCTTACTTACAGGTAAGAAAACGCAAGACTCGTAGTGAGGTGTAGCCAGAGTCCATTACTTAGTGACTTCCGGATGGGTGATTTACAGGAAATTTCAGGAATCTAAATATTGTGAATCTGCCGATGACATAAAAAAGGCATAAAATTCAAGGTCACGCGTTGGGTGGCTGCTTGCTACAAAGTGAATCTGTGCTCAAAATTATGGCTGTCGGCTCGGAGCCAAATAGACAAAATACACTGCTGTCCAAAAGTCATCTTCGAGGTGTCTCGTACCTACCCGAAGTTGTCTCTTTTCACACAGCTTGAAGATGACTTCAGGACTTAGCGATTGTCTGGGTCTGTTTTTCATGGGGAAGATTTAAGATAAGCAAAAGAACGAGAAGAGGATGAAAACGAAGCTTTACAGTTTTGACTGATTCGATTAGATCGTTAATCAAAAGATGAACATTCCTACAAGTGGAAAAGTCTTGCGTAATTTTTACATTCCGCAACTTGTCGTTCACTTGGATCATAAGACGATCTATGGATCTATACAATATACATATATACAGTAATACTGTTGTGTATATTCGTTTCGTTAATCGATCGATCGATTATATACGTATCCTGTATCCAAGTTCACGCCTGTCTCCCTTTGGGCTTGCACGATGGACGTTTTCATCGAAGAGCTCGATCGAGAAATTGGAAATCTTTCGATGGGCGAGGAGAGGGGGTAAATCTGTAAATAGATAAATCAATCTTTATCCAAATCTTTACTATATAATCATTAAGTAGGCCAATTACGTAAGGACGTCGAACGTAGCTTAATTATGTTGTGGACTGAATTGTGCGACAAGGAGCTGATTCGAGGGCAGCCAACGTGGAAAAAAAAATCCAACTTCAGAAGGTACGGATCGGACACTGAAAAATATATGTATTTACGCGTATACCAATTACGGAGACGCACGAAGATTCACGGAAACGCCCGAAGGACTACGAGAAACGATGATCTTGGATTTTTCGATTTCGTTTTTTGCTAATGATGGCTGTGATAAGGCTAAGACGAATCGTACGTGACGAATAGTGAACGAAGCATCGCTTTCTGTTTCGTGGGTTATTTCGTGATATTTTCGGTACGCAAAATAGCGCCGATTTACGTAAATTCGAAAGGTTCCGTTAATCAGTCGATTTACGAAGGGGATGAATTTTTCATGATAAACATCTTTGAAACTGATAACACTGCACTGTTCACTTTCGTAATGCTCCGAGATCAATAGTAATGAGGTTAAATGCTCTGAGATCAATAGTAATGGGGTTAATTGTTACTGGATTGGGGAGGGGAGTAAAACGTAGCCCAAAAAATGGCCCCATTGGCATTCTTTGCTACGCGCGAGAAATGTAAAAATTTTGAGGTTATGCAATAAATTAATCAGCTGTCGAAAGTATTTACGATCGAATCGAATATCTGCGACGTTGCCAATTATACATTCGGCATTTTCTCATACGCACGTTATATGCAGATACTGTACACGTAGCGATGGGCATAAATTAATAAGTAACAAAAAGGGGGGTTCCTGCGACCCCCTCCCTCTTGCCCCACGAACTTGATTCTTACGATTTAACGAAAAAGGATCGTATATAATTATATCGAACGTAGGATTCTACCATTGATATTATAACGTACTAATATTATTATTATTATTATAGAGATATAATCGTTGAACCAAATGTTCATAATTAATTATGCGATTGTTTGTATATTTATATTTATATGTTGTTGAGCGTTGAACGTCATAGTCATTATATATATGTATATTATGAGAATCACCCCCGATAATCGCATGTGTGTGTATCGCGTACTGGCGATCTTCCCTTTCCTACCAAGAACGAAAGCTTCTAACGCACGTGAAACGTACTTTCTTGGGGTTCTTGTATTCCCATCTTGCATTCCTCCGATAACTTATCCTTGAGTCTGTTATCAGATCTCCGGCGTGATCAGGGATTTTGGTGCTAGTCGGGATGCTGCGAATGGGAACGTCGTCAGGCTCGCGCGAGAATCTTGTGTACCGGTTACTTAGGACACGAGTGTGTCCAATTTTCCTTTTTTTTTTTTCATTTTTCCAAAGTATTCGAGAGATTTGTAATTTTCTTATTGTTACCCGAAACCCGCAAGCAACAGTGTATCGTGCCAGGGCGTACTCATTCATTAAAGGATTAAATGATTAAAAAGAAAAGGGGAAGAATTAAAAAGTAGAGTGAAAGTAGCAGCCTTGCCGATCGATCCTCTCGCCTTTTTTTGAAAAAGATCCACGCATTACTTTCCTCAACCTTTTATTATTGTCTATTGTCAACCTTGGCTACTAATCACTCTCTCATCCCGCATCGAACCCATCATCGCGAACTACCTACGAGTTCGGTTCCCCATGTCGTCTCCGTCCTTGGGGAGATCTTCGATCTTCGGTATAAGAAGGAAGCACACGAGTAGTCCTAGTAGAGGTTATACCTTTTGGCTTGCAGGTGGTTGCGGTGGCGTCACTGGAAGCGGCGGAGGTGGCGGAGGTGGCGGAGGACGAGGTCGTGGAAGCAGCTCGGGCAATACCACTACTGGAGTGGGAGGAGGTGGGATGACAGTCGGTGGTCCAGGAATGCTAGGTAGAGGTAACGGAGGCTTCGGACCCAGAGGCGGTGGACATCACGGGAACTTCATCGGCAGCGGAGGCGGCGGCGGCGGCGGAGGCGGACCTGGTGCAATGAGGATGGAAAAGATACATCCGCATCGCTTCAATCCCATCGGCATGGGCGGTGGATACGTGCAGTCTCACTTCTGGTGACGTTACAAGCACCCTGCACGGAACGCAGAGTCATCCTCGTCGTCTACTACGTCGTCGCCGTCGTCCTTTCCTTCGACGTTCTTGTCGCTCTCATCGTCGTCGTCGTCCTCGTCGTCGTCGCCGGCGTCGTTGTCGTAGTCATTCTCCAGGTATGGAAAGTCGTCCAGGACGTTTGGAGCTCGAAACGTCAGCTTGGCACATCCATAAAGGGGCTCTTGCGTTCCACCGTTCACCGATAACGCTAGGCAAGCTCTAACGAAGAAGAAGAAGAAGAAGAAACAGGAAGAAGAGGAGGAAGATCCAAACGAAGAGGAGGAGAGGGAGGAAGGAAGAAGAGAAAATAAAAAATATATATATGAAATATGCATCGTAGAGGCATAGATTAAAGTCATTCGATTTTTCCTTTCTCTCTGTCAGCCGTTAAGTTTACATTTTTTAGACTCATTAAACTTCCCGTCTTCTTCCTCGTTGCGAAATCAAAGGACAAACTCACGCGATTCGCGTATCCACGCGGCCAATTCTTGATTCACGTTTTACCGCGACTGTCAGCAGTTCCTTCTGTTCCTCAAATTTCACTCGTCGCGTCCGTCGGGTTCATCCAGCGAACGAACTGCTGAATCATTGAGATAACGCGCTCTCGAGATAAGGCAAGCGTGGCTCGTGAAGATGTTCTCGGAATAATAAATAATCGCGTGCAAATTCTCTAAACGTGTCCGGTTGGCCCTTTGGAAAGGACGAGGCGTGGACGCCACTCGAGTTTGTTAATGTTTTTAACCATTCTTGATATGTTTCAGAGAAGCAAGTTCTATGTGTTGTATATTTCCTTTTAACTTTAATGATTTACCGGTTATATACATTAAGAGAGCGTGAAGTTTTAGCGATGCGATATGCGATACGATACAATTATGGTGTCATTCAATTTTTAATGAGTTACGTCGCTCGGAAAGAAACTAAAGAGAATCGAGCGAACAGCACGACGCGCTGGGCGTATGATAATAAGAAGTACGTGTATCTGTTGGAATTTTCAAATTTGATCCCGTCGATGAGGATCTTTGAATGATAAATATTTTGGCACTGTTGCTGGGATCATCCGTGAGGAAATAAATAGGTGAAAAATTAAAAATAATGTTTTGTACGAATCGCTGAGCATATGTAAATATATACGCACGTATGTTAGTGTATCGTGACACCATATAGAAAACGAGACTGACTTTTTATAGGAGAAAGACATAAAAAAAAAAGGTAACGAAAGGGGGAGGATTATTTTACGAAGGAATCGTCACTTCCGGCGTCATTAACACTCTCTCCGCAAGTCACGTCGTGTCGCAGGCACCATTAAGTCCTAGGTAGAGACCGTATTCTTAAATTCTCATAACCAATTGCTATTTCACACGTTCACGAAGAAGACGCTCTGCGTAACACGCAATATAGATATAACGAATGAATGTACGTTATCCCGAAAAAGAGAAAAAGAATGAAAAGGATATATATATATATATAAGCGAAAGCAAGGGAATCGAATACCGTCCTTAAAAATAATTATTTCTTTCAAGGAAAATAAAAGTTTGATTCTTTCGAAACCGAAAATTCTAGGGAAAATGCAATTCGAGATATAGTCCTATGGCGCTTCTAAATAATTAAATGTCAGTCTATTGTTGTTCATTTTAAAAATCTGTCGAATCTAACCCCTTTGTCATTATCCTGTTAATGAGAATGTCCTTATTGAATTGTAAATTATCTCCGTTACGCGATGGAGATTCGATGACGCTGTTTTGATGACTGGGAGCTTAAATACTGCACGTGCGAATAGATCAAACGTTGTCGAATTGAAATGGAATCGCGTTAGGCAGTGATTCGAGCTCGCACGAAATGCATCATGTACCAAAAGTTTTAAATAAAATTCACCTCCAAAGAGCGAGGGATTCTGTTAATTATTAATTCTCTTTACACGCGTTAACGTTCGATCAAGACTTTGATGATCGACCTCCATTTCTATTCGGGATGAAATCATTGATCATTGGATCCTAGGACGATTCTTTGATCCGTATTGCAGGATGTACCAGATCATACGTGTAAGGAAAATGATAAGTTGATGGGATAAATTATTAGAACAAAAAAATTGTATAAAAATAACAATTCAATTTTTCACTCCAAACTCCTCGCTTACCCATGACCCGCGATCTGTTGCATCCTGGATATTTTATTTAATTAATTAAGTGAATTACGAGATGAATAAAAGAGAGAGAGAGAGAGAGAGAGAAAGAATGAGAAAGAGAGCGTCTGTCCGGAGCCTGATTTTTCAATAAATAGAAAATGATGGAGACTTCCGTGAGATTTCGACGTCACGACGGTCCGTCATTACGTGATCCTTCGGCGTGAATCCTGTATCGCCGGTTTACGGTACCTGATTAAAGTTACATTTATATCTAGACGCAGATATTGTTGTATGACATTTTTTATTGGGACTCTGTTCTCGACCACCTTGGACCGATCGACGTATGACGTCATAGCGTCTATCCCTACGGATCAGTATAGATGCAGCAGCTGACGTCACTTCCTGGATGAAATCGACACCCGTAGTATCAACTGGCCGTAAGACGTACCTTAGGAAATAACCTGGGGATATAAAGAACTTCGCAAAGAGGACAATTGAAAAATTGGCAGAAATGGAGGAGATACGCGTCACCGACGGAAGGACATCGGATACTTCAGGAAGGGGATGAGTCTAGACGAAACTGTTATTACGTCATCGATTATATTTATTACACCCTTCAATATTTATTGTGATTGAACAAACTTTTACAATGTATACAAAGTATAATCATTGTCACTGTTATTAATCTTTTTTTTTTATTATAAGTATACAGTTTCTTTTTGTTTTTGCTTCCTGCAGCACTCGAGGCTCGACGACGTCATCCGCCACGATGTTGCCCTTCAAAAGGCAGCTCGCATTTCTTTAGGATAGCAAAGTGCCTAATGATGAGCCGCAACGTAGCCGACGGCATTCCAAACGTTGGATTCCCCGAGGAATCTCTTGGCGGGAAATTCAAATACACCGTGGGACTCAGCACTGCACTTTTTTTAAACTCTAAAAGATCTCTAAGACTTTTTTTTCATTCACTCGGGAAACAAATTGCGCGCACAAGTCAAAAACGGAAGGTTCAGCCAGAGCCAGGCTGTACCATCGTCCGATCAGCACAGCACGTAGGACACAAAGAGTCTGACGGTTTTTCACGAGAGGCAGCTAACTTTATAAGAGGCCATCGTGCTCCACCCACAGGAAGCTGCGGCGTTGAGATTAACCGTTGGTACCCTGGTAGCAAGGAACCCACGAAGGAAACAGGAAGAGGCGGACGACAACCGCGATATCGTAGCACGTAGAGCAGCTCAAATTCTTGGTAATTTATAGAATTCCACTGTCGCCTTTAAAGTGACACGAAAAGACAGGAAGGATAACGACCAAATTCGAACTGGACAAGTAATAATGCAAGTATCCAGATACACGTAGGTAGCTACTTAGAAATGCGGCCTAACCCCCATAAGATATACTGACAGTCATAGTTTTTAGGGTGAACACGGAAGAGACACCGAAGATGGAAGGACTCGCGACCTCAGGCAACCATTGGGAGTCTTGGCTGTTCTGACAAGAAGAGGGCCTGTGCTACTCTGAATATTTTCTTTCTTTCTTTCTCCTCTCTTTCTTTACCTATGCTTCATCTTTCTCTTTCTCTCTCGACATGCTTACGGAAAACCTCACGCTCGTTAGCTAAGATCGAGCTGCATCCCTTGACCTGAACGAGTACTTGGTCCTCTCTGTCCTTGGCACTCTTCTATTACCACTGTCCTTTCTTCTCCTTCTATCCTTACCTGCCTATCTACATCTACCTGGCAATTCTATGCTTCACTCTTCACAACTACTTCTTCCTCGTTCACGCGTTTGGACCCAACCCGAAACAGTTACCCAGGGGCCTGGCACCGTCGGTCGCTTAGACCAGACTGACATACTAGACCTTCTGCTACATCTGCTCCCCAGACAACGTGCCATCGTATGGCACGTTCGTCTTTCTTCCTGGGAGACATTCAATGCATTCGCTGCCTTTTGAGTGGGGAAAACATTTTTTTTCTCTAACCATCCAAGCCAAAGAAGGTTCCCTTTGTAATGTAGCACAAGGTCCTTTACGAGGTTTATGGTACAACCATTTCTAATTAAATATATATATATACATTTATTTGAAAACTCGTGGTAGAGCGTTTACGGGTGTAACGGATATCGAGTTGGCAGCTTACTTCCGGTCGAGTTTCCACTTCCTAGGATCGCTGATAAAAGATAAAATTTCTTATCGGTAGCAGATGCGGTTTCGTCGATTCAAAAATATTTTTCTTCTCTCATGCGAACCGATAACTATTTTCCACATTCTGGAAGGCTAATTCCTAATCTG
Source organism: Trachelus troglodyta (assembly GCA_030142635.1). Classification (NCBI taxonomy): domain Eukaryota; kingdom Metazoa; phylum Arthropoda; class Insecta; order Hymenoptera; family Cephidae; genus Trachelus; species Trachelus troglodyta. Next base: position 1,020,287 of record JARQTJ010000681.1, read on the forward strand.
TATCGGATGACAAATCGTTCTTATTTCTCTCACGTGTCCGATGACTCAATAAATACGTGCACTGTCACCAAAAGAGGATAAATCTCTGTATACCCTATTGAGGTAACATCGAAAGACCAAAGAAAATTCCGTCTGCAGTTTATCTTCGAGACTGTTTGAATATTTGATAAAAGCGCGGGAACTTAATATGTCCCATCAAGGAGAGTCACGCAGTGACCTCGAGTGCTCACGGTTAACCTCTGACCGTTACGGACAACAAGGCTAGATAAAAGATAGACCCGACTCTGTTAATATAACAATCAGATAAATCCTCCAACGTGCAACAAAGACGGCTCTGATTATATAAATCAATATTTTCATAAACCGATCAGCTATTTGATTTCAATGCGGTCGCACTACGTGGCCGAAACTAACCAATGGGGATTAACAAACAGTCGGCGTCCTGCGTCGCGACGCTGGCAGCAGTATACATATACCGTCAGCTCTTAACGTCCGGCACTTTTAAAAAACTATATACATACAACCAGGGGAAACAGTAAAAACACATAGACAGCCAGTCACTGATACTAATAAGCCCCCCCTAATCACCTACATTAAAACGCCTGGATTTGACCCACCAGCCGTCCCCCTCCGCCCCCTTATAACACGAACAAAGAGTTCGCCTCGATCAGGCACTCTTATATATATTTATAAAATAACATTTATATCAGTCCCAACACAGTTTCCAATGCGCGGCAGTGCCAGCCCGCGTGGTCGCTCAAGATAAGGGGCGTGCGGCTTCGTTTCCGCATCTTTCGATAAGTCGCACTCACAGATTGCGGGTAACCCCCCTCGTGCGTCATATTGCTTTCCCACGTCGTTCAGGAAAAGTGATGCAGGATGAGCTCGGGACGCGTCGAGATAATTCCATTGGTCGACCAACCTCAAGGCGCGTGCTCATATCGCATTTGTATCGCGCGCGATAATCGCACCACAGTCGACTCGTCAACTTGTGCGAGTTTCCAGAGTAGCGGCTCTTTCTTAATATAGAAATGGGGGTCCGAACACTGCTCTGGCGTACTACTCCTGTTTACTCTCGGTGAACGTAGCGCACTTGTGTTTATCTGGTCACTCGATGACGACGACGCTGACGAACTTCGACGATTTGACAAATCTGACTGCCTCCTTCTTGGTACGAGTGCCGCGAATGGCAGTCCGAGCGAAACTGAATTGGATACCGGGTCGGGGGGATCGAGGGGGAATGGCGGGGGGGGTCGAACACGTGGTACCAGAGGAGCACTGCCACTGTGTCGTCATACGTATCGTCACAGTACCGCTTCTCTACTATGCAAGAGGGGTACACCGAGTATAGGTCTTCAATATATATATACTATTTTTGTACGTATACGTATATGCTTTTACTCTGTACATGCGTTCGGCGCCATATTCTCTTTGTTACTATTCTTTCTTTCTTTCTTCTCTCCTTTACTCTTTCTAGATACATGCTTCATTTACTCCTCCGTCCCTCCGTGACCCCTCGACCTCGTCTCGTAGGATCGTCTCTGGTCGTATTCATCGTTCCTTCGATAAATGTATATGTTTATTTATTTTATGAATTTTTAATATTTTTTTATACTGTTTCAGGACTTTTAAATTATGGGTAGAATTAATCATTCGGACTACTGACGTTATACGGTATACGTATGTTCTACATGCTGTATGGTTTATATACACCATATGGAGAGGACGTGTTTATCTCGTTGCACACGTAGCCGACATCCACGTTCACCGAACAGCGTAGATTCACGTGTGGGATTTCTAATGCTGTGCAAGGGTTGGCTCCTCGTGGGAAGAGTCCTGGCTGATTCCTTTTACTCTCCCTGGAAAATGCCTGGTACCTGAGAGGACCTCTGAACTGGAGTGAAGGAGAGTGGAGAAAGGGACCTGGACTAGGGCGATAGGGTCAGAGGGCACTGTCCTGAGACGTGGGACCAGTCGGGACGCTTTTGAAAAATTTGCATTTCCTGTTCACCATGAATATGCTGATCAGCGTGACGATGACTGAGCTTAGCGTGTCGACGGTGACGCTCTTGCTACTGCGTTAAGATGTAGTAAGACACCCCTGCGTTATCAGCTTCTCTACCCTTTTTCCAAGGAAAAAAATAACTAGAAATTATCTGATAAGGTGACCCCTTTGGCACTTTTACAAGTTAGAACCATTAATCTTAACACTGTCTAGTTAATCCTGTGAGATAAGGGAGGTGACCCTTCACTTTTCAGACTATTCCCTGGATCCGTCATCGCATACCAAACGAACTTTTTCTTATGGAAAGCAAAGGGAAATACAAAAATGCTAAACGGCCGTTTCTACTTGTTGGAATTTTTTTTGGGACCCTTAGGTCGGATCTACGTTACATAGAGAGATCCAGGGCGAGGATGAAGGAGGATGTATACTATGCTGGTGATGTATATTGGACCATTGGAGAGACAAAGCTAGAGAACATAGTAAAGAGAAGTATATAAGCATCCGTGGGACAGATCTGTATAACTGCGTTAGGGTTTATACCAGGATCAGCCAATGGGGTCCTATTCCAGTGTTTATGGGAACAGCTGCTACAGCCCCCTTCAAACATACATGCATGGAATTTATATATGAATATGTATATACATGCTCCTAAGATGCTTATAGTACTTGGGTTAGGTGCTTTATCGACTGTTCAGGTACAAAAAGTATCACGTGTACGGAATGGGTACACCAATCACAAAGGAAACATTTGGGGCCCTAGGAACTGTTCGGTTTTTGGGCCAGCTTTGGGGACGCTTAGCAACCTAAGGAAACGATCAGCCAGTTAGGTTAGATTATCCTTGGATGTATTTGGATTATTTTTTTTTGTTGGATCAACTCGTATAAACTTTATTCAAGGGGATCGTCATCTCTCGTGGCTGGACTGGTCGTTGGATCTGCTAATCTAATTTTCCTTCAGTTTGATGGCAACTATTCTCCAGGGTCTTCATTATGTGGCATCGCGCGCAGATGTTTCTTAATGCGCTAATAGAATTTCGGAACAATCTCCAGGGTAATCCTAAGGAAATGAATAAAAAAAATAAGAGACTACGTCGCCGCGGCTCTGAGAGGATGAGAGGCGAAAGATGAGTCCCAATTCTGGGTAGGTTGTATTGTATCGATGCGAGTATGAGTAAGTAAAATGGTGGCGTGGAGTCCGGGGGTGTGAAGAGACGAAACGCACTTGACTCTGGCAAAAAAGACCCTCGAAGCATCTGGGGCCTCAACTACTAGAAGTCTTCGGGTTTCACAAAAACTGTTTATACTACCCATATGTGTGGGAGCTTCTGTTTCTTTTTTTTTTATTTCTTTCTTCTTTCTCTACTCCGTGCACTCTTTTGGCTATTTTCGTGTGGACTCGAAAGATTCTTCGAAGCGATAGGATAAGGCCCTTTCTGTTTAGCTTGTATTATTGGGACTTGAACAAACTTGTATATACAGAGTGATATTTGACGATAAGGTTTGTTAAGGATATCGCTTTGACGATAACGACGTCAATCTTATCGGGAATGTGCAACGCGTGCTGTCTGCTGATTCTGTATGGAAGCCATTCATTGAAGGGTATTTTTTTGTTTATAGAATCAGATGACTGATAAATTATGAATAAAGTTTTATAAAATTACTTAAAAGTTTATTTATAAATAAAGTGGAATGTATGAAATATACGTAGATTTACAGTTGGGTATAAAAGTTTTTTTAAAATCAATACTCGATCGTCACCGTCTTCGTCTTGAGGTACTCGTTCAACGCTTCCTGACCCAGGTCCTTGCCGAATCCCGATTGCTTGAATCCTCCGAAAGGTGCCGCCACGTCCGTCTTGTTGTACGTATTAATGAAGACTGTACCGGCTTCAATTTTCTCAGCGAATTTCAATGCTCTGCTAATGTTCTTAGTCAGGATACCAGAAGCCAGACCGAATTCTGTATTATTGGCACGTTTTATAAGGTCGTCTACGTTTTTAGAACTGAACTTGGAGATGATCATGATGGGTCCAAAGGATTCCTCTTTGGCGACGTACATATCGTCCTGGACATCAGTGAGTATAGCTGGTTCAAAGTACCATCCAGGCCTGTCTAGACGCTTTCCACCTTGGACCAGGGTGGCGCCTTCCTCGACTCCCTTCTGCACGAATTTTACGAGCTTGTCCAGGTGAGCCTTGTGATTCTGCGGCCCGTGAGACGTACTTCTGTTCAGCGGATCGCCTATTGATAGTTTCTTCACCTCCTGCACGACTCTCTGCACAAACTCGTCGTGAATCGACTCCTCGACGAAGAGACGACCTGACAGAAGAACGAGGACAAGGTTAATTTTTAGAATATTAACAAATTTTGTTTCTTAAGATATTATTGAACTTACCTGCTGCTATACAATTTTCGCCCTTGTTAAAGAAGACGCTGCCCATACCGACTCTCACAGCTTGCTGAATATCAGCATCCTCGAATATCACCAGAGGACTCTTACCACCGAGTTCCAAGGACACCTTCTTCAGGTTACTCTCAGCGCAAGACTTCATGATAGTTTGACCGATCTCGGTCGATCCTGTGAATCCCAGTTTTCGTATCAAGGGATGATTGACGATTGCATTTCCTGTTACGGAACCACTTCCTGTGACGATGTTTATCACACCAGGAGGAATTCCAGCTTTGACCGAGAGCTCGGCAAACTTCAACGCCGTCAACGGAGAGACCTGGGCTGGTTTCATGACAACAGTGTTACCGGCAGCTAAACAGGCCGCCATCTTCCACGAGAGCATCATCAATGGATAGTTCCACGGAGTGACCAGACCGCAAACACCGATCGGTTCCTTTTGCGTGAACGTGAGATTGCGATTGGGTCTTGCATGGGAGATCGGTATAGTAGATCCCTGTATCTTGTCGCACCAGCCTGCAAAGTACCTCCAGGTCTCAATAGACATACCGACATGAGTCTTTAGAGCCAGAGTATAGACAGCGCCAGAGTCTATACTTTCGATGGTGGCCAACTCCTCCTTATGTTGTTCCATCAGGTCTGCTAATCTAAAGGAAGAGTCAGATTCGCTATGAATTATCTTTTTATCCAATAAGAATATTTAAACAGAATTCAGTGTTTAATTTACTTGAACAGAAGGGCACCACGGTCCCTGGCGCTGATCTTGCTCCACTCGCCATCCTCGAAAGCAGCCTTGGCAGCTTTCACTGCTCTGTCCACGTCGTTAACTGATCCGCTCTCCACCGTGCAGATGACACTCTCGTCGTGAGGATTTATCGTAGGTGTTGGCTTGGCCTCCCCATTAACAAATTCACCATTAATAAATAGCTGCCTTGGAAATTTCAAGTCCATATTGTTACACCGGAGCTCGACCGCATCGTACTTCACGTTCTTGCTAGCCGACGCCCCGCGTCCCGCCAAAGCGACGGCAGTGGCGAACTGCAGGAATACAGGAGCCATGAAGACATCTGTATTCTGAAGTTCCACACCAATGTTATCCTTGACTTCTTCTACCAACCTGACCACGTCCATGCTGCCAGCGCCTGTACAAAAATACGTAGATTTTGGTGTCAGGCGATAGATGCAGAGATATTGGAAAACAATAAAGGAAACGGTAAGGGCTTTTAGAACGTACCGGAAGCAAAGAAATCCGTATCGTTATCAACTTCAATATTCAAGATGCTCTCCCAGATTTTTTTAATGACTTCGTTATTCTTCTTCTCTTCTTCAGTGAATTCAATACTTTGACCAACATCGTCAGCCTTGCCAAACTTACTGGCGCGGATGGTTCTGTTACCGATTTTCAATCTCTCGATATTCACAAATTTCTCGTCACCGGCCTTCACCAGGAGTCCACTCTCATGGACGATACCCTCCTGACCATTAACGTCGACGACGTCTCCTGAGGGTTTATCTCCAGTCCACAGGGATCCACCGTACAACCGAACTTCCTCGTTGTTAACAAGAGTCCATGCACCTGGTACACTGTCGAGTCCTCTGATGAAGTTGTAAACAACCTCAGCAGACTTGCTCCAGTCTACCTGCTGCAGTTCCTTCTTATTGAGCATGGGGTCATAAGTTGCACCTTCCTCTGTCTGTGGGATTTTGGGTGCGAGGCCTTTGGCCACGAGGTTCACAGCCTCACCCATGGCTTTTATACCCTCAGGATATAAGAATCTGTTGTAGAGGCTGTCCAGGGTGTCAGTAGGATCTACTGGGCAGGACTTTTGTAAGAGAATGGGTCCCGTGTCCAAACCATCATCCGCCCAGAATATCGAGAATCCAGCGACCTTGTCGCCCTCTATCAAAGTCCTGCGTTAGACAACAAATTTCCAGAATTGTATTATTTTTTCTTGGCTGCATATTGAGTATTCTTCAAGACCCAACGCAGCAGCATTCCTCGCAAGAAAACACGTTAAACGCAACAGAGGGAAGTGGTGAGGATAATTTAAAACAGTAAACATGGTACATGCAAGTTCTTTCAAAAGTAATGAAACCAGAATAAATGAGAGATAACAAGCCGTGCGGAAATATATGGAGCGTGAAGGAAAACCGAACCGATCCGGTTAAAACTACGACCTGTTACAACCAATCAGGAAATGCAATATCTCTACACCGAAGTTACATCATCTCCTGGTCGATAATTGCAAACTAGCCGTAGCCTTTCTCTGGCTCGCGGGTAAAAGACCTCACAGAGTGTAAACAGCAGTGGCGTCGCCATTGTTAAATCAATTTGCTCACCAGCTGATCGCGCTAGCACCACGATGTCTTGGCAGAATAGAAGGATGATAGCAGATACTGCGATGACGAGGATGATTGATTACTTCCATAGGAATATACTGACTGCAAAATGGCAGAACGTTCAGGTCGACCTCAATACCCTTGTAAAGATCCAGGATCTCAGGTAAAGGTACACCCTTACTCCTCCATGCTTTGATCTTGAAGACAGGAGTATTGTCGGCTTTGGCAGTCGCGGCTGAAGTCAAAATAAAATTCATTGCTATTTATTAATCCTTTATAAAGCTTACTAATCTATACTTTTTCGTAGGTTTCTCACTGACCCAGAGGATCCTCCCGGTTGGACTTATCCGGGATCGTGAAGACTCCCGTGATCTGGTGTCCATCCTGCTTCAAGAGTTTATACACCTCAGCAGCAAATGTACTCTGGCCGATGATGGCCACTTTCAGCTGCGCCATTGCTGCCTGAACAGAATCACATTCCTGATATGATTATACGCCAGGGACTAATTATATGGATGTATTCCTAGTCCATGAGAATTATTCTGTGAAGTGGAAACTACATCCGGTCCTGGAGTATAAAGTTATGCTCAAAGGAGCATGCACCAGTGTCGTTACAGTCAAGGGTCATCCTGGTAAATCTAAGTAGTTTGCATGTATGCGTAAAGAGTCAACTTTATCAGGATGGGTTTTGAGGATATCAGGAATCATTAAGCTAGAGTTCATTGACTTAATAAGACCTTGTGGAACTTATTGATCCTTCCTCGGCTCTATTTACGATGTCGATGTCCCTTCCGTTTATATTATTACGAATGTTTATCTCTTTTGTTATCCATTACGCAAACGTGCTATCAAGAACCAATGTCAGTTATGGTTTTAGGATAATTTTATCGTTCAGAGCATAATGATAATTATAAATATAATTACAAATATTTTAATTAAAGAAGCAATCGGTTTTGGCGAGTAAGCAAAGTGACGATACTCTACATTGCTTATATTAGTTAGTAATGATATTCAATGAATAAGCTTGAAGCAATTAGTAGTTAATTCATTGGGATATATAATGCCTAATACGTACCTAATTAAAACTAAATGAGGAAGTAACCAAAAACTTCAGTAAGACCTTTGAAAAAAAATCTGTAAAAGAAATATACAGTGTCTGGATAATTATGGATTATTTACAAGGTTCCATCTGTATTCTATTGCCACTAAAATCTTCTCTGAGGGTTATTATACTTAATACAGCTCCCCCTTAATCAGGAAATGTCAATACAAGTGTACAAGATATATATATAAATTCAAACAGCCAAGAAAGTACCCAGCACCATCTATCACCAGTCTACAAAGGGTACCAATTACTTAAACAAAAATGTGTTATCGGTACTTAACGATGCTCATATATCTGTTTTGATTTTCATCAACAATTCTTTCCATCATACTTAAAATCTCTAATGGTACTTACAGCGATGGCGAAGCTGCGTCTAGGAACCAACAAGCGACCAACGTGCAGCATCGGTTCTAGAAGACACACGAGAACCAACTTATTGCTTTAAGCTTTTGCAAGTCAAGAACAGGAGACGTCGAAGAATTTGCAGCGTGAAAGCAAATGGCACCAAGTAAAATGACTCCGTGTTCCTATTGACTACTATAGAAAGTTAACCCCGTACCGTTTGACGTGAAAGCGGAGTGTACGTTTACTCCGTTACAACGTTGACTGAATCAGTCGAGAAGGAGTTGGACTTATATAAGTCACTGGTATCTATTAGAGGTCAAGACCCATTCTGGTATGAACTCTTCCCCCCTGGTGTGTGATTCCCCTAATTAGAGAGAGGGGGAGGAAGAATTTACACCCCGCCGACTCGTGGATCTGTGTACTAAATTATCGCTTGACAAATATTTAATCTTGAGAATAACACTAATTGTTAACTCATACGAAGATACATAAAATTTCTCTTTCTATTTCAAAGCCATATTTTATATTGCTCTCGGCATTATTTATTAATCCTTTTAATAATTTAAACCGAATTCATAATGTTAAAAAAACATTTTCTCTCTTCTTCCAGATATCAATTCGCATACGTGAAAATTCCTTTGGGTCGTTTATCTGCCGACGTTTCTTTCGATTGTTTTCTAAAGGGTAATACTCTCTCTTGCTGATCTTACTCGAGGACTCTGCCGAGGTAACAATTTGGCTGGAAGATAGACTCTTCCGCTACCAGGCTAATCTAGAAATCGATAAGACCCTCTAGACTTTGGCCCAATTTTTGTCATTTTCACTGGGAGTGTCTTAAACTTTTCCCTACAATATTTTTCCTGTTTCTCATTTCTCTTGTACTACCTGACCCTCGTTATTGTCAAGCTCGTAGACCTAGCAGACTCATAGGGACAACCAGACACGGCGGCATTCCATGTCACGGCGGTTCAAGAACGTCACTGAAATTCCATACGTAACGAGAGAGGAGTACGATATTTTTACACGTACGACACTCTGATAACGCAGATCGACGTTTATACTTACATATGTATGGAGACTAGGAAAAAGCATTATTTTATTCTACCGGAAAACTGACTTTGTACAGTTTCGATGTCAAATTATTGAATGACGTACTCGTAGCAATGTACGATGATAATTTGTTTCTCTAACAATTTTCAAACATTCCTTTCTCTAGGGTATAAAGAAGTAGTTTCGATTTAATGATTATTTCATAGGTTAATCATATTATTCGTATCTCAATTATATATCTCTGTTTTGCTCATACTCGCAATGCATTTTTATGTCTCATTAAGTGGGGTCTCCTTATCGAGTATCGATATTGCAGAATTCACTGGTTTCAACCAGTTTTGTGGAAAGAACCTCTGCTATCGATGGGTCAAAAATCAATGATAACTTATTTACTTGGTCGGTACTTACCAGTTTCAGTTGGTTTTTGCATGAGACCTTTTGAGGTCTTTAGAAATGTTACGATACAGATGTTTATATGATTTGTGTTTTCTTATCAGTAAGAGTATAGTTTTGCAATTCATTTTTGTTTTAATACTGTTCGACTTAACTGTTACGTTCTGCTTATCTACGCGTTCTACCTTCCTCTTGACGTTTGCTTTGTTAGACGACTATTACTATATTATAGTGTCGAAGCTACAGTGTCCTTTTCGTTATCTCATAAGTGATGCAATTTGTACAGAACTTTTGACAGATGCATAAAGTTTGTTTTTAAAAAAAAAATTTCAGAATCTTCACTTTTTTTGGTACTCGTAATTCTCTTGGCAAGGAACTGACGTGTGACTTACGTTAATGAATTTACTTAGGACCATCTTCAGGTATAAATATTATTATTTTTTCTATGGCGTTTATGCATATACTAGTTCAAACTTACCAAGAACAAACCTCGTTAGCTGAACGCGAGACTGGAATATCCAGGGTCACCGTCGATGCTATTCAGGACGAGAGGACATGAACAAAGTCATAAAGGATCATCCCTTCGCCAAGTCCTGGTCATACAGACACAATGGTTTTGGTGACTAGTGTAGAAGGAGCTGAGTATTTCCATCCTGATCTACGTCAATCTTCCCAGGAAGCTATATCGCCTAAGGATACGTATATGTCAAGGAGGAAAATGGAGATCACCGTCTACGAGGAATTTTCTCCAGTGACCTTGATCAGCCGTGCCATTGGAGTATTTCCTTTTCGATTACAAAGAATCGCTGGTAGACAGGTACGAGATCTGTTTGGGTCTTCTTCAGGATCAACATCTCTAAGGATCCTCAGGCTGACATTCTCATGATTCTAGGCTTTTGTGACTTCTCGTGGCGCCAGCATATATCTTCTGTTACTTCTTGGATTCAATCTGACGCACCTGATCAGCATCCCTGTGGTGGCGGTGATGACCACTACGACGGCATCCTGGAAAAATAACTCTATCGAGGATAATCATCGGAGGATACATGCTAGCAGCATCATCCGGGTGATCTACCCCATGGGGATATCCTTTATGGCTATAACAAGTCGTATTAATTCCCTGGCTGGGATCAAGAAGCTCCTTCCTGATATCTTTACCAGGATGAACGACGTGGATCAACTGCTAAAACGGAAGAGTCACGACCTCAGAATATCCTCACGCAATATCTGGATATTTGTTGTTCTGAATCTAGTTCTCGGCTTGCCCTCTCAGATCTTCTCCGTGACCTTTGTTTACGGCAAAGGAACTTATCTCGTTGGCTTCTTCATCTTTATGGACAACTTTAATAATCTCACTGCTCTGTCCTCGGAATTTCAATTCCTTGCTCTTTGCCATCTTATCAGGTCCAGATTTTGGGTATAGCCACTTGTTCTCTTTGCCTTCTTCCTGGCAATATATTTTTTATTAAAATTTCATTTTCCTACAGGTCATTAATACAAAGATGCTGCATGCTGCTCGTTTACATGATGCTCGAAGACGATCACAGAACGGAAGTGCACCAGGGCACGAATTAAAGTGTTTTCCTTGGAAGATGACCGGATATCAGTTTGAACCTGATCCTTACAGTGATCACCTTCTTCGTGACACATTGGTTGTCCTTAGAGATGCTCATCAACGTCTCTGCGACACTCTGGACTGGATGAACGAGGGTTTTCAGGTTATCTGAATTTTACCAAGGTGTCCTGAGGTTCTTATAAGATTTTAATATGTACTATCCTTTTCTTCCTTTTTTTAGGTCCAAGTTCTGTTTTCTGTGTGTGGCTGCTTCCTTAATCTCCTGGTCAACATTTATTTTCTACTGCGTGGTGGCTACAATGTCCGCGCCTTAACTGAAATCTGGCCATTCGAATCACTGGGAAATATTCATCCTTTGAAAAACATATCCTGGGGAATTTATTATATCATAAGATTCGTTGCCATAGCGGTAATGGCATCCAGGACAACTTCCGAAGCCAAGAAGACCCTGGTTCACGTACTTCGGATGAGAAGTGTCTCCAGAGGTTATGCCACCAAGGAAGAAGTAAGTTCGTTGTGCTAGGTTAAAATTTTAATGGAAATTTTGAAAGAAAAAATTTGGTTATCATCCCACCTTACTCTTATCATTTCAGCTGACGCTTTTCCACGATCACATTAGTTCACGCAGAATGAAATTTTCAGCTGCTGGATTTTTTGATCTTAATGTCTCAATGATCTCATCAGTAAGTTACAAAGTTATTTATGTACTTTGCTCTACTCTTTATATTAGGCTACACTAATGTTCATTTGTTCGTCCAGGCTGTGGCTACCGGAGCTACATATCTGGTCATCATGGTCCAATTCCTCAACAAGTAATGCGAGCTCAGTCATCCATCTATGCCAAACAAATCATCTAAATTCAGTGTAATTTCCAAATTGTGTTCATATATTACAATTCTAATCTATCATCATTAGTATAGAAGTTCGCATGGGAATCAGGAGTGTATTACACTTTGGCTCAGTCCAATCTAAGAAATTGGTACGATTTGATCACAAGCTTCGGACAGTTCAAAAGAAACTTCGTGTTTATATATTTTAAAAGACTGCTGTAAAAAAATCATAGAAAAATGTTAATACTCAAAGAATATTATCCTTTGCAAGTGTTGCAAATATTCGCCGGCGTGACGCGACAGTCGTACTATTCAAATTCAAAAAAACAGTTCATTTTTTCGATCATCGTCATTTGTTCTGCGATTTTTCAAATTGGTCTTGGACTAGGGTTTATGTACTGGATTTTTCCAATTGTGGTAAGAAGTATTAAAGTAATCAATGTTTATAGCAACGTCACTAAAGTTGAAGACTTCAACGAAGCAACCAGCACCATATTTCGCATTAGCATTTCATTGCTGATCAACATAATCGCCATTGTGCTGCGAGTCTATAATATTCTTAAAGCATCAAAATTAGCAGAAATCTTCGAGGAAATCAATCGGATCGATCACCTTTTACGGATTACTAATAATTACTCAAAGTCATCTAGAAGAAGAGTTTTTGGATTGGTGATCCTTCTGCTTCTCATATGCTGGATCGTTCACGTACCACATATAAGTTTTATACTTTATAACCAAGTTTACGATTTTTTCTTTTATCGATTATGTAACGATGTCGCCCAATTCACTATTGCGTCTATAGAGTGGTCTCGAATAATTTTTTTTGTTTTACTCAAAAGACGATATTATATTTTAAATCAGAAATTGAATTTGATCCACGCAAGTGTAGCGAATCATAATTATTCTGAAGAAGCAATAATAAGTACATGGTTTGATGATAACAAAAAGGAAAATAGGGATTGGTTTACTTTTGTTAAATCAGCACCTGAAACTGTTGATAATTCGATAGAAAACGGCGGGAAGTACAAAATATTGAATTATTTAAATAACGATAAAAAGACCTCCTCATTGAAACATCAGGCTACGCTCAAGATTAATAAACAAAAGGTCAATTCAAAGAGGAAACAGAAGAAAACTACTTCCTGGCATAATATTCCACCAAATATCCTTCGTATCGGCACAGCCCAGGAACTGGAGATTCTAAGAATCGCGCACCAGCAGTTGAGCACGATGTTGATGAACATCACCAGTTTCTTTAGTTTTCAAATATTCCTGTCATTCTGCTCCAACCTTATCAGTCTATTGGATAACTTGCATTATATTGTGCAACAACTCATTGAACCCTGGGCAGGTGCAATTCCTCTGATGAGGTTACTAAGGCGTCCGATATTTTATACAACATGGACCTTGGAATATTTTACTCGAATAATTTGTATCGTCTGGTCGAACTCTTCGACAATCAGCGAGGTATATTGAATTTCTTTAAATACTTCGGTTCACTCGTTTCACCTATAAATCTATGAATCTCTTGTCGATAGGCAAAAAAAGCATTGGTTCATCTAGAACGTCTCCAGGCTCCACTCTTATTAAGAAATTACCAAGAAGCTCTCGAAGAACTTGGGTACTTCAAGAAACACATGTATTCGGAAGTTGCATTGTCTTCTTCAGGAACACCTATAGATTTTCATGGTTCCCTCATTCTCCGTGTTGTAGATATTTCGATAAATTATGTATTTTTAATACTGCAGCAGACTTTCCGGAAACAATAAATATTTATTCAATACTTAAACTATCATTCGGACACATACTTAAAAGTGGCACATGATATTCAAGTGAAATAAAATTAATCAATTCTATATTCGTACAATCAATTAATAATACTGACTTAATCCCCATTAATTCCTTTAACGTACATCATTTACCCCTGAAAAATGATAACCCTCTCTATACCGTTGTCAATATTTCACTAGTCTCCTGAGACTCTCATCTTGTCACATAGTGTCGAGATTTATCCATATCATAATGATTCAATTCGCATGAATCGTCTACTAAATAGAAACGCTTTCTAAAAAATTAATAACATTATTTATATCAGTCTCAGATATTTACCTGTATAACGATGGAATAATCATTGACCAATGAATTGCACCGAGTCCAATCATAAGTAATTTCCACCAAGCATTTGTTACATTCCAATCAGGTGTCTCCGTCGGTAAGAAGAGCGAAAAACTTGGAAAACCCCGAAGAGTCAAGCAAAAAGAATAAAATGGTTTTACAAAAGAAAATCAAGCAATGCTATATTCAGCAATATGTCACCCGGGACATTTTCAACAGACTCAACGTGTCCTGGCGCTACCTACTTCCTGCAAGTAATTTGCTTTATCTCCATCTACTTGATAATAATGTATGGTTAAAATGTTTAGTTATTGAAAAAGACAGCCACAAGGAAAGAAAGGAAACGAGTATCCACTCTTGGCTTAATAAACTTTTCATAATCATTTAGTTAGCCTATGAAATTTTGAGATTTGACGTAAGTATGGATTAGCTCTCGTCCCGTCATATTGCGCCATAATTTTAACGATAATTAATTACTCATCCAATATCGTTTTCCCTTATCTCATTTATTTAATGTGAAATTTGTCTGATAATTGCACCATTTATAATTACTGTCTTAACAATCATGATTATATTTGCCGACGTTCTTAAAAGTACCCAATTCTTGAAAACGTGGACTATGACATCATGTCTCTACAATTTTTAAATAACTTTCAGGGTAACGAGTCTGAATACCTAGTTACATATACGATATCGGGAAACAACTATACGTATGTTAAACAAGAGGTCTGTACGCTGGTTTTATTATTTTAATTATTATAAAATATTTATCTGTGCGACATTGATGGTACTTTGACATAATATTGATAATGACCAACAGATTTCACCGTATAAAATTTTTATATTTTACCCATATGATTTTACCTCAATATCTTTCATTTTCAGATAACGTTTTACCATATCGATTTTTAAGTATCAACTGAGAATATCTCGGACTCGGTAAGTTGAACGCGAAGAAGCCAAACGAGAAAACAATGGCGTAGCCATAGAGGAAAAAATGAAGAAGACAAATACAATTAGAGTTTTCTTGAAAAAAGAAGAATGGAAATTGGTTAGATAATTTGTGGGCAGTTACCCAGGGGAGACTTCCCAAACTTGCAGTTTTCCCACGCTATGATAAGTATTCGCAAAAACTCAATCAGAAGTGTCTTACAATTTTCACGATTTTCGAAAAAGACATGAAAAATCAAACCATTCGATTCCATCAATATTATTCTTATCTTCGTTCCAAAGCTTCTAATTACATAAGACCTAATTAATCATCCAATGACATAAAGTACACTCAATGAATATCCAAATATGAACAATGAAATGTGGATATAAATTTCATTTAACAATCCTTTATTATTTTAATCTTTAATTAAAAGAGCTCAGCCTCATATCAATCTTTCAATTATTTTGGTCTAAAGTTCCTTCCAACTCTTAACGACTACTTCCACTTCCGCTTATATTTACTTCCTCATGCCACTCTCCATTACCCCATTCTCTATTGTTCCCACTGTTTCAGCTCTCCTAAAAGCAGTCCTGGACGAATGTAAATGCAGCCTTGGTGTCTTCTAACAAGACTCTTTTTCCAGAAGTCTGAAACCACTGTGACCTACTTCAGACATCAGATTGTTATACTATACAGATAAAAACCCTATACGTATCTATACAGATCAACATTGCAAGCATATCTATATACAGTAGGTATTGATCAATCTATATCAAACAAAATACCTGTAGACATTCTTCTCACTGAGAAAGAAACAACTCAAGATCTAGATCAGTTTGTATATTCTACCATATATTTATTCTATATCATTATTGTTTCTTTTTCTTATCGGAAAAGCACATAAAAAGAAGAACGGCAATAAGGATTCGTTTCGTTAAGAATCTCTTGATGATTAATATTAATGTATGAATATGTGATATTAATAAGTGGGTAATTATCCAATACAGATTTCCTTATTCATCGTCTTCTGTCCGTTATGAAAAATAAAAATAAAAGAGTAAGAAAAAACCAGCCAGTTACTAAAATACAATGATTAATCACTCAGTTGATATCCTTAGTCATCACGAGTACATAAAGGTGTGAAGTATACATTTAATTAGTACAATTAAGATAAGGTTAATCCGTTACCAATTAATACTCTTACCCACTTCTTCTAATGAGCCGATAGAAACACGTAAAAAATCTCGACGTTCACTTAGCTCAAAAAACCAATTATAAAATTGTTCTTGTCAATTTCATATCAAACGATTGTTTCCGATTATCAATATCCTTAATTATGATTCAGTATCGCCAAATCATAGTTATCATACCGAATAACTTGTTCCCTTGATAAGTAAAACATATTGACCATTTTAGTAACAGAGATAAATATATAATTTCAGGGAAAAGTAACTTGCTATCAGTGATACAAACGTTACCAGGAACCTTATAGATTTGATATCGTTTATTATATACTTCAAAGTACTTCCCACTGATTTTCACATAATAGTCATTGAATTATAATTTTATTAAGAAATACTATTCGATATCGATGATTCCTTTTTTCATTTGATATCATCAGACTGATTGTATTAAGGTGTAATCTCACATGTGATTTCAACGTCAAACTCCTAACCATTGGCACGTTTGGCTTAGCTACGATAAGTAAGTCCTATAAGAACAACCGTCACAATATTTCAGAGTTTAGTCGGTGACTGCATCGCATCCCTTCCGTGCAACACGAATTTACAATTTTCGTAATTATAATAAAAAAAAACGGTACGTTGTAATTAAAGCAAATATTTCTATTAGTTGATCAAATTAATTTAATTTACAAAAAGTCAGTGAACTCTTTGCATACTTAACAATTATTTTTTAAATTATCTTTCATTTAATATCTTTCAAAATTAACGGTTTGCGTACCCAGATCTTTTTTCCAGTAAACTCAGAACAGTTTTTGAAATAAAAAAGTGAGAGTCGCATTTTTGCACATCACTTTGGAATTTCTAGGCTCCGTTCTACTATTCTCCATGTACCAGTTATATTCTCTCCCTGTTCTTGTCTCTTCTGTTCTCGTTCTCTATCATCGCCATGGAGACCCAGCCGGAGAGTCAACACATGCGCGAAAATTCTCAAGTCAATCCCACTTGACTCGACCTCCTCGAGGTCAACCAGAATCGAATTGCCACTTCGAAACTCACCGGTGCTCAGCAACCCTCTGTGCTCTTCTCTTTCGGTGCTAGATAATGTCTTTGCTATAAAAATTAATATTGCGTTATATTATTGTTGTATGAAAAGATTCGCTGACATCCGCGTTGTCAGATTATCTAGAAACGGAAAAGTTGGCGATTGATACGTACCTGCTGTCGAACCATTTCGTATTACGACAAGAGGGAATAAAGATTATAATAATATAATTTATTATATTTTATAGAACTTTGCAATGCAACTCCGTACTGCGTACTTGTGCTTCGGCTTCCTTTTGCTCCTGGCTGGAAGTTCACATCAGGTACGAATTTTGTCTTTTGGCATATTACACGGCGCTACAGATGGTGATACGCGTGTTTCCGGTTGACATTGACCTTACGACCGTTAGACTTTTTTTATCTTTTTTTTTTAATTTCTTTACAGGCGACCTTGGCCAATGCAACATACTACGTTGGTGCCGTGGTGGAATATTATCCTGTGACTTCTGGTACCAATGGTACTGTTATTTCTACTGCAAATGCCAATAACTATGCGACCTTCGTCAAGCAAGCTTCCAGTTATGTAAGTACTTGTATTTTCAAAACAGTATAAAAAAATTCTGAATATTATAAACTGACAGGATAATACCTTTTTGTAGAGTGCAGACATCATAGTCTTCCCTGAAGGTACCCTAACTGCTGGACTACAAGAATCCAGCACGAATAGAACCAATTATACGTCTTACAGTTCCTTCATACCCAATGAAAGTGAGGGCGTCGTCCCCTGTGACAATGCAAGCAGTACAGTTATCGAGGTTTGTAAAGACGGCTGATAATATGAATACAATACATTTTTCCATTGTCACTCATCCAATTAATTTATTCCACAGGCCTTGAAGATCATATCCTGTGCAGCACGGAATTACTCCATGTACATCCTGATCAATGTCAATGAGAAGGAGAATTGTACGAATGCCACTTCCTGTCCGAGTGACGGATATTATTTCTACAGTACAAACATAGTATTCAATCGATCCGGGAGTATCATATCCAAATATCGAAAGTACAATCTATTTAATCAGCCAGGCTTCAATATCACCTCGTCCGCCCAGAACGCGACCTTTGTGTCAGACTTCAACGTGACTTTTGGCCACTTTATCGGCTTTGATATCATGTACAGATATCCAGCATTGTCATTGCTGGAAAACGTTAACGTAACGGATATCCTGTTTCCATCACGGTGGTACGCAGAATTGCCTTACACGACAGCCGTGCAGGTGCAGGCTGCCTGGGCGCACAGGAACAACGTCAACTTCTTGGCTGCAGGTTATAGTGATCCCTCAACCGGAAGTGGGGGCGCAGGATTATATGCTGGCAACAGCGGCATCATAACTTCCGCTTTCTCAGAGTCACCAAGCAATCTTCTTCTTGTGGCCAGGATACCGAAAATTAATGGAACCCGTGCTGCCATTAATTCCAGTTCTATTTTAACGTATAAATTCGATTCCAATGAAATCACAACAACAAACGTGTTGCTATCGACTCATCAAGTAGTCAGTCGTGAAAACATTTCACCTTACACGACAAGTCTTATTGGACTTAATAATGCTACTTATAATCAAACTATCTGCAACAGTGGACTATGCTGCAATTTTAATGTCAGTGTTGTTTATAATTCTACTCTCGTTTCCAGTTCTAACAATTCATATTACAGGTAAGTGGATCATTAATATTTTATTCGCACTCAATCACAGCGAGTGATTCATATCCATTTATTTTCAGGTATCGCTTTGCTGTTTTCAATGGAGCAAAGACATACTCCGATGCCATTACGAATGGAATTCAAGTCTGCAGTATTATTGCCTGCATTAATGATACTCAGGATAGCTGTGCTTACAGATATGACACCAATGCTACTCTGATTCATCCTACGAACTTTACATTCATTAGTATTACTGGAAACTTCTCCAATCAGACTAGCTATTTCCAGCTACCATACACACTCGCAACAAATTTGTTGCCATTGAATTCCAGCAGTTATAGTTTTGCAGCAACTAATCTCAATTCTACTTATAATACCATTGGATTTAATTTAACTTCTCCACAGAGCAGTCTTTTCACATATGCTATCTGGGGCAGAAACTTTACCGCAGATGGTTTATCTATTGCTGTTACATCCTCAGCTGTACGATCCGTACCTATGATTCTAGGAATTGTGATGATTATTTTAGGAGTAGGTAATATGTAATTCATGTTCAAAGTAGTACTGTAATTCTTATGTTCAACATACCCAGTGTCCGTTATGTGGATAACTAAATTTTGGTAAATTACGCTCATACAGTGTTTATCCTGGATAAATGCTGACACGTGGGTGATTGATGATAGGACTTAGGGTCATTGAGCTCTACGAATAATTCTGTCTCGAGTAACCAATTGACTGAATATAATTGGATTGAGATCTCCTTATAGATCATGTGTATACAATAACCAGCCAATATTTTGAGTATTGAATGTATTGTGTATTTTAGAGAAAGCTCCATAAATCTATTAATGTAGATATCCGTTTAATCTATGGTATTATATTTTGGTTAATTATACTTCATAGTTGTATAATAAATCATATGTGTTTCATAGTTTATTGGTATTTATTTATCGATGAATCAACTGCCTGACAGTCGAATTATGATCAAAGTCATACTGTAATATTGATAACTATTATTGTAACCGTATCGTCTCTTCAGTTTTATCTATGACCTTTTTCCTTTATAAATAACCTCAGGCTCGCCAAGTTTAACATATCCTTAAGTTATGCGTAGCCATAAACTTCTACGCAAAACAGTGATTTACGCATTACGTTTATGCACTTCAATTCTATTTGACGACATTGCTGTGATAAAGACTCTTACAAGAACACAGGGAGTGCCTCAGTATCTGGGAACTTTGAACTCCGGTGCAGATTCTAAACCAGCTGCGGGTTTTCTCTTGTTCATAATATTTTGAATTTTCTGCCATTCACGATCCAACTCCGCTTTCTCATTCTTTTCCTTGTTGTATTTTCTTGTTCTTCGTCCGTCTGCCATTTTGACGCCGTACTGGAAAGCTGCCTTTGGTAGAGCTTCCTTATTGTTCATATATTCGCTATATTCTTCGGGTGTGTCAAAGTCCCATCTACCAATTGGACCTTTCTTATTACCCAGGTCCATTTTCGTATAATCAACTTCATCATCAGAGTCATCGATAGCATCTTGCATCTCATCTAGACCTGGATAACACTCAGCATATCCTTCAGGCTCCGCTGCAAGCTTATTTAGTAGAGTTCCTTTCTTCGGTGCACTGCCTTCTGCAGCTACTGACAGTACGCTAGGTAACTGCGGGGCATTTGATTTGTCATCAATGCTAGTTTCCACTGGTTTGTCAAAATATGATGTTTTCTTCTTATCTTTTGAGTGCGAACTGTCCTTTTTACTGACGGAGGGTATGTAATCACCTATATCTCCATATATACTATCGTCCTGAGGTCTTGATGACGCATCCCCATCGTTTGTATCATCTATTCTACTTCTACCGTCTTTATTCTTCTTTCCTTTTTTCCCGTGTCTGTTACCTTGACGCAGGTAGGACAGAATTTGAGCGAGTTTGTTGATCACTATGTCGTTTGTTGTCAAGGTAGGAGTAGCGTCTACTGTTGGTACATCGGCTTTACTTCTGATTAGAGTTGTTGGTATGTCCACATCAGCATTTTCATCGTCCAACTCAATGACATAAGCCATACGACCTGGAGTAAAAAGCTCATTTCTTTCCACGTGCTTCGATTTCATAGTCATTATTGTCTTGTATACGTTGCGACCTATCTTTGTTTTGAATTGCATTTCGTCTTCTTTCTTCTCAGGTTCTTTTTTCTCTATTACCTTCTCCTTGGGCTTTACTAACTTTTCCATTTCTTGTTCCTGTTCTTGTTCTTTTGACTCGATCTCACTGCGTACCTTCACAAATTAAGAGTATAAATTTAGTACCCACCATATTATGCACTAGATAAGTACTAATAGGACATTTACCTTTTGTAAGAGGGCATAATCCAATCCTTTCACCAAGTGAGTATGTTCCATGTCACCTCCCAAGAATTTAGACTGCTGAATCATTTGTCTCCTACGTTCAGCAGCATCCATACCAGATTTTAAATCCGGAGCAACAGCGCGATAAGCACTGGCAGTGCTCATTGGATCCTCGGACTGATAATCTTGATTCGTGCCATCTCTACGTTCACGGGCACGATCTCTATACTTTTCAGCTAATTCTGCCATTTTATCTTCCTCCTGCTTCTTTAACTTAGCATAGAAACTCTTTTTCTTTCTACGAAGCTCTGCACGGCTACCCCCACTGACTGTAGGTGTCTGTGCTGTTTTAGCACTAGCATCTCTAGCTGTTCCTGGTATCGAAGCTGGTGTGGTAGATGGAACCGAGGCTCTTGGTGTCATCAAAAGTCTTCTAAAATCATCGTTCGTCAGACGAACCGATAGACTCATATCCTCTTCTGCTGTTTCTGGCATTTTGGATTCTTGTACCTTCTTTTTTAACTGTTAATATTCTGTGAAGTAATGCATATTTCAATAGATACTGTCATCTAACTCAAAATTTAGTGCATTTTAAATACTCACAATAATCCTTGTTAAGATTTACTGAACCACTAAGTTTAGGGTTAGCTCTCAAATTCTTGTGAACAAGTGACTTATCTCCCTCTTATCAGAACTATTATGTTATTAATTGAAAGAAACTCATTGACTTCTGTAAATAGACAGAAATATTCTGTAATTTAATACTGCCGTTACATTAACTTTCACTTAAATATTCAATATGAGCCAGTAAACACACTAAAGCAGACATATAAATAAATCAGTAGTCAAGTGCTGCCCACTGTCAATCCGACTGTAAACAGGAAGTACGCCATCTTAGCTCTGTGACGTCATTATTTTATAGCAAAGTTTAATAAAAGTAAGGGATGCCGGGAAATAGGAATTAAGAGTAGCAGGCGACGGAAATGAATAAAAATCTATTGCACCAATTGCTGTTTATATTTATACGTACAATTTGTTATTATATTCCAAAACAGAAAATATTATCTCCGATATTTATTTAGCGCATGGAACATTATGGATGGTTGGTTCTCCTAAGAGTGGATTGCTTACATAAAATGGGAAACTGTCCATTCCATTGCAAGCTGCGCCAAATTCACCATCTTTATTAAGAGCGATTATTCCACCAAAAAAGTTCGGATAATGCTGTGCAATTCTGTCGATTGCAGTTTTGGCTGCTTTAGCTGGAGATGCTCCACGTCTCATTTCCTCCACAGCAAGAAAACTATGAGGTAGCAAATGAGTTGACAGTGAATATAATACATAAAATTTAAGGAATATCAATTACTAACAGTACCTTGGCAAAAAACGCATCATAATATCACCATCGCCAGTTCCTGCAGCTGCACCAACTTCTTGATCGGCATAAGCACCTGCTCCTGGAATTGGGGAATCTCCTATTCTGCCAGGAATTTTATTCTTGGCACCATTAGTAGAAGTTCCAGCAGCTATATGGCCATTGTTATCAATTGCAATTATTCCAATTGTATCATGATTATCTTCACTTGCAATTGTACACCCATCTTTCATATGATACTGCTTGCAATCAGTTATAGGGTGATAAGGACCACATGATTTTGTGGGATCTGGCTCTACGTTCTTAATCAAATATATTGGCAATTATTAAGTGATCAAGATATTTGTCAGATAGAATTTTCTGCTTACCTTACGAAAATTTGGTTGACATTTATTTTCTTTCCATTTTAACCACATATTTCTCGACTCGGCTGTTTCCAAAGATTCTTTTTGAAATCCCATTTCAAGTGCAAATTGCATAGCTTGTTCGCCTCCAAGTAAAGTATGCCTAGTATTATCCAAAACCTTCCTAGCCACAGATATTGCATTTTTAATATTCCTCAATCCTCCTACAGCTCCAACATCCATCTTCACCCTTGATAAGTTTAAAAATAAGGTGACCTTATAAATTGCTGGGAGTAAAAATAAAAATAAAACGAATATTACCCATCCATAATCATCGCATCTAAAGTGGTTTCGCCTTGTTCATCAGGGCTGCCTCCAAACCCAACTGTTGTTCGACATTGCATACTTTCACATTTGGCACAACCTTCTTCAATGGCATCTAAGGCACTTCGTCCTTGCTCATTAATTATATCCCATGCTAAAAAAACATTAATTATGAATAAATCTTGTTCAAAAACATTAATTTATATAAATTTACCTGTATGAGAAGCATTTAAGTAATTCCAGGTAATAACAACTAAGGGTATATTCTTGCTTTCAAAAATTTGTAAACTTGAAGAGAAGGAATTCCAACTCAAGACAAAACAGAGAATCGTAAGACCAAACACCTTCATCTTTCTTTGCTTACTAGACAACTATACTGGAACTGAAGAAGTCGTCCTTTTCCACTGGATATTATATACAAAGTAAATACACAATTAGTAGCTAACAATGGAAAGTGATTTCTGCAACTGAAAGATATTTGTGTATAAACAGGTCAAGTAAATATTCAGTTCTTTCTATCAGCTACTGCAAATGTTCTCTTTCTAAATTGATAGTGGACTTTGTAAGATAATGAGTTGGAAGGGTCAAACTTGCTTAAAGCAGATAAATACCATGAAAACTTGTTCTCAGAAATTAATATAGTATATTAGAGTTTGGCTGAAATCAAATCAATAGCCATAAGTATATAATTTGTTAAAATTCATAGAACAAATTAAAAAATATATTAAAAATGTGAATTTAATATTGATTGAGCTCTTTCGATTAGGCATTAAAAATGTACCATACTGCCTTAATATCAATTTTCTACACAAAAAATGCACACCGTACAAAATACAATTCATAATAACTAACGAAAACAAGGGCCAGTTTTACGCTACATAAAAAATAAACAAATTAATAATAATTAATATAAAATGTAATTGACCTTTGCAACTCCGTACATTGGTAGGAGCACGGTTAAAATTGTTTATCTGGTTCGTTTTAAAAATCTTGTTTATTTTTCCATATTCATTTATTTTATCATAAGAGTTTAACCAAGCCTTTTGTTAATTCCAAAATCCCAAGATAGATGGTGCTAAATTTTAGAGATAAATTACGAATTGCATAACATATATCAGCCTATTCTATGTTCAAGCTTAAAATTAATCTTCTGGCAGAAGCTAATCAACTCGCCACTTTGTTCAATTAGCAACTGTCTTCCTGGCTGCGAAGTGTGACTGCCCTTTTCTTCTATGAAAAGTTGAAAAGTTCATTGCAATAAAAAGAAGTTATACTTCTTCCGTGAAATATCTTCAAAGACTGTTGTCAGAATGTCTTTTAAAAAAGATCTGCAGTTGCTTCTTAAACCGTATTACTTAGTAAACATTATTATCAGTCTCTCATATATCATCTGCAAGCGTATGCCAATTATATGTCATTATGTTTTTTCACAAACTGAATGCGAACTCGATGGGGTGAGTTACGCAGTGATAAAAATACTGTACTTTGATATTCTCTTAATTGACATTACTTTCTTTGATGGTTTGATGAAACGATGACTTCCTGTATAAAACATTGCACAGAGGTTGTAATTATGTGATTACTTACCATAGTAGTGCAATGAAATATTTTTATTTTGCAGAGAGAAACAGAGATCCTGTTTTTCTTAATAATCGTAATAATGATTAGAACCAGGAAGGCAGGAAGTGTTACGATGATAAATTACCTCTCTTCAAGTTTTGTCTATACGAAAGCAGCTAATTTGATTCTCTGGTTCTATGCTGATTTTCGTATGGGTATTCTATTTGGTGTTATATGTATTTGTAAGTGACTTGTACGTTATTGTCGGATACAAAGTAACACTGATGTATGATTTATTAATTGCTATCTTGATTTGCTTACAGTTTGTGGCCTCATATTGCCAGAGCCAACCTATCAAGGTCCTGAAAATGTTATTTACTTGAGAGGAGCCACTGGCTTGCAGGAAGAACTGCAACGAGACACAAAAGTTACGTGGCTTGTGGCATTTTACACAGCATGGAATCCTGCCTGTGTAAACTTTGCCCCTACTTTCTCGCAGTTATCAGCTGAGTGTGTCATTTATATTTCTGTTTGATATCATTTACGGTACAAACAATAGCTATTTCTTGCAGATATGCTCTGGAAAACTTGAAGTTCGGCAAGGTTGATATTGGAAGATATCCCGATGCAGCAGCAAAGTACCGAGTCAGTGATTCCAGTACTAGCAGACAATTACCTACGTTGGTACTGTTCAAAGAGGGCAAGGAGATCGAAAGGCGACCTTACGCAGACAACAAGGGCAAGCTAATTAAATTTCTCTTTACAGTGGTAAGTATAATTGTAACACTAATAAAATCATAACTACGTGTATTAAGAATCAAATTGTTTTCAGGACAACGTTAAAGCGGCATTTGATCTGAACAATATCTATCAAGATTGTAAAAATCATCCTTTAAAGAGGAAGGATAAGAAACCACTAAAAATCGAATGATCATTTTTAGAGTTTTGAATTCTGAAACGCACAGGCTAGTGAGCCGCTAGTATCGTCATCAAATGATTTCGACAATGGCTGCGAAACGTTTTGGCCATTATTGAAATTACATTCGATACCACACAAAGTCTAGCGCATTGGCGCACGATTCATGTCATATTTAGTCATTTGCAATGAATTTCATGAATTGCAGTCACAGCTCCTCGTTGTATTTTGTATTTAATTATAAATTATGTTTCGACACATTAGCAATATAAGTAACAATAATAGTAACGTATGACAACAATATACAACTTCTTATGTATATTGTGAATATAGAAAAAATTACAATTCACACAAATTCTTGTCATATCCTAGATTTTCTTCCGTCAACGTGTCACCCTCTTGTCTTCATTGAAATTGATACAATTTTAAAATGCCTATAAAACATACCTTCTACGGACTATTTACAATGGTGGCCAAAAAAGAGCGACTTCACTGTGCGCAGATTCTGGCAACCATTTCTGGTATGCAGAAAGAAGAACTGAAATGAAGAATTTGTTTTTATAAACTTTAAGACTTTGTGTCTAATTCTATAAAATTCTCTGCTACCGCAGTCATATTTACATTTACTGTCCTCTTCCCAGACCTCATACAATTTGTCCTTCGACATAACTCCTTTCGATGCAAGAACCTTAGTAATAGTTTCTGTACGTGGCAACAACCTGAACATCGAATGACAATTACAAAGGTTTTTCAAGTATAAACCGACGGAATAAATCATTAAAATTAACTTATTGGTACTTGGCCCACTATGAAGGCATAAAGCCAGAAGGAACAAAAAGAAGAAGAAAACTAACTTAGCCCATGATTTGTTGATGCTGCTTGGCGTTGACAATAACGATGGTACGAAACGTCGTAGTTTAGGACAAACTGCACCTTCCAAAAGAAATCTAGCAAACCATCTGATACCGTCAAGACTAGCAGGATACTCCAATTCCATAGCAGGCAGTTCCCACCCTGCCCTGCCAAAAGTTCCAGTCATACGACACATAACTTTTCCCATTTCATTATCATACCTGTCAAATATACATCGCGTAAAGAGTATTTATTAACATCTTTTATTCAAATCAATATTTATGATCTCTGATTAGACTAACCTCGGCGGTGGATCTGTCAGAGGTTCACTAAGTTTGCACAAAGAGGCTGCAAATTTTGGAAGCCATTCTGGCTCAATAGCAGTGACACCACGCATATAAATTTTATTCGTTTCGTAAACTTCTTGATACACAACCCATTCAGGACTGGTTTTCCGGAGAACACTCGAGGAATGCATAAATACAGGATCTTCCATTTCCAATGTCCTTAAAAGATAGGATAATTAAAAACCTATTGTTTAATTTTACTTGAAATATAGTCATTGACTCTTACTTATATGCGTGCTTGTATTTTGTCTTATCTTCACCATCTTCCACTTCATCCGGTGATAATTTATGTGCTACCTGATCCCCCATTCCGGCCAATACTATTTGCCGTAGAAGTTTAGCTTCTATTTCGGTTGGCGGAGGCATTCTGTAAATGCGAATGCGAGCATTATATTTAATTATACAATTAATCTAATTGATAGCGTTAATTATCTTATGTAATTACTGTAACTTACTCAGGATCAACTATTAGTTGTAAATCCGGAAGATTTAAGATTATTTCATTAGTAAGTTGTTGCCTCAACTTTCGTACTTCAGTTATGGCTTTGTGTCTTAAACCATGCTCCTCGCAAAAGTTCAAAAGCTTCCCTCTCGATCCTGCAAATTCTGCAGCACCCACAGCCCGTATCAGGACCATAAGATCACCTGTAATAAAATCAGATTCTTGTAAGCGCCCGCAAAAACGAGCAACATTTAATTTTCAATAATTTTTCTTATGATATAACAAACCCAAGAGTAAGCTGTTGCCCATTCCGGCCCAACGACGACGAGTCTGCAACCATTTTGTCTTGGTTGATCCTTCCGTACTAACAGCTTCCACCAGGACTTCCTGGACCGACAATGCCGCTACAAGACACACAGTATATCTCAAGAGATCATGTTGCTGAGAAAGAGCCAGCATCTTCCCATAACGTGGTGCTACGGGAAACGCAGCTATACTGTGACCAAGACTCGTGACTTTTGCACAGTAGGCATCTGCAAGTGGTACAGGAAGTCGTCAGGATCCATATACATAATTTAAACGCTCGTTACCTACCTTCCTTGGAAGGTACAGGTTTTTGCAAAGCACCAAGAATGCACAGTCGCCTTTCTGCTGATTTTAATTGCAATATATCCGGTGACGATGGAAACGGAAAATTAACAACTTTGTCAATATTCATAACTTTCATTTGCAGCAGTAAATCATCTACTGGTTTTCGTTGTATTTCCGGTACACCAAATTGTTCAAACTGATCATTGAATACTGCTGAGGAGTACAACCTGCAATGAAAAATATTTACTAAGACCAATGGCAATCATTATAGATTTTTCATATCAGGGAACAAAATAATTGATCATTTACCTGTAGCAATGACCAGGACCAGTTCTTCCTGCTCTTCCGGCTCTTTGATTAGCTGCTGCCTTGCTGGTATAACAAACCCGGAAGGTCGTTACTCCAGTGACTTTGTCGTACAGTCTACTTTTGCAACGACCACTATCTACCACGTACTTAACATTGGGTATTGTTAAGGATGTTTCAGCCACGTTAGTTGATACTACACACAAGCGACAACCTTCCGGTGGAGGTTCAAATACCTGTTCAGCGAAGAGAATTTTTTGATATTCTTATCTACAAATATATCAAAAGATTCAATCTTGAACGTACCCGTGCTTGCTTTTTACTAGGTAACAAAGAATAAAGTGGTAACACCCAAAGTGGCTGTGAAGTAGTTAAGCTACTTAGTTTTAAAATGTCTTCGTCGTCCTCGTCCTCGTCATCCAAATTCTCACAATCCTCATCATCGTCACCAGCATCTATTAAATCTTCATGCGTATCATCGGTTGGGACTGCGGAATAGCTAAATATTTATTGGTAAATGTATATTTTGTTCGCAGCTATCAAAAAATAATTTATTCTGATTGTACATACTTGTCTAAATTCACTTTTGGCAATGGGATAGGTTCTTTTTTTCTTTTTTGTTTTAGGTAACGCAGTGCTTCCTTAGCCTCCACCTCTTCCTCCGAATCTTTTTCGTTGTCCTCCTCTAATGCTTCTTCTTCTTCTTCTTCAGTCTTCTCCTGTTTCTCTTCATTAATTTCCTCAGATTTATTTCCAGTAATCCATTTTCTATTCCTGTAAGGAAATGCTTTTCGCAATCTGCGAACTACCGAGTTCACTTCACGTTGACCTTCATGATTTTAATGAACATATTTCGTTAATTGGAATAATATAATTGTCGTTGCTTTTTTAATCGTAAGGATTATCATTACCTGTAAGGAATATGAGAATGCCACCTTCCGGAAGTTGAGTGTGTATCTTAACAGCTTTACGTAAAGCCTCGTTTACATAATCCTGACTAGTCCTCCTATTGAAATGAATTGTCACTGGGAACTGTCGCGATTCCACATTTATAACTGGAGGTTTAATTTTAAAGAGTTTTGGATTTTCAACAAAATCTTCTACACGTAGCGTAGCTGACATTATTATGAGTTTTAGAGGATCCTTCCTCTTTGTACGCAATGGTACGATACGCGACAGCAGTCCAATTAATATATCCGTATAGACGCTGCGTTCGTGCGCTTCATCCAAAATAATTACAGAATACTTTGATAGTAAGAAATCCTGGAAATATAACTGGTATTCGTATTATCATGTCAGCTACATAAATATTAAATACTCCAAGTACGTACACTCTGTATTTCCTTCAAAAGAACACCATCGGTCATAAACTTGACTTTTGTATCCGGTGTGACATTTCCTTCGAATCGAATAAGATAAGATACTTCTTTGGCTGTTAAATTCATTTCTTCGCGTACGCGACAACTCATGGACATGGCTGCTACTCTTCTGGGCTCTGTTATACCAATCATCTTATTCTTGGCATAACCAGCTTCATAGAGGAATTGTGGTACTTGAGTTGTTTTACCTAAAATATTTTAACATACAATTCATGTTTGGCTTAAACGTTAAGTATCTTTTTTGAGTATACAAGATCTGAAAAAATGGACTCACCGCTTCCTGTTTCCCCAGTAATTAGTACTACTGGATTATCGTTAATGGCTTCGACAATTCCTTGCTCTTCGGCTAAGACAGGAAGCTTCAATCTTGCGTCTTGAATCTCAGGCTTACGATTCAATGGTACAAACACCGCAGGGGTTCGATCTTGGATTGTAATCACAGATTTTTCTGGAGGTTTAGTGACTTTCGGAGGTTCCCTGATAATTTCACAAGATTGCCCATTATCATTTTTGTTATTATTTGTTTTTCCAATCTGCACAATTTCAGGACTTTTTTCTTTGTCAGTTTTATTAACTCCATCTTCATTGATGTTGGTATCCTTATTGCTACTATCATTGCTTTTACTTTCATTTTCCCCAATATCCTCGTTGCTCTCTGAATCATCATCGCTTTCACTTGACTCCTTATAAAAAAAATGTCTATTCGTTAAATAATGATCTTACTGTATTACTATCTACAAAGATTAAGTCGTTTTGTATAACATACATTTAATCCTACTATATTCGGATCTACACTGGCATCCTTTTTCTTGTCTGAATACAGGAGAGCCAATCGTTGTTTTTTACTTCCTTTAATAGCATTTACGACAATTTCACCATCATCGTCTTTCACAATATCCAAGTTTGTCTTATAGGCCTCAGTTTCACGAAAGTGACGCTTTAAACCTTTTGTCTGCACAGCCGTCAATGACACATACTGCTTTAATTCCTCCGCAGGAACTTGAACCTTTGCAAGTTCTTCCAAAAGGGTCGCCCTCTGAAGTACAATATATCAGTCATAAAATATTCATAATATAACAAAAAGAATATCTAATAACTGCCGCATACCTGAAGCTTCTTTTCCTTTCGCTCAACAACTTTCTCTAATTGTTTCCTACGTTTCTTAGATAGTAAACGAGTTACAGTAACTTTCTTATCCTTGTTTTTAGTCTTCCTTTTTACATTGGGTAAAACTAAAGCATTACAATTATCATAACTCTCATTGCGGTGCTCAATATCAACTGATATCTGCAGGAACATTTAAACAAGTTAAATAAAAAGGTGGAAAAATGAAATACATAATATTACTATAATGAAACTTATATTTTAAAATATACACGTGCCTTCTTTGTAGAAGAATCGTCAATCTCAACTTCTGGCACTCGCCGTGCTTTCCAGTTATAACCCTTTCTTCCCATTTTCAATTATTTTCATGAAATTATTAAAACCACAAAAACAAATGAAAACTACTTGCCCTAACATTTAAAACAATTTAAAAGGTTATATTATTGTGCACGTGCTGTCACTACAGTACTGCCAAAAGAAACTCAATATAGATGGCACTGCATGTTAAAATCTAACTCAACCATAAGAGACATAACTATATACACATTAACAAAATAGTACCTGTTTTACATCACAGGTAGCAGGATTGTCAGTGATGCGTCAATATTTAAATTCGCTCGGCACAAAACAGACTGGAATTCTTAGTCTATCTTCCGTAAACATTCTTACAATTCATAATTACCTTTTGCGAATACAAGGACGATAAAATATCATTAATCAACATCCCACAAATTCTTTCGTTGAGTAAATCCAACTGAACTTGGATATTTCCATATATATTTAGTACCGCGCGTGACTAGTACTTTCGCGCTGTAGTAAATCAACAACTGTAGAACTATTCTAAGAAAAAATACTCTCGAGTTTTTACGATATGAAACTGTAATATCTCTAGTCTAAACGATTTATCTTTTCAATACCTATTTTTAATTCTGTCTTCTTCCTGTAGCATGTCCTAGCGATGTATAATCACCAAATTGTACATGACGAACATTGGTACTTCACCTTCTTGCAGAGGTCACGCAATCATTAAAGAAGACACTTCAACTGTGTTCCAAGAAGAGTTCTCAGCGTCGAGTACATAGTTTCGTCTTGATCAAATATTCATTAGTAAACAGAACCATAACAATTCTCTCAGAACTGTCAACCCATTTGAAAGCACAGCCTTATAAGTAGATGACGCAGTGCGAAAAAAATACAAGGATTCTCCGTAGATGTAAGTAAAAGAAAAATTAAAAAAAAACCATTCAATTCTTTATGTTAGAACTGCCGACAGCATCAGTAAAATTTAATGCAGTGCTGAGTATTATTTCTTACGCAAAACAAATTTAAATACAAAAATTTTAAAGATGCAACGAATTAGCTTATATCCTCAAACGAGATGGATAAACCTTTCCTTTTATTTTGAGCATGACTAGTAATTTCGATAGCGAATGAATCTACCCGCATTCAACACAGATTGGGTATCGATACGATTACAGGTTACAACAGCGTCTCCACGAGTTCCGTCGGGACAAGTACAAACAGCAATATGGCGTCTTGGAGTGCACGTAGCACTAGGTCCGCATTGTCTTCCAGTGCAAGGATTCTGGCAGCTATAATCGATGCAAGCACGGTTATCAGGACACTCGCTATCGGTTAAACATTCACCACGTTGACAGCTGAACAAAGCGTTTCCAAGATATCCAGTTGGACAGGTACAAACCGGCCTCTCCTTGCCAGTGTTATCGTGTCCAGGTGTACAAATGGCATTGGCACCGCAAGGATTGGGTTCACAAAGGTCACCTGAAAATCATATATTCGCATCATCATCGTCACCGTAACGGTTACGTTATAGTAATCCATAATCGGAAGAAAAAGAAAGAATTCATTCATCTGGAAAGTGGACCAAGATCTCTGCTTACGCGGTACGAATGGTCTGCAGCTGACGAATGGATCACCAGTCATGTCCTTGGGGCAGCTACATATTGGAGTGATGTCACGCAGTTCACAGTTGGCATTTATACCGCAAACACCTTCGCATGGATTCACACATTTCTGATAAAGACAAGCAGGTTTCCCACGCGGACAATCGGAATGGTAAGTGCATTCTGGTCGACAGGCTACATACGGGCTGCCCTGCCAGTTCTGTAGAAAATTATATAACGGATATAAATACGTAGATTTCATTATTATTAAACATGCAATATCACTTTCATGTAGTTTTGTCAGGCCACCATTTATGTCATCTCTGACCAATACTCACGTTGGGGCAGGTACACTTGGCTCTGTGGTTGATAACCTCGCAATTTGCATTCTCACCGCACTTGCAAGGACTTTCGCACTTGTACTCGGACGTACAAGCTAAATGATTACTACAATCGTAATCGCTCTCGCACTCGTGACGACATCCTGCCAATGGAGATCCTCGGTATCCAGGAAGACAGGTGCATACTGGTACCTCGTTTATCACATTGCACTCTGTATTTTGTCCACAAGGACTCGGCTTGCAGGCAGCCTCTGTAATGTTGATTGATAAGTCAAATTCTTTTTATCGTTATCACGTTATCACTATGTCTAGGCTGTTTAAGGGATACGTACGGGGATCAGCAATTCTGCAGGCTTTGAAGGGATCACCGGTCTGTCCAGGAGGACACGAACAGGTCGGCACGTGGTTCCTGGTTATACATTCTGCGTTCACTCCGCAGAGACCAGCACACGGGTCAACGCATCTGTTGTTCAGACAGGCCTTGCTACCGATGCAATCGTCATCGACTGCAAAGTTATAGATTTATGATTTATGCTATTTTCAATATACATAGTTTTCAATTATTAAGATATTTTTATACTTACTTTGACACTCTACGCGTATGCATCTGACCAGTGGATCTCCCATGTGCAGATTAAGGCAGGAACACACTGGTCGACCATCGCTGATCGTGCATTTCGCATTCGTTCCACACGTGTAAGAGCTGCAACTGGCTGCAAGTATTATTCTTATTTATTGTAACTGTTGAAATTGACCTGAATTTAAAGTACTTCAGTGATTTCATATCCTTTCAATACCTCCTTTCATCTAGTGTATCTTAAGAGCTCTGTGAAGTCTCACTGAAATTTCAATGCCCGTGGAATAATAATGGCGGCTCGTATGAAAGTCAACATACCGATTTATCATTACAGATGATTCGAGAATACGAGTGATTAATGATACGAATGACTGAGACTTATTTGCATGATGAATCTAAGATGTTTCTCATTTGGTCAAAGTACTTTTTAAAACTTACTAGTCTTTCTACATGGAGTAACATGATATATATTCGCGTGTGACAAAGAGCGTACAATAGTTATTTAGCTAATTACAGTCTACCAAGTAAATAATTTCAAATGATATCGATATAATTAAATTGCAGTTCAATAAGTCTGAATAACAATGTAGAAAATTACCTCCTGATACTATTCTTGAATAATATTGTCCTTCAACCGAAACAATGACGAATGTTGCCACAAGCAGAACTGCCGTCTGCAGAGTCTCCATTTTTTCCAGTAAATCTAAAAATAAATTGATCACATAAAATGTTGATAATTTACCTAAAAAATAACATAAATCTAGCACAGAATTTATAAATTCCAGTAAACACACGTGAGCCGGCCTGAAGAACCTGAAACTTGAAAATCGAAAGACTCACCTTACTCTCGAAGAATAATCCCAGGCTCCCCAGCTGCCGAGGAGAATCGTTCGACTAAAGCTGGACTCGTTGAGGATGTTGTTAAGAAGCCCGAAATCCAACTGCCCCACCTTAACTCCCAACTCAGTACGATACCCCACTTCAAATTCATTGAATATACCCACGCAAATCCTTGGATCTCCGGATAGAATCTCAGGAATATTCGCCCACATTCCACAATGGGTGTACACTCGTGTACACTCGTCTACCTTGCAAAATCAGATTTCTTATAGCAAAACACCTCGCCAGGTACCTTAATTGGTTGCTCGTCTTGTCCTTCTACCTTCCACCTTCGTGCAGCTTACAATTCTTTGAGCGCGTCAATACAAATGAGTAATACGAACGATAGAATCTTTGCTTTTGCTTCGCGAGTACTCTCGCAACTACCTCGCCTAAAATGGCTTTCTCCAATGGCTATGATAACGGAGGAGAATATACGTCATGGTTGTTTGCCATATTTCGTCTTGAACTTCCCTTCTTTCTTTAGGTAAAACCTGAATGAATGATCAATCTATTAAATATTGGTAGTAAGTAGGAACCAGTGATGACAGAATGATGATCTGGCCAAGTTCCAGGAAGGAGGACGAATCTTATTATTTTATTGTTTTTCTAAATATCAACTGGCTTTGGATTATCCATCGATTTTTCTTCGGATGCTAATTTAATGCTTATGTTTTTTCGACGAACGCAGAATTCTGTGAATAATCGAGAACCGGATCAGTGACGTTGGATGAACTTTAAAAATTTCTGGCAACGATGCTGTTTTCGCATATCATTTCCATTAATGGCGTAGAGAAAGGGTTTATGATTTTGTTGGACGCTATTGGGGTTTAGAAAGCAAATTACCATTCGCTCAAATTGTAATTATGATTCACAGGCGAATTTAAGGATCGATATGCCTGTACGTCCATGTTCTTATGTATTATAAAGCGTGGGTGGGAAATTGCGATATGCAAAAAAGTACATAGAAAATTATATAATCTTATGAGTGACACAAACATTATTCACAAGGGGAACGTATACGACACGCCTATATAAAAATATAACGCAACTAACTAGACGTAATCCAGGATGTGATCAATTACGATGATCTATTTTTTATATTTTTGACATTTAACTTTCGAGTAATCAAGATCAGATCAAGCTTTGTTTCTTGTGAAACCATCAAAGAATATTTCAGGTTAACTGATTACATTTCGATCACTAACCGCGCAGATGCAGAAAAGAAAAAGCAGGACCGACAATTAAATGATACTTGAAATCATGGTAAAGAGGTTTTATTATGTATCCTAAGATCGATTCATATAAAATAAGCGATTAACTCCTGTGCTCGGTGCTGTATATGTATATATTTTTTTTTCATTTATTTCCATTATTTTTATTTTTAGTCGTCGATACGGTGCATCGTATGTAGCCATTATCCCATAAATACGTTTAACTTCTTTACGTCTATCTCTAAAATCGACTTACGTCTACACTCATGTAATCTTTATTTTATTGTAGGATATAGAAGTAGTCACGTCGAGCCCACATAGTTTCCTATAGGAATTCAGAGTTGCGCCGCTAACTAGAGGTTCCTTAGAAATATTTCTAGATGGGTCCTAGGGATGGCAGCAAATTAAAAAGCGTCGCTACGCATCGCGACAATCAATTACGATAGCTTGAGTTGCGCATCGTTTACCGGCGTGCTCTGCCGTCATTTTTATTCGGTCCAAGCTTCAGGAATTCCTCGTACGCAGCAGCTATTACGTCATCCTCATCATCCTCCCACAGCTGTTCCTCGCAGTCTTCGTTCTCGACCTCACTGAAAGAATCATCGACGAATTGTAATGATAAATTATGGCGAAACACTTTGACCAGGACGTGGGTAAGGATGGTGAGGTAACACTAACCCAAATTCTTCAGGACCAGCAGCTTCCTCCGCAAGATCTTGCAGGAACCTACTTTCCTCCGGTGAAAGAACATTGCCGTCAGGACCGTAGAGCACGGGCTCGTCGGGAGCCTGTGGTGTTGTTGATGATTGATTCATCTCCATTGGCAATGGCCGGTGACCAGCGATTCGACCCCAGTGACTACTGCGAAGCTGGTGAACGCTGTGAACCATACGACCTACGTGCTGATCTACAAGTCCGTTGGTGACTAGATCCGTCAAGGAACGCATTACGCGCTCGACTTCTCTGCGATTGTTGCTGCTGTCCCTCTCCAGGGTGTGCCCAGCCAACTAACGGAGAGAGAAAGAGAGAAAGATTAAAGTGCTCCTGGAGATGATTTTTTTTCAAAATATTCTTTGCATACCTTCAGTGCTTGGCATATGTGCTTAGCGGAATTTGGAGCAGGACTCTTGAGTACCACGGAGATCAGATCAACTAGCATCTTTCCTAATTCGGATGCTGGGTCGGGCTCCATCTGAGCTACAAGTTCTGCCAAAAACAATATCAACCCATGACATTTCTTCTCGACATTTGGACTATGCTCCTCTTCGCTTATCCAGGCGCGACTGCACGCTTCTGATTCCTTGCGACACCTACACATTTTATAAATTTAGAAAAAGCAAGTTTTTATTAAAGTTTACGAGATGACACTGTGCCTTTAGATTAAGACTAACCGGGAGTATAAAGTATCTCGGACGGTAGAGGTGACTCTGTCTGTGGGCGCTGTGACTGTGTCCAAATGCGTACATAATCTAGCACCACTATATCGGAAGTTTCCTTCGTTTATCGACTAGAATATTAAATAAATAATTGTTCAAGATTATTCATACACGTTAAACGATCTCGTCTATACGTTTCTATACCTGCTGAATAATAGCAGCAATGATTTCTTGTGCTTGACTAGGATTCTCTAGGTAAAGACTTATGGTATCGACGAGTGGTGCAACCAGAGAATCGAATCGACCAGGGTTTAAGGTCAGAGAGCGCATAGCGTTGTCTAATTGTCTGAGGGTACTAGCCAAGTCCGTTCCATGATCGTTATTCTCACGACCAGGGGCTGACTGCTGTAATTAATGAGGTAAGTCTTGTTGCGAAACACTTTGGATCATTCATGACTGAAAACAAACCTGATGCCTGTTATTAAAGTCACCCGATCCACCATCATAGTGACCGTAGTCTCGAGCATTTGAATATTGATTATATCGCTGTTGTTGATGTTGCTGTTGTTGTGGTATCTCAGCATTCTGCTGATACTGAAACTGTTGTTGATGCTGCTGTTGCTGAGGATAATGCTGCTGACGCTGACCACCGTAATGCGACTGTTGTTGATGATGCATTACTTGTCTCTGTGGCATCATCATCTGATTCGTTTGTGGACATGCCCCAGGCTGCCTTGCTAGTTGTAAACGATTTTGAACTGAGGGGCGTTGCCAGGATCCATCCGTTCCTTGCTGCATATAATAAAATTATACCAATATCGTAACAACTTTAATATATATTTATATTTTGGTACAGCCAGAATACAAGAAACCATACTCACTGGAGGATTAGAATAGTTTTTAGGAACAAATTCAGCAGCATCCACAGAGAGCGTGGAATTTTTCACCACATCATTGATAGATCCTAAATACGCATTAAAATAACATGTAACATTAATTATAAAAATTGACTAAAAGCGAGCTACGAAGGAGAATAGGAACCTATGCTTTGGTTTCCAAGTGGCGCCTGTCGAGGTCTCCGCAGTTGCTGATGTTCCTGAGTATTTTGTGTCCAGCATCCACGTCCTCGCCCGCGTCCAGCACCCCGTCTATCTCCATCAGCATCGCCACTACCAACCCCACCAGCAGGATCCATTTCCCTAGAAATTCTGTATTCTTATGTCTACAAATGAATTCTTTCTTACCACGAAACGTGGTCCATAATCATTTGTCTTGGGATATACAATTTCGCTGATAAAGCCACCAATGGATACTATATGAATTCTCCGAACACAAACACGTCCTGCATGCATAATGATCTTTCAGAAGACATAATAAATGGTCAGTAAGAGATCTCTCAAATACTAACTCTAAAAAATCAGATGCGGCCTTGCCCTCCAAGGTTAATCCTGTAGCAGATGATGAAGATGGATCCAATTCCCGTTGAAGTGTTGAATTCTTCCCAAAGTAGCCGATCAGCACGCAGCTCACTGACATCAGTTCATGGACTACCCGTTATGTCCGTTATGTCCGTTAGTCAAGTCGGACACGTATCGGCTGACAGTAACAGACAATACAGCATAAATCGTTGTTGCCGAACTTTTTTTTCCCAGGGAAAATGCCCAGCGGCACCGGGGGGCGTGGAATGGCCGGTGAACAAATTCACGTCTCGGAAGCGATGGCATCAACGTAGTTAAAAGTATACGTAGATGACATGGGCAGCGTTATACATGCAACTCCGAGATATTGACGATACAACAACAATTGACAACAATTATATTCGGTACGTCGACCCTACGACGTCGATCCGTATAAAGATTATACTTTTTTTTATTCAGCGGCGCTAACAGGCGCAAACTTCACTATCCGCAGCAACCCGCGGCATCTTTTGGGTGCGTCGTGGTGCGTATTGCGTCAGCGTTTTATCCGTCGGTTAATCGGTGGTCGTCGAAATATCGTCGTATCTTCAATGGATAAAGCCAGAGGACTGTATGTACAGGACATAAGAGAGACAAGGCATGGTTTCCAAGGAGTGGAAGTTGCATGATCTGTGATATCCTGGTGCAAACCCACTGGATGGACCAGGGTGGGCGATGATAAGCTAGGTTGAAGAAGAGAGGACAGATAATATATGAAATGATGGAGAGGAAAAAGATGAATGCGTGGATACAACAGAGCGGAAGATGCGATAGATACCTCGTGGGGCTGGCGAAAGGGGCGCCCTAGACGAAGTCTTCCTGTTCAGACGTTCGTTAGCTCTTGATGTATCCTCTCGGGATATGAGCATGTAGTTTTTGGTGCTGATGCTGCGTAATGTCGAAATTACTTGGGTATTTCCAACTGTTCCTTGAGATTTTCCTTGTAAGCGAGACGTCCTGAGATTCTTGCCAGTGACCGTCTGTTGGCTTATGATTCGTAGGAATTTACAGTTGCCGGACTCTTCCAGGTATGAGATTATCTGCAATGCCAGACTTTCATATTAGTTAGGGGATTCTCTGGAGCTCATATTTGAGCACTGTAGCACATTCAATTATTCATAGAGACTTGATTTATTTAATTGAGATAAGAAGGGTACAGAGGTACGTGGGAATTTTAGTAAATTTTCATTCTATTGTTTAGAATTTGTTAAATTTCTATTTAAGGAGCGGCCACTGGGGATCGTGTGCTTGGAAATGCTTGAAGTTGGCTTGAGGGTTGTACGTGGCCAGGATTGGAAATGGGGAGATCAGGATGGGGGAGAGGGCCATGCAGGGACTGTGGTCGAAATTGGAAAGCCACCCGTTCCTGGGAATTCCGGTTCTTCATCTAATTCTACCGATAAGACTCCAGATAAAACTGTCATAGTTCAATGGGATCATGGATCGAGAAGCAACTACAGAGTTGGATATCAGGGAGCTTATGATATTCTTGTTTTTGACAATGCTGCTGCAGGAGTGAAGCACTCGAGTATTATTTGTGACGGATGTAAAAAACATGGAATTGTTGGTATTAGATGGAAGTGTGCACAATGCTTTGATTATGATCTGTGCACACAGTGTTACATGTCAGATATTCATGATTTGAGTCATACGTTTCAAAGATTTCAAACAACGAATTCAACCGGGTAAGTTAACTTTTAAAAACATTGAATTTACACAACTAACTCATAATAAATTTCTCTTTTTAATAACCATAGAGTGCAATTGAGTACGAGAGACGGTTGTACCAAAATACCATTGAAAGGAATTTTTATTGGAGCAAAGGTAGTACGAGGTCCTGATTGGGAATGGGGTGTACAAGATGGCGGACGTGGTGGGTACCTCCTTTATTTAATTACTTAAAGAAACAAAGCATATCATAAAACAGCAAAAAAATTCATCTGAAAACAGGAAAGACTGGCAGAGTAATGGACATTCGAGGTTGGGACAATGAGAGTGGTCGTTCCGTAGCCACTGTAACCTGGTCCACTGGTAGTACCAATGTTTACAGACTTGGCTACAAGGGCTGTGTTGATCTCCGTTACATAGAAGAAGCCACTTGCGGCACCTACTACAAGGAACACTTGCCTCTATTAGGACAACCAGTAATGACAATTTCAGAAGGTGATCAAAGCACAACTCCCAATGGTGGTGGCGTTGGTAGCAGTGCACCAAGTCCACGTCATTTGACGTTTAACGTTGGGGATAAGGTGAAAGTCCTGAAGGAAGTTGAAATTTTGAAGGAGATGCAAGCTGGTCACGGTGGATGGAACCCACGCATGGCTGAGTACATCGGAAAGGTGCGCCACGACCTCGAAAAAGTTAACGAGCCTGTCCGGTGATTAAGGAAAGGAAAATTAATCATAGACAAATGAACTTTTATATTCTGTACCCAGATTGGCACTGTACATCGTGTCACGGACAAGGGTGACATCCGAGTACAATACGAGGGCTGCAACAACAGGTGGACCTTCCACCCTGGAGCATTGTCCAAGGTCATTACCAAGGACTCATTTTCTCTTGGCGACATAGTCAGAGTAAAGACCGATGCAGCAGTTGTTAAACATTGTCAAAGAGGTCATGGAGAATGGATCGATGTCATGAGAACTGTAAGTTCGTCGAACCAGCTGTTAATTACTAAAATTCCCTAAATGGTTTTCTATTAAATTTATTTCGACAGGCTCTTGGGAAAACGGGCAAAGTCATTAAAATATATCCCGACGGCGATTTACTTGTGGCACTGGAGGGTCATACCTGGACATTTAATCCTTTGAGCGTAAACTTGGTACCTCCGACTGCAGATCCAGCCAACATGATGCAGGGTGAAGCCAATAGACGTAGGGATCGATCAGGTAAGTTACCTTTATCGTTATTATCCGATTATTGATATAACTAAACGGCTGATTACCTGACCCTCATAATCCTTTTTACCTGAACCAGTTGGCTCGACACTTAGTGAGGGTGCGGATATGGAAGTGGAGAAGCTTCTGCGTGATGCAGCACGTGGCGAAGCTGGTGTTGCTGCAGTACGTGAATTCCTCCGAAAATATCCAGGCAAAGTGGATGCTCGAGCAGGAGGTCCTGGAGGTGGTAAAAAAACCTGTCTCCAAGTAGCCGCTCACCAGGGTCAACGTGAACTTTGTACTCTTCTTCTGGATGCCGGAGCTTCCCTTCGCGCTGTTGACGAAGATGGTGACACTCCGTTGCACTATGCTGCTTTTGGGTTAGATATCCCACAAAGAGTTTCTATATACAAAAAAAAAGACTCAACTTAACTAAACGATTTGAACTTCTAATTATTTACTCCAGGAACCAACCGGAGATAATGGAACTTCTTCTTTCTCGCGGTGCAGCAATAGACGCTGTAAACAATGGCCGTTGTAGTGCATTACACGTGGCTGTGAATAAGCAGCACGCTGCTTGCGTGAGAGCCTTGCTACGTCATGGATGTGATGTAAACTTACAGGACTCTTACGGCGACACAGCACTGCACGATGCGATTGGTAAGGATGCCCTGGAGATCGTCGATGCACTTTGTTCCTGCGAGAGGGTCAACTTTACACTGCGTAATAAGCGTGGCTTTAACGTTCTGCATCACGCTGCTCTTAAGGGAAACGCACAGTGAGTAGAAGATTAATTAATAAAATATTTACCAGTATAAATTAATGAATGGATCTTTTGAATTGTTCAGCGCAACGGAGCGACTGGTAGCCAGAGCCAGGCAGCTCGTGGACGTAAAGAAAGAGGACGGATTCGCTGCACTTCATCTTGCTACATTGAACGGGCATCGCGAAGTAGCAGCTATATTACTTTCCCAAAATGGCGGTCGTGCCACGATTGATCTGTGGAATAAACGAAGGCAGACACCCTTGCATTTAGCCACAGCTCAGGGTCATTGGGCCCTGGTCGAACTTCTCATCAATCACAATGCGGATCTCTCGGCTACCGATGAGGACGGAGATACCGTTTTGCATCTTGCTATTTCGAAATGCAGACATCAGCCAGCTACCGTAGCAACTCCAGAAAGTAGTCGAGACTCGCCCTTTATTCATGCGGTAAATTTCAGAAGAAATTTGTAAATATCTATACCTCCGTACTATTCTGATATTGTCATATCTTCTTTTTAGATCTGGCAGGATCTTGCGAGACAAGGTGCAAAGACTGAAATGGCTCTTGCTTGTTTTCTTGTCAGTGTCGATACCACTGAACTCCTATTAGATCAAACTAGAAATTCCAAAGGGAAGACGGCTCTAGATCTTTTAGAGACGGATCCAGACGCTCCTGCACTGACTGCTCTCTTACTCTCTTATCAACCACACAGGCGCAATAGCAACGACTTAGTCCCGTGAGTATCTCTATCGGATTAAAAAATACCAATGTCCAAACATATTTATATTATAAAACACAACTACTCGTATGCAACAGGTCCGAGATTGTTTCATCCGGCGGTAGTGTAGAGGCACCGATATACGAGATTGAAACTATATCAGAACCGGAAGTCACGAATGAAGAATCGAGAAAGCCTCCTAGGAGTTCCGGTGACTCCGACCAGTGTCGTGGATGCTCTGCGTTACTGACTCAGGGTGTAGAAGAAACTAGAATAACAGCCGGAGGCAGTGAGACATTCGTAGGCTGCGTACACTGCGGCCACACGGTACCAAAATCTCAGATTAATCGAGGTGAGTTATTTTTTGTCTATTCCTATTTCAGTCCGACTAACAATGATTTGAATTAAAATAAAATTAACATTGATTACACGTAATGCGTAACAGATGGCCAAGCATTGAAAGATGACATGGCAGAGGGCGAAGACCGAAAAAGGGAGGGTCTGGACGATAGAAGAAAAGAAGACAAAGATAAGGACAAGGATATAGAAAAGGAGAAAGATCTGGAACGGCTACGCTACTTAGAGACAAGGGTAGCCGATCTCGAGGAAGCGAACATGTGCAGCATCTGCATGGAGCGTCGTAGAAACGTCGCTTTCCTCTGTGGTCATGGCGCATGCGAACATTGTGCCGCACCCTTGAAAACTTGCCACATGTGTCGCAAGACTATAACCAAAAAGATCAATCTCTATTGAACGATAATTTATAACAAGCTGACATAACTGTCTGATACCGACTGTCTACCCGTCTACGAGGGATCCAACTGCCAAAACATATTTGTAGTATACTCCTATAGTTGGGAGCCACCAATCTCTTATTTGCTACTCGCGTAGATGATCCTGATGAAAGAAGTTCCGACGATTCTTGCCTCTCGTATGAGCGACGCGTGTATAAAAGACAAAAAACAAGTATATCGTATACCAATACAATTGTGCCATAATAATGACATGAGCCACAAGACTTTTCTAAGGACTTGGCTAATTCTACTTACGTTGACTCGTATCTAATTTTCCTAATTGTACCGCGCAAGACGCCTAGCAATGGCAAATGTCAATTGTGAATAAGGAGGATACCTTACTATTACTTTTATATCCGTCCCAGGTTTTTCTGGTGTCCAGTAATTCTTTCTTGTCTTCTTAGAATCTTCACATCTATTCGTCCCTGTTCTTTACCGTGTATGCATATACACAGTATTATTCAAGGCTATTGAACCACCTGAAGATGCTTCTGTCCATTTGATTTCTACTAATATCCCACAGGGTAAAACCATCTTCAGGCGATACAATTGCTCTGAACAACCGTGTGTATATATTTATATAATATATACGAAGAGCGCGAGAAACGACGTTTCCCGTATACACGCGTCGCGTCTCATATTTTTAGTATTTGCCTTGCATATTGGTATCGAGCACTGTATAAACGTTACTATGACTTTTATCTGACTTATACTTATTTTGTCTCGTTACGTATTTAAAGAAACAAAATCGGCACTTACAGGGTACATACGACGAGAGCTTGACGTTCGAGTAGAATGT
The DNA here is from genome assembly GCA_030142635.1 of Trachelus troglodyta. NCBI lineage: Eukaryota > Metazoa > Arthropoda > Insecta > Hymenoptera > Cephidae > Trachelus > Trachelus troglodyta. The sequence goes on from JARQTJ010000681.1 coordinate 1,064,910, forward strand.
AAGAATCGGAGGATTAACATCCGATAACAGTTCGTGATTGAGTCTAGATTATTTTATAATTCTATCTCTTTGTCGTCCCTTTGTTCTCTTAACAAGTAGCCGTACTACGTCGTAAAAGTCTGTAAGCGCGAAACGTTTTTTTTTTTTTAACGTGATAATAAACGTTTAGACAGATTCGTCATAATCCGTAGCCGCGCGACCGAAGATAAATATATCCGTGTAAGTTTCTACAAATGTATGTAATTTAAGAGGTAATTTAAAATAAATCATTTGAAGCTAAATATATCCGATCGTCCCAAGTTTAATTGTATATACCAACTTCGTCCACAACTCACAGTATAACTGTATATACTCTACAAGACTGAAAAGGAAAAATAAAAGAATTGCCACGCGTTACGCCCGTCATTCGTAAACGGGCGCGATAATTGCAAATGCCTACAAATTTTTCTTTTCCTTTCTTTCTCTCTCTCTTTCTTACTGTCTTACGCTCACTCTCTCTCTCTCTCTCTCTCTCTCTCTCGCATTCCATTAAATATATTCTAATCCAATTTTATCGTAGACTTCAACAGTCTTCGTACGCAATACACAGTAAGGATAACGTAAATGATACTTCATAACGATAACGATAACATCGGCATACACAACGTACATTGTCATAGATTCGCATAAATATATCTTACCAAAGATATAAAGCCGCACTGCGTGGCTCGCATTTTGCTATACGCGACCTTCTAACTTTCTGTTACTTCGACCGGCTACATATCTCTCTCTCTCACTCTCCTTATATAGTATATAGTCCAAAAAAAACACCCGTAGATATGGTACATACATTTTTCATTCTTTTCCAGTTCCCTCCTCGCTCCTCCCCCTCAACACAACTCTGAACAATTTGCACTCGCCGCCTCTGATCGTACCTTCTGCTGTATATTTCGAGACATTCGATTCGTAAGACGAGGCGGAAACGGATTTTACCTTGACTTAGCAAGCATTCTTATTTATTTTGGTACTCGATAAAGGTTTGATAATCGTATGTTACAATGTTGAGCCAGTTTTGCAAAACTGTAGTAATAATAGTAATAATAATAATAATAATAATAATAGCAATAATAATATAATATAATAGTAATAATAATTCTTCCTAAGTAACCTAACGCAATATACTATAAGATAATATAATGTTATTTAGTACCTAATAAACCTAAACGAATTCTGACGTCGAGGCCATACAGTGGGGGACCTACCGTCTACCTACGGGAACCACCCGACCCCATCCGGCAGAAAATATATCTCCTTCTCCATATTCGAAACAATCGTGCAGTCTGATCTGTGCCAAAGGCCATCGTCTCGAGGACATCGTACCGACGCTACGAGGGTCAGAGATCAGACTATCGCATTCTATGACCAGCGATCCCACCGTTGCTATAAAATATTTGAGGTTACAAATGACTGATAGATCAGTAACGTTTTTCTTTTATTCTATGTATCAATTGTATTATCGTCTACGTAGATCCTCGAGACTTTGGGTTCTGGTAGTAGAGCTTAGTGGTACAAGGAATTGACGGAGAAGGAGAGGATGACGATGATGTTCCCGGGACACGTGGTTATCGGGGTCCTGATCACACGTCCCTCTTTGATGTGCTAATGCAAGACTACGTTCGATTTTGCGTGGTAGCAGCGTGATAACGATGATAACGATTATACGACGTTGATGATGATGATGATGATGGTGCTGATCATTATTTAGGTGATTATAAAGGATCCGTGAAAAGGCTGTGTCTATCTGTCTGTAGATAAGTTTGCAGTGGGTGATGATGACGATGAGGACGCGGACTATGATTACAAGGATGAGGATGACGAACGTTAGCGGCTGCATTATTCTCATCGCAGTTGCGTCCTTCTTCGCTGCGTTCAGCCGTCGTTTGTTTTTTCTAGGTCTGTTATTTTTTTCTTTGTCCTGCTCGTCCATTCCAGTCGATATATTCTCAGCGGGCCACGTCCGATGCACTACACCGAGGACGACGACGTTGACGACGACGATGATGATGATGATGACGAGGGTGACGACGATAAGGAACGCTCGAAGTGGTCGCGATCGGTTCGTTGACCACAGGTTATTGTCAGCTATATCAGGTCCTGAGTGTAGAAACTACGATAGAATAGAACCCCAGGGCGTAGTCAACGTGTGCGAAAATTAAAGTATAGCAAGCGATGCTTGCGTCGCGCTCTCTACTATAAGGTTTGATGGGTACGAATGGAAAAGCCTCGCAGTCGAGATTTCGAGGCGTGATCGAGCGAAGGACGCTACTCGGATGAGAAAAGGGAGTAGTAAACGATGATTTCAAGCGACAACCGGTTCAGGACTGCAGGGCTGAAGCTCGGGCTCGTTCTGTGGTTCCGCAGAATTCGTACCGGTGGCGCTCGAGGTGGCTGAGCTCGTGTTTGGATCATGGTTAGGGTCAGGATCAGGCGTCAGGGCGGCCCACTGAGTAGTATACGGTGCTGCTCTTGCTTGTCGTCTGGCTTTCCTCTTGGCTCTTCTTTGCTCCATCACCAGACGCAATCTTCTCATCTTGCCCTTTGTCGCTTCGTTCTCCTTCGAGAGTTCTTCTGTCATAAGAATAAGAAGTTAACTACTGATGGAATCAAGGGCAAGGTGCAGTGGGTAAGCGTAAGAAAGTTATTTATCTATTAGACTGACTATTGCGTACCTGTTGAGTAGCCCGTTGTCGAGGAGTCGTGACAGCCAGTAGTGCCGGTCGTAGCGTTGCTACCAATATTAGAAGCGGCTGCAGAGGATGAAGAAGTCGATTGCTGACGACCACTGGTATGCCTGTGATGATGCCTGTAATGGCCAGCAGTCGCTGCAGGTGTGGCACAGAGTAGATCGTTCAGTATATGAATGATGGTGCTGATATCACGTTTCGGTCGTCCATGACGATCCTGAAGTGCTGGATTGAGAGTGCCGCTGAACGTCCCGGAGTAGACGCCTTTCCCGTGGTGATGCATACTCTCGATTATTGCACCTTGTCTGCGTCTCGCGTTTTCCTGGCGAACAGAGGACATTTAGAGATCGTAAAGAACACACGTACCTCAGCCATTAACCCTCTTGGAGACCATTTTCTCGTCCTCACGACCCCCCTCTCTTACCGAAACAACATCTACGCATGACATGGATTTTCTGTGTTATTTTTATAATCGATGCATACTTTCACGACGAATTCAAAAGCTTTTAGGATTACATGCTAATGTTAAATTTTTTGTTAAATCGTTTCGGCTCTAGGACGGCCAGCAAGAGGGTCAACGTGCCAATATCCCTGCATAACCCGGTTCCAGGATTAGCGGTGCGCGTAAAGATCGAAAAGGGTGTATTCGCAGCTAACCTATCTATCACGTCGCACTGGTACATAACATGAAAAATCCACGATCGAGTCAATTGTGAGACGAGATGATTCTAGTGATGATAAAGAAAAAAGAATCGAAGAGAAGAAAAAAGGCGACAGAGGGAAGCCAGCTGCGATAAATATTATAAATCTGCGAGGTCAACTCGCGAGGTGAGTACCTCAGAGGAGAGCTGCTTGAGCTTCTGTGTGAGGTTGCGCGATGCCTCGGCTAGTGCCCGGGTGTCCAGGGCGGTCGCAGCCTTTCCACCATCGGCGACCACCACGGCTGAGGTACCAGCAGCAGCCCCAGGACTTTGTGGAGTAGTAGTAGTAGTAGTAGAAGCAGTAGTAGTAGTATCACCGGCACTTCTGCAATCTGCAGGGGTGCTCGACTGTGGTGAATGATGATGACTCGAACAAATTTTCTTCTTGGGCGATGTGCCCGGACTGCTTTCATAACTGGTAGAGGGGTCCGGACTGGTAGTGGAGGTAAGCGGTTGAAGAGGATCCAAGGACGGCAACTTGTGCCTAAAGTGATGGTGGTGCTGGTGATGCTGATGATGACGACGATGGTGATGATAATGATAAAGGCTGTGATGATGATGGTGAAGATGCAGAAAGCGGGATTTACAGCTGGAGGTATTGGTCACTGAGGAATTGCTAGCCCGATTGGTTTGAGACTGTGATTGGGTACAGGATGACGAGTGTACGGAGCTCATTGGTGAATAGGTAGTCGAGGTGGAGGTAGACGCCGTCGAGGGCGAGGACATGGGTGCCCGTTCCGAGCTGACGGGATTTGTCGTTGTAGTCGCCGTCGAGAGGCTGGTGCTACAGCTGGCCGCCGCCTGCAGCGCGGATGCCAGGCTGCTGATCAATGAGGACGTCCTGGCCACTGCGCTGCCATTTTGAAGTTTAGTGGAGTTCGACGAACTGGCCGCCGTCAAGACGGTGGACCTTCTGTTCTGCGCCGTCGAGGAACCGTTCCCATTCGTCGTCCCGGCTGTACTCGTCGCGTTCGCGTTGCTCCCCGAGGAGGAGGAGGAGGTTGCCGAACTCGTCGTAGGACTGCTGGAGGAACCGGTTGCAGGTGTGGCTGGTGTGACGGTGCTCAATTGCAGCTGTATCAGCATCATGTGATCCCCCAGACGCATCGTCAGATTCAACGGAGCTTTCCCAGAGAGGAAATCGTTCACTTGAGAATCGTTCAGACTCTCCAGAGCTTGCATTACGCTTTGTTCCGGTCGCTGTGCCTGAAAAGTAATCAGGGCCTGGCTCGATTGTTTTGCTTCGTTTAACATGCCAGATTCATATTTACATAATCATCCTATCGAACCGAACCTCCTCTACCATTCAAACCATCGTTATCAAACTCCGACGTACAATGAAGAACGAAACAATTTCAAATTTGTAGCCTCCGAATGAAGAAACCAAAGACGCACGGCCATTTTGACTACGCGATACAAGAGACGCTTTATAGGTTAACTCAGCGTCTCCTACAGTCCTCCCCGTTTCGCTAGAAGACTCCGAACAACAAATTCTATTCCTGTACACGATCTTGCACGAGGGGAACGAGAAACCTGGGTTCAGATAATACTACATGCTGATTCGCGTCCGACCACGGTCTCCGGTGCTTAACGGCTCATCAAGTTTTGATAAGGCAGGAGGGAGACCTCGACCCTTTGTCAGAAACAAAAAGAAGGAGCAGCGCATGCGCAGACTATCCAGTATACATTTCCAGCTCGAGCGTCAACATTAACTGCGTAGAGCCTATCGCATTGTATATAAGATACATCATGGTATTTGCGTATGAAGAAAGATGGAGGTAGAAAGGCTGCGGAATCAATGAGCCCATACTGGAAGATCGAAACACGAGAAGACCTGCAGAAGAGGAAACCTCGCAGAACATACCTCACGGGCCTCGGGCACCGCTAGATACCCCACAGCCTACTCGACACACCTAACGGACTTCCTTTGGTAGGAGTCCGCGTATTCGGTAATTCAATTTGCAACGGTTATCTCTCCGCGACGGAAGCGTATTCGTGCAAACGCTATTACCGGTACGAAAGTAAAGGAATCGAATGAAGATGACGTAACGATACCTTGAAGATTACGAAAAAGCACAATAAGATTGTCGTTAATCGAGAAAATGTGAAAAACAACAAATTTCCATTCTCTAAAACGCACTGACCCGCAGTCAAGTTCCCGACTGAATAATTCACAGCTACTTGTACCAAGGACTAAAATATACACACTCGTGTGACTCCTACGAAATGTATCGCAACTGAATGCAACCTGTTCTGTCCCACGTCGCAGGGAGGCGCGTCCTGGCGTTGAAGCATCCCACGTTTCAGACCCGGGTGAAATGGCCAGGGCGTAAGAAGAAAAGAAAGAGAGAGAGAGAATCGGAAAGCATACAAGTAACAAGCAGCAAAAGAGTCGAGGAAGCTCGGACTTACGGGGCCCTGTGTGCCAGTGCTCGGCTTCTCACTCCTACGTTATCCCGATATAGTCGAGTCGAGAAGAGTATCTCTGAATGTGACACGTTTTCTAAAGCATTACACAGTGCGAGTGCGCAACGGGGCGACTGTACGTCGCATCTAATAAAGTCCGACGTATACGTGTTACGTTTTAGTGATAGGCTAGACACGAAATATTCCAGAAGAAATGAGTACGATCAAAGCGAGAGGACTAGAATGTCATACCGACGTGTTTACAGAGAGACAATGACGAGACAATCGTACACGCCCAGACACGATATACGTGTAATATACGTCTCGTGAAATGAAACTCCCAATATAAAATGAGAACCCCGTGTGTATAACCTCCCACGGCCATCTGGATCGCGAGGCGAAATTCAACCGGGGGCCACGTACCGAAACGAACGTAGCAGTGCGCCCGGCTTGTCAGCCGTGAACGAGTCGCGTAGTGGCGATAAGCGTCGTCGGCAAGCAGCGTTGCCAGTGCCGCGCGCGGCCAATTTCGGAACCGTACCCTTTGTCTCGGGGAATCCACACGAGACGCCTACGACGATACGCGTAGGATTACGTGCAGTAAGATTTGGTGGGACGAAATTCAAGAGACTTTTTAACGTGTAATCGATGTTCTTTGAAGAGATAAGAGATAAAAAGAAACGTCATCGTTTCTTCCCAGCAATCAAATCATGAAATATTGTGACACAAAAGGTACGGTACGTCGTCTTTCTACGACATTGCACACGCCCCACCTCGTCCAACGAGAAAAACGCGGCTCCGACGTCTGATTGACGGAGCGGAGATTTGATTTCTCGTAGGTTATGTCACAGGCATAGGCATCCCGTAACAGTGACTATTACCTATTGATGAAAATTATCGATCCTATCTAATACCGAATCGAAAGTCGGCCGACTTAACGATGATGATACCGCGCTGCGTTGTCCCCTCCTGCTTCACCGTTTACGCCATCCAGACTCTACAGACACTCGGTATACAGACCACTGCTGCTGGATCCATTTACATCTGTCGTTAAATGCCTTTACTTTGTCTGTTATTTCAAAAAGCTTTCTTACTTGTGTTAGGCCTTTGCACTCTTAACAAGGACACGAGGATTTCGGTCGTATTTACCGCGAACGACCGCGGAGTCTGTTGCAACCGCGTGAACCAGAGTAGGAAGGAATAAAAGCGCGATATATGGTGACCGAGAAACCAAGTGACCTGACGATACTCGTGCAACGGAGTTAACGGCGTTTGTCCAGAGCATAAAGAGGTACGACGTGTGCACCGTACCTCCCCTCCTCTCCGCCATCGTCGTCGTGCACCAGGTCTCTTTATATATTGTGCACGTAACGGCGTGTAATGAGAACGCGTAGCCTTACGCGTCAGGCTTGATTATAATATGCATATACGTAATCTTGCGTCAAGATAAAATATTAAATTATCAAGCACTTCCAATAGCTACCACGAAGCCTGAGTTGAAAAGTTTGGTGAATGGCGAGGAAGAAGAAGAAGAAGAAGAAGAAGAAGAAGAAGTAGAAACAAAGAGGCCTATACTGGGTTAACGGATGATATAAAAAAAACTCACCAGCAATCCCGTCTCCACGCTGGGCAGTAGAGTCAAGCGGCTGCCATCCTGAAGACGATTTTCCTCGAGAGTGCCCTCACGGAGTTGCCTGTAAACATTTGAACAGAGAACGTGAGTGTTTCGTCCAGGATGTCGGTGCGTCGCGAAATCGTCGGGTCCGCGTCTCTTTCAGTCGCAGATAAAGAGAAGAAACGTGGTCCGTGAGTCGAGAGGTAAGCGCGAGCTCTATTGGCGCGCCATTAAAATGTAGAATCTAAAGAGACCGAGAAGGGGGCCCCCTTAAGCGGCCATTTCCTTTCGGCTTTCGTCGAATAGCCCAGCAGCAGTCTCTCCCGTGACGCAGCCGTCGAGACTAAATGCCGCTTTGAATCATTATCCCTGCGGACTCTGCGTGCCGTGGGTTCCAGGAGCGAAAGAGAGTCGAAGAGAATTCGCTCGAGCGAATAATCGGAGGCGAGCATGTGTACGCGGAATATTATCACCTGCGAGAAGCGAGAGACAGGATAGGTGGGTAAGATGCATGAAAGGAGAGATGGAAGCAAAAGAAAAGAGGGAAAAAAAACCAAGTACCAAAGACACCTGGAAACTGCACCGGTGCCCGAGAGAAGAGCAGACTCCCTTCTCTCTTTATCTCCATGTCCGGATAACTTTACCTGGAGCGTCTGAAATTCGATCGAGGGCCGCGCGTGCCCGATTTACCCAGGCACAAAGGGGGAGGGAGGGGGCAGGGGGGCAGCAGCCAGAGGGAAGGAAGGTAAGCACGGTCAGACGATGGAGGCAGAGGAAGCATCGAAGCAGCCAGCAGGGCATTGGGGTCCTATAGGCAGCCAAGGCAAGAGAGCACTGTCCGTCTCCGGGTATACGTATAATAATAAAATCACGTCCAAGCCTATGGAGTTCGCACATTTTTTTCCTGATCCCCCGACCACTTGGCTCTCTTTCCCACCTAAGGCGAGCGTCCTGTGCTCCCGTGAAAGAGAGAGAAAGAGATGCACACGCATACCAGAGACGCCGAAGAGAGAGAATCCTTGGTGTCCTTTGTTCGTCCAAGTGAGTAGGAAAGGTGGTTTAAAAGGAGGCGGAGTTGGATGTCCTTGCCCAGAGTGCACGTCTCTTCGGGTGGCGGAACCAAATATACTGGACACGGACGTACCAGTACATAGTGTGCAGACCAGAGGGCTCTCTTGATTTTGTAGTTCACTTTATTTTCTTATTATCATTATTCCGTATCTTCCTCACTCCCACTACACAATATCCACCGTATCACCATCGCCGATCGACGTTCCGGCACGACAGACCGTTTCTCTCCCTGACGAATCAATCGATTCTCCAGCAGCGCTTCGCTTGGTTGAAACGCCGAGAGATGCCTCCCGGACATTGGCGTTCTTCACCGAGGAGAAGAAACGGAGACGTAGAGAGTCTACGAGGGCTCGCGGGATAAATTTAATAAAATAAATAAAAATATCCCTTTTGCACAATCATCCAATCCTTTGATCGTGCTTGGAGCGCCGAGCTTTATGGTGTTCACGGAGGAAGCGTATCTCTACGTGAGTGTTGGATCAAAAAGTGTAGCTGGATAGAAACCCCACGAGCGAACAAATAAGAGGCCTGACTAACGGCCGCGTAGGAAAACCGCACGACGACTGTGACGACATTACCGCTTGGAGATTGCGTGACCTTAAATTACAAGCGATATCGATACACGCGTCAGCCAAGTAAAATGTGGAAAAAAAAAGCAAGAGGAAAGCTTTAAAACTCAAAATGGAGAGATTTTTTCGAGAGTGCACGTAAAGGCGGCCGCGACGTGGGAGTCGTGAGATAATTATCGTAGAGAACACTCCTCTCTCTCTCCCCAAGTGGGAGAGAAATTGGAGAGAACGAAGTGGGGTTAGTGACGGAGTCGAGACGAGTGAAAGAAGATTCTACGCCAACAGTCAAAGTACAGCTGATGCTGGCCGAGCCGCTGTTATATTATAATTTACAGTAGACCGACGGAGACGCTCGAGTTTGCGGGAGAGATAGAGAGAAATAGAGAATGTGATAAATAAAGAGAAGTATTAGTAGAGGGATTTGGTAAGTGCGAATACCATCGGGGATAATCGTTCTAGAGAAAAAGCGAGCCAGAGATAAACAAACGTCTACGCGGAAGGTGATGCAAAGGACGAGTGTGTATATAGCAGCGTGGAAGGAAAAGAAGCGTCGCCATTGCTGCTGTGGAATCAAATCGTTACAAAGAGTCTTGAGAATTTAGTTTTCTGTCCCTGCGGTACACGCCAGCGCAGTATAACCCAACGAGCCAGGTAGTAAGAGAGTATAGGTATATACGGGTTAGGTAGAGGACAACGTCAGACAAACAAAGATAAAGGATATGAAAGCGCGAGGGAGTAACGGAAAGGAAAGAGATAAAGGAGGAAAAAGTGTTGTCTAGGACTTTATATTACGTTGCCGACGAAGAAGACTAAGGCTACGGCTGCTACAACAACGACGACGACAAAGACACTCTGCCGTCGTCCTCTAGTTTTTAACGAACCATGAGAAAGAGAGAGTGAGAGAGAGAGAGAGAGACGCAATCGATCCCAAAACTCGCTCGTGCAGTCATTATGAATTTGGGCGTAGCTCTGGGGTATAGCCGATGCGCCGTGGAGAGGGTTCTCTCGCCAGTCAGATTTTACAGCACAGGGGTAACGCCCCACACTCGCGTCGACTCGACCAGGAGCTGTAAGAGCATGCCAAACTCGGGGAACTGGATAGGGAAAGCCAACAGCGTAGAGTCCCTCCATTTTCGTAGCTTCTCAACTGCCCGCTGCTTGCATGCAGTATGTATCGGCAACAGAGGAATCTCTAAGGAACCTGAGTCACTCTGCGCTTGGAGTGCGTTGAATTGTCTCTCCGGGGCCGTCGCACTGGCCAATACTTCCGAAGAAGTGAAACTTTTTTTCGTCTTCTTCGGCACTTCGTCTCTCTTTCTCTCGCTAGCGATACGTAGGAAGACGCGGGCGTTGGAAAAGGACGAGTACCGTGAAACTTATTTCTAAATCCGAATAATGGTCGACGTGGATTTCGGTGCGCGGTACCTCTTCTCACCCCCTCGGTCGTAGGAGGTGGCCGACGACGTCTCCGCGTCGCCATAGGCAGGAAGGCGCGGGCGAATGAAAAAACAGACTGGTCAGCGGTATGCAAAGTACACGCGTAGGTATGCACGGGCGTGAGGCGGTTAGTGCTGCAACGTCTGTATGGAAAAGTTCGATGTCTCGACGTCCTTCGTGCGACTCGCGGAGACGTTTAGGAGAGTCGAGTGGCCGGGCTGGCGAAGGAGGTTGGAGGAGGATAAGCGGGACGAGGTCTAGAGACAGAACGAGAGAAGGAGCAGCGTGTGCGTGAGAGAGAGAATAAAGTTGGCTCTCGTCTGGCTCAGAAAGAATGCTAAGGGAAGACCTTTGCTCGAGCAGAAGACGTCGTGACTCAAAAAGGTCTTCGTCTCGAGTTTCTTACTTTTAGTCATTTCATCGGGAAGAAGCGCTTCACTTTCTCTCTCTCTCTCTCTTCCTCCAGCTCTTTTTCTCTTTCACTTTTTCTACATTTTTTTATTCCTCGTCGATGCTCCTTCCTTCCCTTACTCCCCGCTTCTTACACGCCTTTGTCATCGAGTGATCCACCTCCGCCATTCGATCAACTGAATAGGAATGGGCCCTTCGCTCGAATGGATCTGCGACCGTTCGAAGAATAGCGGACTGCCGTGCCGGACCAACCGGAACGAAACCGCTAGTTTTCTTTTCCGAACCGGAACTGGAAACGTAACGATGGAAAGTGTCCGAAAAGCGAGTATAGATATAGCTAAGGTCTTACCTCTGCATGGTAGCAATCGAGAAAATTGTGACGAGGTCTTTTCATGCACGATATATGCATTATGTACGTGCATGCACAATAAAAAAAAAAAAGATGTTGAAAATATTCTCAGCCAATCGATTTTCATCAAAGGAACGAGGCTCTACATCCCCACGATAATGGAAACCATACATAAGGAGCCTAGTAATGCTACCATATGATTTTCTTAGGGTTCACGGGTAACGGTAACGTATTCGTAAATTCGACAAAGATAAAGAACGAGCAGACGCCAGGCATAACTGCTTCGAAGAATCTCGAGACTCGTTCGATTCCATCGATGAGCGTGGAAGAGAATAACGAAAGTTCTTTGAAATGTCTTGAGGAGCATTCAGTTTCCCTAGTAATTTCGCCAGAGGTCATTTCAGGCCGTCTGTCTCAAACCCAAACGGATCTAACGGAGGAAGAAGCCTACCCGGAATAGCTACGTCAATATCTCGTTGAGTGGAATAATATCGTACGTGCCAACGAACAATCAAGGACGTTTGACCTTCTCTCCCAAGGTAGTACAGTAATTTTAATAAACGACGTTATATCGGGGAGAGCTCAATATAATGTACTATTATCTCGTACGACCTAACCTAAAATACTCAATCGATTCTTCCCATATACAATAAGATATTCCGCAGCTTCTGTTACTGCCTGCCGGCATAGGCGACCTCCTACAAACAATATGGATCCCCAAACGTCCCCAGACCCCTGCGACTGGGCTCTGCATCTTCGATCTCTACTTACACACAGTCGCAACCCCTCGGGGAGCCACGGTGGCCAACGCCAGGAACGAGAATCGACCCTCGTTCTCTCCTCGCCGCACGAAATTCCCTGTGCACGGACTTCCCCGGTCTCTGGGATGACGTGGTGGTGGTGGTGGCGATGGTGAGGCATCCAATGCCGCCGCCTCAGCCGCGATTAGTACCAGGAGCAGCAGCAGCAGCCTCGTCGAATCACTGCTCGCTTCATACGGATAAGGCGACACCGTTACGATAAAGAGCGACAACGGAGACGCGCCTTTTCGCCAACCACACCAGAGACAGGATGAGTCGCTGTTATCTTCTGCTAACCAACGCCACTCGCATATTCGCCAGCCATGCTGTTTTCAGCACGAGCACCAAGGTATTCTCTGATTATGCACTTTGTCCCTGTCGTCAATCCGCAACGAATCTCCTCGAGAATAAAAAAAAGTTGCATCGGAGCAGGAGGTAACCACGAGGAGGCGCTGATCATGATCTTCATGCCACAATTATTAACGGTTCTTTTCAAACTTTTGAATGTATTCTGATTTCGATTAACGACCAGAGCCGTGTGCACTTATGCACCAAGAGGAACAGTCAAGGACTGGTACGGTATATGTACCAGTATGTGACGCACATAACACACGCGTGTCCTATCTCTCGCAGTCTCGGGTCTGAAAATACCGCGAGAGTTTCGGTCCCTCATAGCTGTTGGCCCCTCTGCACTTTTCTCGTGGTGGCTTCACCAGTCCTACCTACCTACACGCGTAACAGTCGGACGCCGTGACACGCGTAACGCATGCGCCCGTTGCATACGCGCATGAGGAACGCTGTGATGAGAGAGACCTAGAGATCCGAGTAGCGAAGCTGCTTAAGGATGGAGATACAGCCGTGGGATCGCTTGTTTACGCGTATAGGTGACTCCCCTGGTGTATATGTAAAGAGAGCGAGAGAGGAGGCGTAAAGGCTGGCCTCTCCTCGCTCTCGTTCTCTTGCTCTTACGGGCTCACGAGTTCACGAGCTGACGGCAATACTGGGCAGCGCGAGCAACTGAACAGCAACTCAGGCAGCAGCACACATGCATCGCGGTAAACCGGCGTGTACCTGCGGCTCCGACTGGCCAGGCAGGCACAAAGAAACGAAGGAGCCGCCAGTGGCGAAGGGGTAGAGGGGTCGCACCAAGGGACCTTCTCGAGAAATAGGCCGATTGATCGGGTCTCCGGCATGAAAAAAGTAAAATATCGTCTGGCCACTTCTAGTCCTCGTAGCCTTCGTTTGCACGGGAATAGACTCTGTGGTTCGAGATTGTCAGGGCGTTTTCGCTTTCGAGATTTATACGAGAGGTTTACTGGTCCCCCAGAGGTCCGCCATCGGAATCCTATTGAGCATTGAAAGGGAAGAACTTTGCTGTTCTCCTTTAGAGTACCGACTTCTCTTTCTATCGTGGTCCTTAGGTACGCGAGGGAAGAGGGGACGGACCATGATGGAGGATCCGAGCATCGAGACGGCTCCCTCGACGCCCACGATTTTCAACCCACTCGACGAAAATTGCAGTGTGCATCGCTGTCGGACAAGGATACGCGTGCGAGTAGCAGCACGATGCATCCGAGTTTAAAAGGCTGCCAGGCGGTTAGACGGGCTAACGAGCTCAGAAATTGATTGGCAGATAGAGATACGTAGGCAAGCAAGCAGCACGAGAGGTAGAGGCTGATAGGTAGATAGGCAGGCAGGCGGTCAGGTTGGAGAAACCAAGGGGGTAGGAGACTAGCTGTTTATCGTTCGGTGAGAATTCGCCAGGAATTATGAAAATGAACTTAAGATACGCCTTAGTCACAAACTCACTGGCTCACTTGCTTACTCACTCACTCCCTTACACGCACACTCACCTCTCGCGGTGCAGTAAACAAATGCGTTCCTTGGCGACCTTCAGCCTCTTGGAGATGATTTTCTTGAGGTTCTCAACGGTGTCGGTGCGCTCGACGGTGAGGTCGAACTGTCCACCGGTGGTGGGAGTAATGCTAATGGTGATATCCTCAGGGTCTCCGGTAGCCGCGACGCAGCCACACCCCGCCGGAGACGAAGTCGGGGTCGGGAGAGGAGACGGAGACGATGAGCTGCCCCTTGTACTCGTACCCTGGCTGTTATCCATTGTCGGAGCAGCCAATGGCGTGTTTGTCGTGACCTCGGAGTCACCGTCGCCGTCTTCAGCGCTGCTCCTTCTCCTTGGGTCGTTTTCACTTCCCACTGCCGTCAGGTCCGACGGCGGCGGCTCCGAGCTGCCGTCCATCGTTTTCTTCGCTTTTGCAGAGTCCCACCTTGCACGCACAATACGCACCCGCACCTGCAACCGGTCGCGGCGTGCGTCCGGCTTCGACTCGCCCGCACCAGCAGACGCCAAGAAGAAAACGCGACGATGCCAACCAACACGACGACGCCGAGGTCAGTCCAAGCGAAACGGAACTCCTCTTCTCGCTATCCAGGCCGCGCGCAATATCACGATCCGATCGCCAGAGTAACGAGAGCTCCTCGATCGATAGCCGGGATACTGGGAGAGCACCACTGGCACTGGCCCCGCACTGACACTACGTGACTCTCCTGTTCCTTGCTCTCTCGCCAACAACCCGCCTTCGACCGCTCGAACCCTGCGACTGCCAGCGACTCTCTGCACTGGTCTGCACTGGCAACCGAAAACCCCTCGAAGCCCCGGCCTCGGCCGGAATCCCAGACCCGGCCGAACCTGCACGAGCGACCAGCCGCTTCGAAAAATGGCGATACGAACTCGCCCGAGGATACGAGCCGACCGAGAATGCGCGAGATTCGATCCGGGGATTAAGGCCGGTTTTTATGCACAAACTACTCCTTTTCGTTGATACTTGGGACATCTGTTTCCCATTCGTATTTCTATTAACTGTACAGCTCGGTTGGTAAGGTAGGTACTTGTCATTTAATTTTCTTTTTTTTTCTATTCTACGTACCATCGGAGCATCGAATAAATTAATCACAAATAAATTCGGTTATGCAAATCAATTTATATTTTGTTGGATATAAGTCCTTACATTTCTTTCTTTTTCCTTATTGTCCAGCAATCCCATAATACACATAAATCTTCGAAATCATGTGATCTACACATTACGATTAACAATTAATCTCTTGTTGTTTCGTGCATTCCGTACATACGCCTGCACTTAATTCTCTCGCAACGATTATATCAACGAATAACAAATTCATACATCAGTCGATAACGTTTAGGTCCTTTTTCTTTTGTAATCCTATTGATTGTACGTATGTAGTCTGATCACGTGCAAATATTTCGCTACTCAGTATTTTCTATTCGATAACGTATATATGCATACTCATACATATAGCGATGAATGTTTTCAATCTTTTATACGATTTTATATACATGTGTTACGAAATGTACCACTTTATAAAGGGAATTCTAATATTGCAAATTCCAATACACATCCTGGAGGTCATTCAGTTTTTTTGGGTACATCTTGTACATATTAATTATTAATATATGCACGAAACCGTCCAGAACTCCAAGTCATCACACGATTTAAGAACTATCCTATCTCATTCTGATATTCCATGACATCACGCACGGATATTATCTAGCAGAGATATTAACAGATGTCTTGATATAATCATCATGAGGCATCAGACTCTTGCTTTGACAGTTTATGGCCAATTTCTTCACCTTCGAATAAATCTCCAGTTAACCAATCATTTTTAAGTTTTAGAAGTTTATCCGCAGGATAAATTTTATCCAAAGGTGAAGAAATTGGCCATTAAACGAAAAAGTCTCAAGTGACAGATACGTCAACCTAGGAATCTCATGTCAAACGATCACTATTATATCTTCAGGTAAAAGTATTAATAGAAAAATATAGTACCCCCATTTGCATTGCACTTTCAATCACAATTTGCATATACAAAGTCGATCGCATGCATCTTTTCGCACAACACCCTACTACTTTGTATTCCTGGTATAAATTTTTGCGCTGTTGTCAACGAACGAAATGCCTAGTTGATCGTGTTACGAGATTCTTCGATCTAAGGAAATTATCTGCTTTTATCTTATCCTCTTCGGAATTCTTTAAGCACATGATTAACGGTCCCTTGCAAAATGTGATAACGAATCACGAGTGATTCTTCCTTGCAAGGGACACGTGAATTCACGACCCGAATTCCTCTGTGTTAGGTTCGATGGGTTTGAACTCGTATGCACCACGTCCGTCCATTTGTAAATAATACTGCAATTAATAATGTCAGTGAGATATTGGCAATCTAGTATAGAATTGTACATGTCACTGTTCATGCTTGTATACCTACCTCATGATGTTTCCACAAGGATCGCCGATGTGACACGGTAAACAAGGTTATGTTAGCACGTCTACAATAGGAATACATAGAGTCCTCGACGTCGACACTCACAGCACTCGTACACTCGTCCAGGATCGCAAACTGCGGTGCGTGATAAAACAATCTCGCCATCTGTATCGATAATAGTGATTTAGATAGACCGTTGTTCATTTTAGAATAATTATTAAACTTACTGCAATGCGCTGTTTCTCTCCTCCGGAGAGTACATCCATCCAGTCTGCTACTGTGTCCCAAGCTTGACTTTGACTGTTCGACTGAGACTCTCTTTCTAGGAGATGACCCAGCTGGACAAGATCCAGTAATTTCTGTAAATCCTCGTCCTTCATCTGTCCTCTCCTGATCATCTCAGCTCGTGTGTGAGGATATATCACTTGGTCTCTCAGTGTCCCAAGAGTCATGTAAGGTCTTTGGGGAATGTAGAATAATTTCCCACGTGGGGGTTTGGTCACTGTACCACCCCATACTGGCCAAAGCTAATAGATTGTCGAGTAAAATTTGTATATGTGATATCGAAGAAGAAATATAGGAACAAAATAAGTCAATTCAATATTTACCTCGCCTAGTATTCTGAAGAGTGAACTCTTGCCGCAACCATTCGGTCCACAAACAAGGACATTCATCCCAGACTTCACCTCGAATGTTAATTCGTTAATAAGTATATCGCCATTAGGAGTAACCAGAGGCACACGGTCGAATCTAATGACGTTATCCTTGGCTATTATTTTCCCATCTCCAGGACGACCTACGGGATTATTCTCTAGATTCACTATCATAGTCCTCTCATATTTGCCCACGTTTAAGTCATTCAGGACTCGTCGCAAGTCAGTCACTCTCGCTGTGAAGCCTGCCAGTCGTGTCATTTCTCGTCCTGCTAGCACCAATCTTCCTATCGCTTCTGCTAGCTTGACAAGCATCCTGCCATAGGTATAATAACTCTTGAAACGATGATCAGGAGTGCCTGAGAGGATCGGATGATTCTTTTGGAAAAACGGAATGCTCACTGCATAGAATCCAACTACCGTCGCCACATCTGCAATTGAACGTTCAATTCTTTTTTTCATTGTTGTCTACAGTTTGCTTGAACACTTGTTACAAGGTAATAGCTTTGCAATGTCTATTTTAATTCTCCTCACACTTACACTTTCCAACGAAATTGTCCACTACGCCCATCGTCACTTTGAATTCAAGGAACTTACGTATATGCGTTATCTGCAATAACGTTATAATAAAAAATATTATATTCTAATTTAAAATATGAATTTTTCTGTCAGCTTACCAATTTGTGGAAACTGGAGAGAAGTGTCAGCTTCTCACGAGTGTTACCCTGATAAAAGGCGATTTCCTCTGCATTTGTAATAAGTCGTGAATTGATATGACGATATTCACCCTCGAGTCGTTGTTCTTTTACTGTCAAGTGGCCTATTGGCTTTCTGAGATGCGTTAGGAAACCTCCGGCCGCTACCATGTATGTCAACATGAGAAGCGGCGTCTGTAGGACGAATATTTTCATTGAAGATTATAAGGAAGTAAATTATACTGTGAGTTCAATTACATAAATTATATTTAAGTATTGTAATTACTTGTCCACCAAGGTTAGAGGTGAGTCTGTAAACATATATGCAAATGTCCAAAGCAGGTTTGGCAACGTTACTATACAAATCTGTGCAGCTTTCGCAAAATTTATCCACATCTGTGGTCAACAACTGATCAGGATTAGCAATGCGAGTGTCCAAATTGCTCATTTTGTAATATGTGAAGCCCCTGTGAAGAAGAGTAAATTTATTAAATTAATGTTCTTATACGTGGGGCAGGCTATTTGTGAAGTACGAATTGTACAACTTTATAAAAAAAGAAAAAAATGAAGAATAGTTTTTTTTATTAGACGTCAGTCTCGTATCTAATTAAGGAACTATGATTAATTATTATTTCATCATAGACCTGGGTAGGTCTTAATACAATTGCCTTTTATAACCTTAAACCTTCTATAAAATATTCCTGACGTAATACTGGAAGCAACACCTCTCTGACCCTCCATTGTTTTCAAATATATGGCACAACCAAAATGTTTAATAAATTTTAATCATACATATATTTATATTAATAAATGTGATACGTCATATACTGTTCTTACTTACTTCAGATACTGATCCAGCAAGTAACGTGTAATGTTTGTTCGCAGCCTCAACTTCACTTCTCCTATACTGTATTTCAATACATTGTTCACAACGGATATCTATAAGAATACAATTGGAGGAAATTGTTAAGTAATAGCATTTGATTCATTTATACAGGGTGTCTCACGGGAATTGCACATCTTGATTATCTCTGTTACTATTGAAGATAAGGGGAAAAAACGAGTTACATTTTTTTATATCAATAGAAACTTATGTTCCGTTTAAAAAAAATATGTGAAAAAAATCATTTGGATGAAAAATCGGAAATAATCGAGGTGTTCACCTTTGGTGAGACACCCTGTATGCATGACATTGATAATGAATATACAAATGAAGGTACGAGCAAGAAGTATACTATACTCTGATGTAGTTTAGTTTTATAAATGTCAGTATTATAGTGCTTCGATACTTATGTAGAAACAAGAATCGATATTGGATTTTTTTTCAAATTGTTACGAGTAAAAAAAGTAACAATAAGGAAAGCTCTAAAGCCTAGATTGTTAATTGTGAAATAAGATTACAATTTTGATAACTCACCAAGGGTAATGTAGCTATATATCTTAAAAGTCTCTTTTTAAATAAAGGTGCATCCATATTAACAATGGATCTAGAAGAAAGAAAGTCCATTATCTTTATAGGTACAAATTAGATATCTCATATCATAATCCAAGCAAAGGATAGAGATGAGATAAACATTCATTTTTTGTACATACGTTTCTATAAGTGTCCCAGTGTGAATCAACCATAAATCGCACAAGGATCTAGCAACAAGCGCAACAGCAACCAGAGTAACGAAACCTGCTTCTGCTGAAAAAACTCCTGGTATACCAACCGAGAGTAATTGATATAATTGTTTAAAAAAAGCAGCATCGACCTGTGCTCTAGGTCCTTTAGGTTTGTCCTGTAATAAAATATTGAGCAATAAAGCAAATAATTAAAAAACAAAATTAAAAAAATATTATACTTCGTACCTCCTTAATAACATACTGAATGTCGTTAGCAGGCCAGGCATTTTTAGAGCTAAAAGAATAGTCAAATCAATAAAAGTTGCACGAACTATAAAGAAATTGTAAATTTATGAAATACCTGGTTTTCACTATATGTTTTTTACTTCTCCGTTTCAATATCCAAATAAGGGCACTGATAGTTAATGCACCAGCTACTGATTGTTTAGTCACGTATTTACTAAGGGTCGGAGCCATCGTCCTGGTCGTTAAAGACTTCTGATACTACCTGAAGGAGTTGAAAGAACGTGA
The DNA here is from genome assembly GCA_030142635.1 of Trachelus troglodyta. NCBI lineage: Eukaryota > Metazoa > Arthropoda > Insecta > Hymenoptera > Cephidae > Trachelus > Trachelus troglodyta. The sequence goes on from JARQTJ010000681.1 coordinate 1,084,775, forward strand.
ACGACGTGTTGTGCATCAGTTTCAAAGCACGAATCACTGGGAGTTACATGGGTCTGGTTGTGCGATTACAGCAATGGGATCTGCAGTGGGGCAACCAGTCCCTCCCAAATCAGCTGGTCTGCAAATCAGGTACAAGCCAGAGACGTTCAGCCGCGCCTGAGCAGTTGATTTTGCAGAGAACTTTCTTATTTTTTTTTTGCCGATCACCTTAGAGTAGACAAAGAGTAAATTTGGCATTAATCGCATCGACGACAAAGAATTATCATTGTTAGATTAATTTATAATGCTGAAAGTTTTCAATACGCAGACGTGGCATAGCCAGTCGGTGGGGATATTTAACTAATTAGCTGACGCATTCTCTTTTGGCACGTCATGGCTATTCTTTAATGACTCTGTGGAATCTTATACCATCATGAAACTGTCCTTCCGTTTTTACTAATGATCTTGGATGGTATATAAACTCGATAACCATAATCGACAAATCGTGTGTTCCAAGACAATTAAGATAACTCAGAAGTACCGATCGACAAGTTATCGTTACAGTCACGGGAATCGTAAATAGCAGAATAGTTATATGGATATTTTACCCTAAGCGAAGTTTAAAAATCATTTCAAAGTATTTTTGCAATAATTCATTAAAAACTAATACGTCTAACGCAAAAATTAAGACGTTTAGCTTCACACAGTGGACAATATCCCAGTGAGATATTTTCTTCAGGTTTAGACTAATCATCGGATGGTTACTATTTATATTACTCTTGCAAAATGATCTGCGCAAAGTTAGCCCCCCCACTTTGACTTTTGACATTTTTCTTTGTACCAATCGATTGGTGATCGTTTGGTGATATTTGGTAGTCCATTTAGAACGTTTGGTGCTTTTTGGTTTAAAAGAGACAGGCTGAGTAGCTAGCCTGAAAGTTAAAATCTGAAAAAAATACAAACGTTTACGGATAGCATCCGATTGAGACAGCTTTCAAGGTACGTTCCAAATTCACTGCCAGTATTGCGAACATGTTAGTGTCTCACTCTAATGCGTATAGGTAAAATAGAGACCACGACGATACTTGTAGTACTGACAGTGAATTTCGGAACGGATCCCCAGTATTTACGAATATCATGGTGTCTTTCTTTACCTGTATTCAATAAGATGAACTCAACTATGCACATGTTTCTACCGTGTAGGTTTGAAATAGAGTTAACCAATTAAAAACGAGATTTAGGTTCTTACTCATAGCTCTCTTTTAGCGTTAAGAGACGTCTATTAGTCTCTCTTATCTATTGTGTTTACCGACTAATAGACGTCTCTTAACGCTAAAAGAGAGCTATGAGTAAGGACCTTAGACTACGTTTAGACGATGGTCTTAAACCGATTAGTTAATACCAGTTAATACTGACCAAATACCACCAAACGATCACTAATAAATTGATAAAAAGAAAAATATCCAAAGTCGAAGTGGGAGGGGGGCTATCTTAATGCTAAAAATTTGTTATGAATTTTAAAAGTAAACCGAACACCACCAAACGTTCTGAATGGACTACCAAATACCACCAAATGACCACCGATCGATTGTTAAAAAGAAAAATGTCAAAAGTCAAAGTAGCGGGGCTAACTTTGCGGAGGTTGAAAAATGTGTCTTCAGCTTCCCATAGAAAATAAATATCTGCGAAAATCCTATCATTGGTAATTTTCGTGATTTAAAAGTATATCGTTTGTGCTTCATGGCACATTAATCAACTAAAAATATTAAAGATCAGAATTCGTTTTACCGAGTAGTTTCTGTGAAAGCTGTCATGGTCATTTGAAAATGACCTACCTATGTACAAAACATAAACTCAGAAAATACGGAAATATGGAGTTCATTTACGACTTTTATGTAGCGAGCTGTAAACGGCAACCATTAAAAATACTATAGTCATGATTAAAAAAAACATTGCACTTACATAGAATAGAATCACGCGAGTCTGCAAGTGGAATCCTAAACGTACTGAAAGATCTTAGTGCGCTATATGGACATCAACCAATTATTTATTAATAAATCGCATAGGTGAAGAGGTCATTCGACAATTCTACTGCGGCTTACAAATCAGCAGAAGTGGGTTTATCAGAGTCAAGAAGAATTGGTGTCTGCTTTACCTTCTGTCGGAAAACACAGGATTGCAGATTCCTGACATACCTTCCGATTTTACTGCATGATCATCGCAAGATTACACTTCGTGTGGCTGCTTTGATTTTATCAAAAGAAAACTCACCTTTTTCTTGATTCCATCTTCATAGGAGGTTTGGACCGATGCGCAATACGAGGCACTCGCTGTTCCGCCAATGACTGGATCGAAAACTTCGAGTGACGTCAGAATCTGATTTTCTTCGACGGCTGATTGGGCGTAGGAGGCATTTTAATGAGAAGTGCAACATGTCGCGATCCGCTTGATTAGATTAAGGCAGGTCCGCGTACTGTCTCCACTGTTTTCACGCTCTTAACGTCATATTTAAACTGCTTCCAAAACTTCGTCATATTTTTCCGTGACTTTGCTCAACGCTTGGCAGTCGCGTCCATCTTTCGCTCCCGTTTGGTCCCGTTTGTTCGTTACTTGAAAGTACGAAATTGTACGTGTTTTCTTGTTCTGTGCCAGTCGCGAATGGCTCGACGAACGTAACATAACATAATAAACCACAACCCAGTGACTATGGGACGCCCCAGATCCGTCGAGGCCGGAGACGTAATTTTTATCGCGAAGATCACGGAGCGCTACATTTGAGTAAACATTGCTGCTCGACGAAATCGAGCTTACAACGCCAATATGGGACTCCTTTTCTCCAAATTATGGAGCCTTTTTGGGAACGAAGGTGAGTACCGATAGTCGATTGTAGAGATTTTCTTCTTTAACAATTTTATTTTTTTTCTATTTCTGGTGATGGCTCGCTATCAGGTGTCATCTTTTGTTGATCCTAACCTAACAGTCTAAAAAATTATCATTTCCTGTACTTTCTTTTATTACTATACCAGCATATGGTTTAACCGTTCCATTTCCTTAACAGTCGGTTGTCACTTTCACAAAGTGGAAAGTCTCGGGTGAATTTTCGTACCTGTTATGTCACTCTCGTTATCCTTTATTTATAATTTATAGCGACCTAGATTTTTAAAATGATTTTCAAGGTTTAACGTTTCGGGGACATTGTCAGGAATGTGATCACGTTACAAATAGGAATTCCACAACCGGACGCTGACTTTCACTTGCGTAAAATTTGCTACGCTTAACAGATGTTGGGCTATTGATTATTATTGCTCGTTAATATGATCCTTCTGTATGTACACGATTATCCTTCAGTAACGTAATCCATTGCTTCCTTCGTGGATAATGAATACTGGTAGTTTCGCTGCTGCATAATATTTTAATAATAGATTTACAATTAGCACTATCAAACATTTGCCTTTAATTTGGCTTGCTATGGTTTTCACTGGATTAAATACAGGCAGTAAATTTATTAGCACACTGATGAAAGTAGCTACTTCCTGTCGCTTTACGCTGTCCTCCTGTCCAATGTCAATAGTCAATCATTGCCAATTGAAGTAATTTAATTCGGCCACTATCTTCATCCAGATTTTATTATGTCTTTTTTTCAATATTTTCATTATACAAAAAACTTTCGAAGATCAATGATAAGAATTTACCGCGGTTGTCGGGTACTTCAAATAAATTTTAATAATATTACTACTTGCTTCAACTTTTTTTGTTCTTTCTTTTACTTGTTGATTTACAATTTCTGACCTTAAATTGAGTTTGATATTATTTGATCGATGCATGAGGAAGGAGATGAATAATTAGTTTTGAGATTTAATTTTATTCAAGTATAAGTGTTTTGTATGCCGAACAAATTTTGCCTTTGGAATGACTTCATATATGTACCTTATACGTTGTTGAGTTTAAAAGTAGTTTAAATATTTATAAAGACTGACTCTTATGTTATGATATACAGTTACGTTGACATACCATGTGCACGACATATGTTGAAAACATCCAAATTATTGCTTGGGTTGTCAGATGTTTCGGACTTACAGGAAAGTCAGAATTCTTTTTATTTTTTACAGAACACAAAATAGTCATGGTTGGTTTGGACAATGCAGGGAAGACTACGATTCTGTATCAGTTCTTAATGAACGAAGTTGTTCACACGTCTCCAACTATTGGTTCAAACGTCGAAGAAGTTGTGTGGAAAAATATTCATTTTATAATGTGGGATTTGGGTGGCCAGCAGAGTCTACGAGCTGCATGGTCAACTTATTACACAAACACTGAATTTATTATTATGGTGATAGATAGTACAGATAGAGAGAGGCTCAGTGTAATCAGGGAAGAACTTTATTCAATGTTGAATCATGAAGAACTCAGTAAAGCCAATGTTTTAGTCTACGCTAATAAGCAGGATTTGAAAGGCAGTATGTCGGCAGCTGAAATTTCAAGACAATTGGATTTAACATCCATCAAGAAGCGTCAATGGCATATACAGAGTTGTTGTGCACTGACTGGAGAAGGGTAAGTAGAACAATCGTGTAAATACAGATAATACTTTTCATCGTAGGCATGACAAAAGTAATTGTTATATCTCAAAGCATGATATCTTGTGGTCGCTGTTAATTACTCCGCATCTACATTATTGGCAGATAAAGTTACTTTTTTTTTCAAAGTGAAATTACACAATATTATTTTTCAGTCTGTACCAGGGCTTGGAATGGATTGTTGGACGTCTAAAGAAAACATGACGCACGCTGTGAACATCGCAAGCAACTCTAACAAACTATCACGACTGTATAAAAAATGCGACGATTAGGTACCGTGCCACTTTGATGGTTGTACAAAGTAACACATTCTTTTAGACTTAGCTAAATTCGGTATGACTCTCAAAGTGTGGTTGCATAAATTAATGCGGCTCTGTGGAACATTTAACTATGAGTGGTGGACGGGACGAAGGTCCGCTGATAAAAAAAAAACTTGAGAAGAATGTGTATGAAAGATTTGAGAAGATTTAAATTTCAGAATGAGATGAGGCAGAGACTGAAGAATTCTTATAAAATTATTTTTTTCCCCTGTAATAGCAAATGATCGAATACCTGTCGATGTAGAATTATGTCAAATTATTACTACTGATAATGATTTGACTTTGGCCATTTGGCCTTGAAATAGTTATGCCCAATTATTACTTTAAAACGAATTTACGTAATTTACTTAGAAACATGGAAAATGCAACTGAACCATTTTACCTTGTCGTCTACAAATTGCATATATACTATTTTCATGTCGAGGAAAACGGGTGACGTGCATTTCATAGTTCGTTTCGCTTTCTTAGAGATCATTACTAAAATTATATTGATACAATCTTGCGACAACGCGTACAACATTTTTAATTGCAGTCAATATAAAGTCTGCTCAAAGGTATGAATTAAATATTGTTTTTCGAGTAAACTTAGCCAGGGAAGATTAACATGGAGATTTTCCATTTTACTCTTGCAACATAAAAATTGCTCAAGATCGTTCTGTTGCTTTATGAATCCCGTCCACCTTTGATGATTTTTATGACAACTTAGTAGAAAGAAAAAGTGAAACCCGTGGACGTACCAAGTCAGTGTATAAACAAACGAATCTTCTTCTTGATCCTGTTGGCTTTATGCTCTAGAGAGCCAAGTGCCAGAAAGAAACGAATGAAAAGTCAGTCGTACGGCTTGTTGCGCAACTACAAGTGTAGGCAGGCAGTGTATATAGTTTTTATACTTCATCGGTGACAGTAATCCAATGTAAAAAGATAAACAGACACAAGTAACGTACAGACACACTATACACATTGGTGATAGCTATAAATTGCCTCAAATTTTGAACGTCCTTGCGTGATAATTTAACTGATTTATTAGAGCTTGATCACATGGGAACATCTTGTAAGACTTCAGGGACTTCAGGACAAGGTTACTCAACGAGCACGACTTAAAACTTAGAATGCAGACTGCTCTGTGATACGCGGATTTAAGGGTGAGACAGTTGTCTGATTTTTGTCAACAGTATAAGGTTTATAAAGATAAATTATCATTTACCGACTCGCGTTTTTTTTTTGTTTTTGCTCCAAGAAATATATATTTTTCTTGGTAACGGAGACAACTCATGTGATTGTATATGCTTGAAGTCGAATGACAATGTTGTGACAGAAGTGTGAACATTTATTTTTTCTTTACGTAATGGCATTCGATACTATTTCAATTGTCAGACAGAGAAATACAAAGCAAAATCAATACCTGTTGGATTGTAGAAACCAGATAATTGTTTAATTATTCTCAACTGAGTTGTGCAAATATAATGACTAATTTTTATGTAGCAATTAATACTCCCTTAGATAATTTTACTTGTAACTTAAAGCATGCGTGGTGAAACATTGCTAAATAACGAATCTAAATAAAGTGTTATTTTAGTAATTGTTAATGAAACCATATAACTGACTAGTGTCATTTAAAGCCAGAGCGAAAGGAAGATTTACGATTATAGAAAAAGAGAGAGGGCATAGTATTTTTTCTCATATTGAGAAAAGTAAGTAAAAACGAAAATGAGTTTTTTTAAACGAGCATGGAAAGCTGTCATTACTTCTTTTACTTGTTTCTATCTGCATATCATCTTATGGACATGGCCCAGTCCTCATAGGCATTTACTTTACATCCCTGTTGCATCGATTGAAGAAGTGATCAAACAAGAAAGTAAATTATTGCATTTTGCTTAAAAATTATTAATGTAAGAGATACGCATTCCTTTCGAATGTCCTTCGTATAGCATTCGCGAGTTACAATATGAAAACAAGCAGAGGAGTATATTATGTACAAATTTGTTAAGTGATTTGAGGATTGAAATTCTGAAATAAAAATAAAGTAACTATTATCTACAGCCAAATCATAACCTTCATTCGCAGTCCCACCAAAGACAAACTTTTAAGAGTAACCCTTCCAACCTAAAAAATCTCCAGCTTACAATCCAGTATCTTTTTCCATTCGAGAGTAAATAAGAAATATCAGTAAATATGGTTTTATAGGATTTCTATTTATTTTCTTTTTACTTTTTGTTAAATATAAAGTATCGCACACACTCACTCATTCTCGCGACAATGGATCTACCACTGGTCACCATCCTGACACTTAGCACAGGGATTGTTACAACTTAACAATTAAACGTTCGGGGATCGTCTGATCAGTAATGTCCAGGATCTAAAAACAGCAGACAATGCAAGCACAGGCATTGAGGACGCATTGGCAATTAGACTAGTGGGAATAACGTTATAATTTCAAAAGGTGGTGAAGTAACGAGTATCGCGACGTCCTTACGACACTGATTTTCTTTTTACGCAATTATCATAAAATTAGCCAAATATGTTTTAGCCTGAGTATCAGAGATCGGTGGACTAACTCTCGTTATCACCCTATTATCACGCGTCCAATGGCCAATGGTTGTCTTAGAATTATTTAAGTATCCTGTTAACTTAGATTGGCGCGTGCCTACAGTGTGTAACAGTAACATGAGTCTGTACGAGTACTGGCATTTAAATAACGCTAGTCAATGTCAATGGACTTCCTGAGGATGATACACAGTACATAGAATGTCAAGGAAAATTAACAACGCTACGTTCATCAGCAGGTTCTGTCCGGCAACCAAATTCTTTCTAATGATTGGGGCGACGAGCAACCTTTAGCTTCCTTCGAGCTAGTCATTCCAATCACTTGGAATAATTCTTCCCGGGGAGGCTCTTCGATGACCCAGGATACAAGTTGCTTATACGACACGGATTCTCTACGTTCCTAAAGCAATAACAATCAAACGTGTGACTTTAATACGTTACGTTTGCTTGATGAATACTAAATGTCACACCTCTAACTCTTCCCTATCACCACCTGCTGTATTGTCGACTATCGTTTTCCTAGCATACTCTTAATGATATACAACAGACACGACACGCGTGCGGTAATCAACGTTTGCAATGACGACACCAACCCACGAAGTCCGATCTGGTGCATATTTTAAATACGACTGTACGTTAAGAGAGTAAAACAGGCACCAGACAAGGCAGTGATGACCTCATGGACACCTGATTAAGGTTCCGGTTCATGATGACTTGGGTTACGAGTTCGACTGGACGTCCAGTTTGTTCCTTTTGCTCAACGTTAGGAAAGACAACGGGAACGACTACGAACGCTTTTTTCTTCGTGAAACGAGTTCGCTAGTTTCTCTACCTTTTTTTGATAACAGATATGATTATACGATAACATTAGGCTGATGTCTGATTCGAAACGCGCTTGGCACTTCTTTTGAAATTCCTCGCAGCCCCTTTAAAATTCGTATTGTTGTTTCTCTATCATTTGATAACGATATAAAAGTGAGCATCCTGAGTTTGCCGTCGCCGAGCTCAAATGTGACTAACGATGTCAACGATTTTTCGCGACGATTAATTTATATAAATAAGGATGACGCGCTTAGGCCTTGACGGCCTTTATGAGGAGATCGGTGCTCAGTGACTTGGGCCTTTCGATTGGGAGACCAAGAGCGCGGTCCCATACCAAGGATGCGAGAACACCAAGAGCACGGGACACTCCGAAGAGGACGGTGTAGTAGTTCATCTCCTTCAGTCCATAGTATTGCAGAAGGACACCAGAGTGGGCATCCACGTTGGGCCAGGGGTTCTTCACCTTGCCAGTTTCAAGGAGAATGGGAGGAACGACCTTGTAGACTTGAGATACCAGCTGCGAAGATCAAAATAAAAAAGTTCATCAGTCGCTGTGTAAAGTAATGTTTCAACGATTGTCACTCGAGATTGATATAATAGGGAATACTGACCTTGAAGAGGTTGTCCTCGGGCAAGTGCTTAAGTGCAAACTCCCTCTGACAGGTGTACCTGGGATCAGTCTTTCTAAGGACGGCGTGACCGTATCCTGGTACGACCTGTCCACTCTTTAACGTATTCCAAATGAAGTCCTTGAGCTTCTCGTCGCTAGGATTGTCTCCGACCTTGGCGCGCAGCTTTTGCAGCCATACCAAGACCTCCTGGTTAGCGAGACCGTGAAGAGGTCCAGCCAAGCCGTTCATACCGGCCGCGAAGGACAGGTACGGGTCAGATAGGGCAGACCCGACCAAGTGGGTCGTGTGAGCAGAGACATTGCCACCCTCGTGATCAGAGTGGATGGTCAGGTAGAGACGTAGAAGTTCGATAAATTGAGGATTGTCGTAACCCAGCATATTTGCAAAGTTCCAGGACCAGTCCTTGCCAGAGTCGACGGAGCCAAGACCCTTGCCGTCCTTGTAAGTATTTCTGTAGATGGTAGCAGCGACTCCGGGCAGCTTGGCGATCAGGTTCATCGAGTCTTCGTAGACGCTCTCCCAGTACTTGCTCTTGTGAACTCCGCTGCTGTAAGCCTTGACGAACTCACTCTCGCTGTTGAGTAGGGTGATGGCAGCCGAGAATTGGGTCATGGGGTGGATGTTCTTCGGAAGGTCGTTCAAGGTCTTAACGACGTGACTTGGCAATGAGCTCCTAGCGGCCCACTCCTGAGAGATAGCCTTGGCCTGAGCGTCGGTCGGCACGTCACCGGTGATCAGGAGCCAGAAGAGACCCTCGGGAAGAGGTTCGGCGCCACCAGGTGCCTTTGGCAGGAGTTTTTGGCACTCGGGTATTGACTTTCCACGGAAACGGATACCCTCTTCCGGGTCCAGGACCGAAGGCTCCCATACCAGACCCTTGATACCGCGCATGCCTCCGTACATCTGCACAACAATGGTTTACTCAATTCAGTTTGGAAACAAATAAAACTGAGTCGTCCGTGAACGTCAACTATAACATCGAAATACTATCCAGGACCATGCCTGCATAATGTGATACGTATTTAATTATTAAAACAAACGCGCGCATCTTGAGATAAGCAAACTACGATAAAAGTCCTTGTATCTCACGACCGAGTACAGCACACTCTGTCATCACACGACGCAGACATGCTATGACGAAAGATCGATCTCGCGACAAGAGAACTTCTTCCTCTCTCTCTCTATATATATTGATTCCTTTGCAATTCTTCCAGAGCCAATTAAGTTTCCATAAATACAACAAAAAAAAATTACCCCAATTAACTGATAATCAAAATAAATCTAGGCACTGTGATACGGTATATACGAATAATGACCACAAGAGCTTCAAAGCTATAAGATGAATGCCATTTGGCAATTCGCTTCGACACAGACTCATCGTGATTGCACATACTAGTCATGCAGTGCATACCCATTTTGGTGGTCCTTCTTATCGCACAAAAGTCAGCTTATCACCCCTTTAAGAAGATAGTTTACAATGACTCTACGCATTCTGTCAAAACATCAAAGTTGCCACGGCACCAGAGCACGTACTAGTCGACTGGTCCACATGAGACAAATGATAATAGCAACAGATAAACACATATTTTGGACCAGCCCCTGCCAATTTAATTTGACCGAGATAACGTAAGCTCAATGGCAATGCTACGTTATACCAACACGTTATCCTTATATACATTTTTCTTGATAGAGACGCGTGCGACTCGAAACGCTATCGTTACGCGTGATAAGGAAAATCAGGTCTGGCCGATTCCTATCACGTGTACTCATTCTTAAAGAGATGATCCCTCGTCTTGCGCTTTTTTCCAAACTTATGACTTCTTAAAATCAATCGACGTATTTCCCTCACCATGTCGACAGTCACGTCTCCGACTTTGGTGGAGCCATGACTCTTGCGAAAAGTCTTTACACGTTCCTGTTCCTGAGGTATCTTCTCATTAAGGATTTTCTTCAGGTCGGTGGATGCATCGGACAAAGGTCTTAGTAGATTCGTGGAGCTTATCTTCTGTAAAAATAAAGAAAATACAATTGTACAAAAATTGACATTTATCGCAATGTACACTTATCGCTACCTTCAACATAATCATACGAATCCCATCCTTGTAAGGCACTACTGCGCATTACTTGCCAAGAATTAACGTACAATTATCTTTAGCCAGTAAATGTCAGCGTGATTTTATTTCCCCGTTAAAGAAGCATTCGCTCTGACGTGTCTCGGACACCCCACGTGCCCACTCTCGGGTTAACCTCAAATTTCACCATTTCCTTTCGGTCGCCACAGAACTTCCGGATGCAAATCAAAATCGGTATCCTCGATATACTTGACGTACTTGACTGACGTGTACCACTCGTAATTATACATAAGTTACGTAACTGCCTTGCATCGTTAGAACAAAAGCGATCGTTACGCACGTATTTAAATTTCAAATATTTCGCCTTTCAATCGCTTTGGCGCCACGTGGCTCCAGAGGGTCCGACCGATCGGCTGTTATCATAACCAATCGTGAGGACATAGTACACAATTGCTACACGTGACTATTGATAACACGCACAATGCATATGCCAGTGACGAATTCGAAGGTTCACTGTGGTCACGTCGCTCTTGTCAAAGTGCCCGACCTATCGATGAGATTAGTACACTGTTTGAATCGAGTGCGATAAAGATGCAGAGATAGGCGATCAGTCATTACGTATGTTCTGAGGCGTGAAGTCGCCGAGGTCAAAGTGCACATCTGATTATCTGCGTGCGTGCCGCTCGCGGAAATGTCCGTGAGAAACTAGTAGATTAAAGGGAAAAAAAAAGAACAGAAATAAGAAACGCGTGCGACTACATAACCTCTCTGGCAGTTTCGAGTCTGTAAAAGTGCAAGATCTTCGAGGACACTGCTGGACATGACTAATTCCTGAGAAAACGGAACTCGATGGATCTTCGTGATCAATTACGATTTGCATGTTGCTGATATAAATTACACGAGTTTCAACCTTAACCGTGTCTCTTGGAATTTTCCATCGTTTCTCGTACGAGGAAACATAAGACTTTTCGTAACTTTGTGATTCTTTTTGGCAAGAAAAACAAAATAATATAAATATCTTTGTGGAAAATTCTGCGAGCAGACTCCAGTTTATTGATCCTTATTCGTTAAAGTGGGCCACGGTGTAGAGAATATTGGGGTAACTGGGGCAGAATGGGCTTTAGGAATTCAGTGGCGCTCTTCTAAAGGCCTATGCAGTGGCGTCGAATTCGAAGGTCGTACAGCCGTAAAAAAATTCTTTATCGTTGTCAATATACACCTGGCAATTAGTTTTAATTAACGCATCGCGCAACACGAGCTAATCAACCGGCAGGCTCGTTAAACAAATATTCCCTTAATTAACAATAAATAAATACCATTCATTAATCCCATAGTGCCTTCGTTCCGATCGACACAGGAATTTTTTTATTTTTTATCAAAGAGACTCTTATCAACGAATTTACATTGCTCGGGGTATCCGAAGCACAAAAATTCTTCGATTTTTGCACATATCTCAAACAAGTACTGCAACTTTACACACAGTCGCAATCTACTGCTTCAAGGAATGCGATCAGCGTCGACATTTTCTCAAAGGCGCAGCAAGCAGGAGTCTCTCTTATCTCTCGTTCCGTTGGATTCGATATGCCGAATAGCAAACTTCATCGATTCATTAACAGCCACTGCCTTCTGTTTACATAAGCAATTTCAAATCGTCCATGCTAATACGGGCATTGCGCAACATAACCAACAAACACGTGGCTCTTCGCAAGTGAATCTCTAAATTCATCATGAAATTCAATGAAATACGCCAATACGTTATGTTTTGCGACAGAGGTTATATTAAACTTGGAAAGAGGCCAAGTGTGCTCTAATAATACGAAGGGATAATAAATACCATACAATCTGGCAATTCGTACCGTCAGTCGAAAGCCAAACACATTCGAGTAATCGATATCTGTAAACTTTTTGCTTATCCTCGGTCAATGCAATGCTCCCACGTTGAAATGCAGATAAATAAGTTTATTTTTAGAAAATTACTCGATACGTCAATTAATCGTTTGCGTGATCAACCAGATCCTTTTCAATACGAATTTTGACGACACCCGCTAAAAATTTCATAATAATCATAACCTTTCAACGATATTATTATTATAAGTATCGTGGAATTTTATTGACGCGAAAAGCTCTATACTCTCGGCAAGTGTCATTTCGCTCCTGGTCGATAAACCGAGCATGCATATTGTGTCGCGATATGAGAATATCAGATTAAATTATAGAAGCGGATGTATCAAGTCCGTTTCCACAGTGCATACTTTTACTGCAAGCTGTATTGTCGCCGACTATAAGTATCCTGCCAGGTCAGTCGGCTTAGCTGTGCCAGTTGGAAGAACAGAGTTCTCATTGGTCAGTATTCGGCAGTTTCAGCCAATCAGCGGTCTGCATTTTTATACGTACGATCAACCTGCGAAAGTTCCTTAACACACTTTACGACGTTTCGTTAAACTGCACGAGAAACTTTACAGGCAGATACCGAGGGTCACGAAGCTCTCGCGAAGCAGCTAATAAGCCGTTGGGTTAAATAATTACGATGACGTGTGATTTACGATACACCAATATCTATGGGGGAGAAATAAAAAAAACTTTTACACGCGCAAAAAAACAGCTGGAAACAGAAACGCAATAAAGGCGAAAGAAGAGACAAACGCAATGTTTCGTGAGTGTACAAAGTCTCGAGTAACGGGTTTCCAAGAGCCGTAATTACTTTCAGTAATTTTCCATTAACCGAAATCCGTTATGAAATTAATTCAGAAAACCGATTAGACCTATTCCACATTTGCGGTGTAATGAGAAATAACAAAAGACCCTACGACCTATAATACGTATAAAGAAATTCAATTGCTTCATAAAGTTCGAACGAAACCTGCGGTAACCGCTGTGAACAAAGTATGAAAATCAGGTATATACCAACTGTTCGAAATAAAATGCAAACTTTTTGAAATCGTTCAATTTATCAGATCGTGAGTTTTACCTGACGGAAAATTTTTGCAAAAAATAATCAGGCGCTATCTCATAATGAATTCAAGGCGTGACGTCTGGAACTGATAAGATAAGTCTCGAGGTCTGAAGTCTTAGAAATTGTATCAAATCAATTTTGATGGGGCTCAGCCAACTTATAAGATTCGTAGTAGCACGTGGTACGCCGTCATCGTCGCTCTTGACGTCATTCCGGGTTCCCGCATTTTATTTCGCCTCGCACTATACACGTATACCCACATACATACACTCGCCAGAATTGTGTTCGTGCGTCAAGAGATTCATTTACCCACAGTAATACGTAATCGTAAGAGAGCTCAGGTGATTACGTGTATTTCCATATTTGACCAGTTCAAAAAAAAATAAGTACAGATACCATAGAAATATTTTTAATTTTTAAATTAAAAAAAAAACTTTTATCGGTTACTGTACCCGTCGCACAGCTTTTCACTTTCTTACTGCTTTTCCCAATTCCCATAGAATCCCGACTTTACCCCTGACGGGTATAAACCTATTGAACATAACCTAACAAAGATGCCAAAAGTACCGTTAATATCCCCTCGGTAGACCCAACATTCAAAATTGTCGTAAAATATTCGAAAAATTCGAAAGAAATGAAAAAGACATTATATACGTACAATTAGCAATATAAGAAACGTCGTTAAAATAAAAAAATAAAAAAAGTTAACAACAATCCTCGAGTAGATTCACAAGTCGATGATACCGCTCGTAAATGTTATTTAATAAATTTTCTCAATATTACCCATAAAACCCCATCGCTGCTACTGACCTTAAACAATTTTCAATCAGCGTCTCTAACTCGCTCTTATCCGTCGATATCGATAAGCTAAGAGAAGAGCCTTTAATATTAATTGTATAAGTGACGCGAAACTTTCGTCGCAGCGATATCGCACATTATCGCGCGTTGCGTAACATTACTCGGCTTAACGTGCGAAGGGCACGTTCGGCGATATAATCATACGAGTTCCGGAGGTTATCCTCTAGAATTATCTAGTTATCTCGAAGTATCAAATAATTGGGTGGTGTCGGAACAGTCATCCTGCCAGACACCGATCACTTGTGAACTTTCAACAGTCGTCATGATCGATCTGTAAAACTTCGAACGACGCTTAACTTTGAACTCGAGGAAACTTTAAAGAAAGCTCGTTAAAAAATTTCAAATTTTTCCCGCTCAAAATACCACGTTCGCGAACACTCGTAAGACACTGAAATATATTTCCAAATAATCAAATAATACACGAGCGACATTGATAACGTCGTTGAGTAAGGGAAATACGGGTCCTTGAAGTTTCAACTGAATTCATTATCGAAGGTCACGTTGTATGCGTTGTCTAATTGTTTATTGCACGATAATATTCGGCGATGTCGATGTTGAGATTATTAGCGCATAGATCGGTATCTATGCCACGAAGTTAGTAACGCGTCGACATTTTTTTCTTTCGAGATATTCAAATCAATGGATTGTCATTGGGTATCGAGGGTATTTAGGAACGTTCGTTTCAATGGCGTTCATTATCTTATTGATATAACAGGGTCTGGTTAACGGACTAGCAAGACTGTGGGATAGAAGTCTAAAGGAAAGAAGACTTCTGAAATAGTTTGTTACGCGAGAAGAAGAAGGCCAAGACGCGCGCGTCAGTATGGCTGTGGGTAGTTGCTGGTTAGATAATAGGTGAGCCGCTTAGAGGTCAGACAGAAAATTGAGATCTGCCAAATCTTCCCATTCGTTTGATCTAGTTGAAAACGTTTTACGTAGCGTTTGTAAGTTAGCCGTTGGAATATTTTTCAAATTATACATTCCCGCCAACTTTTTTTTTAAACGTCGCGTGTCCCTTTCATTAAAGCGTCAACCTTTCACTTACGGACTCGACTTTATTTTCTTCATGACATATATATATACTTATACTATATATATACTTTTTCCTGGGGTATTCACGGGCTTCTTCTGTTGTAACAATGTATTATTCAAAAATCGTATATTTTTTGTTGGCAAATATTAAAATCTTAAGGATCAATTCGACATCTTAGAGCGTCCTGGTACGACTGCTTGTTGATAAACACGGTGGTTACTCGAATGGTTTATGTCCACCCTGTCCACCTCAGCTGTACAGTTATTTCAAAAAGTTTTCACGAGACTACGTACTGCTAGAATCAATAGCTCGTTAACATTATCTGAACTACGTTATGCTATGTCGTGACGTAAACAGAGAACAGAACCAGGCGAGAAATGCTGCTGACATACCTTAGTACCGAGTATAAGGAGACGAAATGAAAAAGGCGATGGGTACCCGGAGTCAGAGCCTGGTTTGTATGTGGATCAAGAGAGTGGAGCAGTTTTTTGCCCTCGAATAACAGCTAAATTTAGAGCAGCTTGCAAAATCACATTGCTTTCTCTTCAAGTAAGTCTATATTAAAGTCTGAATGAATTTTTAAGAATCCTTCTCCGCTCGACCTTGTCCCATTTCTCTATTGCGAAGCAGGTAAAGTAAAATGACGATCCGACGCCACGTAAAAAAGGTCTTGAAAAAGTCATGGCGTCTCTTGGCTGGTATTTTTTCTTTTGTGCCGAACGATCTTCGTCTTTTGCAGAATTAAATGATTTATTGGATCGAGAAAGAGAGTCAAAGCAGCGGGAAGGCTTGGTTTGACGAATAGGATACAAAAAATACGTTAACGTTTAAAGTTAAAAATTACGATTCCCAAGGGTCATAATTTTTATTGTTTGCTGATTTGAATTCCGTGAAAAAAGAATCAGCTGATGTTTTATCACTTTGGCAAACCTTATGGAATTATTATGTAATCAGGAGGAACCGTGGGTATTATCAATCGCGAGTCTCTGAGCTTTGTCGGTAGACGTGAAATTATACGAGTAGGTAATGGCGAGAAGAAATGTATTCTGTGATTTACTTGTGTCGGGATTAGCAGGGATTGCAACTTAATTTTTGACTTTTTCGATAATACGATTTTTTATCAATTCATTAAAAGGTCCTCTTGATAACAGATTAGTGCAGTCGCGTGATTTTACGCACAAGTGATTAACATCGCGACACTGCCCGTTCCTACACGACCCATTAGAGTTTTCATGGTATGCAAAACGCAAACGGCCGATAAAGAAGGTTTTGAGACAGGCGTGGTAAGAAGATGCTTTGTAAAATATTAAAAATAAAAAGATCGTCCCATGGATAACGATATTTTCAAAAGATTATCATTCATCGGTATCAAACAATTTCAAAAAGCGGGTAATCGCATCTAACGAACTTGTATAATCGATTACATAACAATTAACAGCTTGCAACTAAAATAGCGCTTTCCACAAAAAAAATAGAAGACAAGGTTATGAAAAGGAGTCTGGACTTTGCGACTTTAACCATCGATTCTAGCAAGTTTTATCATTTCCACAAAGGTTGAAGTTGCAAGTTCGTAAAGCACGTAATGCTTTTTTTTCTATTAACTTGATTCACGTATATATGTGTGTATATATATATATACTTGATACACATGTGCGTAAATGGAGTCACGAAAATAAAATTATTAGAGACGCGAATCCGAATGATTTACATATAGCCGAACTATTACGAGCTGCACAGTACGAAGTACATAGTAAACGATAGGTATAAACCTATATCGAAAATTCATGGCAGCCTTTTCCTTTTCTCTGGGTTTCCTTGTAAACGGACGCATCACACGAAACACGGCGCATAATAGTCAGCGGTATTGTGCAAACCCAGGGCGAGGTAAGCGGTCGATAAAACGGCATTCTACAATCAGGAATAGAAGCTGTTCGTGACACCGTGCGAGTAGGAGTAATGAAATCGCAACAACGAAACGGTTGTAGTATTACGAAAATAAGAAAAAAAGAGTTAAGACTGTTCAATGATATTAAGCTGACATTAGCAACGTGAGAAGCCGTAACGTAACGTGCGAATGTGACGCTTAATGGGACATTCGAATTTTCGCACCGGAAGAGTGTATGCACTTTAATGAAATTCAAAGAAACGTCCAGAGCACACGAGCGCAACGTTCCACAATTTTATAAGACATTCTCACATACCTGCACCTCCAGAACACGTTTTGTGCTAATACGGAAAAGTGCCATCGTCCTTTCTCTTGCTGTTTTTCCTCTTCTTACTTGAATCTTGCTGTAACCAACCAACCGACCGACTGCGTGGAGCTCTGGCGCCCAACTCGACTGAATCCGGTGCCCCTTTGTGCTTCGCACTTTGCACCGCCGCGCATGCGCAGACCAGACTGGAGCCTTGCCGAAAGGTCGTCCATGCGCAGTGTATATGTCAGCTGTGCGCATGCGCGTTAGTAATACTCTTTACTACTTTTTTCTCTTGATACTTTATGCTGGTTGGTTTATAGAAATATTAATTAGACTTGCAATTGCCAATTTATGGCTGAATACAATTTCAAAGGTAAAAATCTGGCAAACAGTGTACGCACTTGCGGAATAAATTTAAAAAAATTTATAATATCTCTACACTTGGTTAAACTGTACGTTACTGCGCAGCAAAATTTTCCAATTTTTTGTAATCTACGATTATTTGCCTAAAAACAAAATCCTTTTACATATTTTTCTTTACACCTTAAAATTTATTTGCTTCAGTGATTATAGCATGCGTACAGTATATATACGCATGGCGTGATCCCTGTTTTTATTAAGTGATTCCATTAATAATTAGTTTTTTGAATTCATAGAGAAATCGACAGTATTTTTTATATTGCATATTATTGCTATATATATATATATGCTTTTTTGAAAAGCAGTCATGTATCTGAATGTATAAAATAAATCAATGAAGTTTATCATCAGGATATTTTTGTTTCTGAATTTACCGATAACCCAACGCGACTGCACACTTCCGAGGCTAATAATGATCTGGAAAATAATGGTACAGGTTTATAATAAATTGTATTTTCTTTTAGTCGAATAAGAATAGAATTGATGCTCTGAGGAGAAGAGTAGATTTACCTGTTAAAAGTGAAAAGATGAAACCCATTAGCAACGTTGCTGTCAAATATCTCCTTGATCATATTAGTCACTAAATCAATTCCAAATTTGGCGACTGCCTCATCATTGTCCTGTATTGGTTTCAAAATGTCTAAAACCTTTTTTGGAATTTCTAATTTACACATATTCGTCATTCTGATGAGTGACTTGAAATTCGGTATCGGATATATACCAGGAATTATTGGTACCAATATTTTAAATCGTCTACAATCTTTGACAAAGTCAATAAACACCTTTGCGTCGAAAAATAGTTGAGTTATAATAAAATTTGCGCCAGCGTCAACCTGGAAGTAGATAAAAAAAATATAAAAAGTTTTATTCACTGATTTGCTGTATACGAAAGTAATCAGTTAAATTATACTTTTTCCTTTAAGTAAAAAAGATCAAGCTCCTTCGTCGGAGAGTTTGGATGCATTTGAGGATATCCTGCCACGCATATAGAAAATTTTGAACCAAATTTGGACCTAATAAATTTTACAAGATCAATTGCGTAAAGAAAGTCTCCATTTTCTAATCCAGAATCTGTTTGTGGCGACAAGATCTTGATAAACAGTCAGCTCCTCGGATTGTATGGTACAGGTATCATAAGGCTAAAAATAACACTTACCACCTCGCAGCGCAAAAATATTTATCTTACCACAGGCGAGGGCTGTTTTTAAAATGTTTATTAGATTTTCTTTATTTAAAGATCTGCCCACAAGATGCAAGAGCGTATTGTTCGGTAAGATTTTTATAAGATCCGTCGATGCATGTTCTTTTCCACCGATGTTGGGGTGCCAGGATATTGTATAGAATAATGGTGAACATTGCTTTGTTTCTGAAAAAAATCTAACAAAAATAATAATGTTAAATAGTCCTTGAAGGTTTCGAAAATTCGGAATATCTATTATGCGGTGCAAAAATAATTTCTACCAACCGTTGGTATATTTGATCCTGTCGTTCCTTTACTGGATTAAGCTCAAAACTATAAAATTTCTCGTTTTTATGAATTTTTTCTTCTATAAGCGAACTTATATTTATTGCATTCTGTTGAGATTCGGAATATTCCATTTTGCTGTGAATCGAGCTTTGATTGATTTTGCGAAATAAAGTCCCACCCGTTTTTTTCAACTTAAAATAGAACTTTTCACTAGTTGCTGAACATACGTCCGAGCCATATGCTGTAAATGGTTATATAGTATTTGAGGTTACAGAGAACTTTATTCATTATGTAACTGGTGAATAAGTCATTTCAGATATTCTTGTATACCAGTAAAAAAAGCATAAAACACCAAATGACCAAAAATGATGTCGATGCTTGAATTACAATATACTTTAGGAATGGAGCGATCAGGTTATTTTTAACTGTGCCATTATGATTAAAAATTTATCAGATAAATAAGATAAAACATATTCATATTAACTGTTTTTTATTTTTGAATCAGGTAAATACAATTTTCTGCAAACTTCTGTTATAGGAATATCAGAAACAGGTGGGATACCACCAGGTATTCTTTCTTGACTGGACAATGAAAATTTATCATTGATTGTTTTAATATCATCAATATCAGGTGTCATTCTCATATTAATCGCTGGATAAATAATAAATGCAAATACACCTGCAGCAGTTAGAGCCCAAATTGGAATAGCTACAGCCCAATATTTTAAAGGCCAGTATGTGAGTCCTAACTGTTCATGTAAAATGTAATCTGGTACTAAGGCCCATACAAGATACAATATAAAAAATATATTGGATCCAATATACAAAGCATACCCATATACAGCCCTGGGCCTGTAAGGTGCTGGGGTATGTTCTGCCATTTCGTCAATTTTTGCTACAGTTGTCAGAGTCGCACTCATACAATTTTATAAAGATTCAGTACATAGTTCAGTCAATAATAACTGTATTCAGGTTCGGGTGGTCCTAATTCTTTCATTGTTTCAGTTACAAGAATTAGACTTTCAAAAAAAGATGTAAGTCCCACTCGTACCTTGCGTGCTTCTTGGCCATAAAATATACTGAAACAAATATAAAATATCATTCAATGTTATACTAAATGGTTATCATTATCTTTTTAATATATCCCAACGTGGTAATAGATATATGAATAATTACACAGTAAGAAGATTCCCTTCGACAGTCAGTTGTTTAGTGACACCACTCCTTTTTGGTTCGTTATCCACTCTTAATACTTGATAAGCTACATCAGCTTCTCTGGCTGTGGGAAACGGAATGGTGACGTTACTGTTTTGATATTAAGGTTATATACAATTAACATGGAATATGAAATTCAAATTTAACAAAAATAAAACGTCTCCAGAAAAGGATACACGTTAATGTCATTCATGACACGTTTTTGTGGATGACATTAGTTGCCGATTCCTCGATAATGTATAAAATATATGTCCTACTGACACGACTGTGATTAATTTCAAATGCATGAATAACATACATGTGACTGACGATGACTAGGTACATGCATTTTCGAAATTCATGAAAAAAGTATATATATAATCAAAAACTAGATCTTTCCAAATAAAGACTCGACTATTCAAAAAAGGGATATAAACATTTCGTAACAGCATGACATATACACCAGTAATGTAATACGTAATTGATTTTAATCAATCGTTTTTATCTACCAGTTTGAAATTTCAATAGGAAATTCCGTTCAGCAGTTTCTTAGAAATTTTCTAGTAACTTTTCGACGACCTGAACCGGCACTGCCACTACAAGAGAAAAAAATTTACCCAGTAAACGCGATTAACCAATTATGTGAAAGATTTAAAAAGAATACACGAACGCGATTACGCACTTTCACTATATGAAGATTCGTAAAGTGAATAGCTCTTAGCCAATCCCATCTTGGCGTCAAAAGATGGCAAGCACAACGATTGACT
This sequence comes from Trachelus troglodyta, assembly GCA_030142635.1. Classification (NCBI taxonomy): domain Eukaryota; kingdom Metazoa; phylum Arthropoda; class Insecta; order Hymenoptera; family Cephidae; genus Trachelus; species Trachelus troglodyta. The sequence continues at coordinate 1,106,609 of JARQTJ010000681.1, forward strand.
AACATCTATTCACTTTTTATATTTTCACCCATAACAAAATTTCGTATGGAGCCCCCCCCCCCGCGATTGGTTAAATCTTTCATGGTGAATGATTCTGCTAAATAAAAAGTACGATTGTAAACTGTTATTAACCCTTTGCACTCCGAACCATTCTGGACGTTAGCCACTAGCTAGCTCAGCACCACTTTGTGGAAATTTCAGAAAACCATGCATTTCTCAAAAAGTTGTGCTGGAATAAGTTAATCACTAATAATCACTAATAAACTTTAATGTCCCCTGAGAGGGGACAGTGAAGTGCAAAGGGTTAAAATCAAAATAAGAAAGCTTTTAGTTAATCATTGTTTTTGCCATATTTTATCTCCAGCATATAATTGCCTACTAAATTCTATTTGTGTTTCATCCATTGATTGTAAAATTATTCTGACAAAGCTCTTGGTTTTCCAAATTTTACACAAAACAGTTGATCCAATTGTTCTAAGACATATTTTATTGTCGTATCCTCTTCTAAGTCTCCTTTTACGAAATTTGCACATCCAAATCCACGATTCAAATCGACTGCACGTAGCTCATCGTTCACTACGGCTTTTATTGCGATGACAGAAACTGAATATACGTTTAACATTCCCTCTGTTTCTTTTCAAGCCTCAAGCGCTTCTTCGGCACAATTTTATCCTTGACATTTTACATTACGTTCGAGTCCCTCCTGCTGCAAACCAGCGTCTCACCTGCTATCTCTTATCCACGTTGTCGCACCTGCTCAGAATTGCACTTTCTATAACGTGACACAAGAATTAGTCATCATATTTCGAAGTGAAGCTCGATAACAAAAACTTCAAAATTTATCAAAAAATTACATTTAGCACATGCTTCTATATTAATTAAAAAAAATCTAACATATATACGTAACTTAGTTCACGTTACAAAAACGAACGATAATTTACATTATTTCTATTGCAATAATAAAAACAGCCAGCTTTTCAAATACACATACGTCGTCCCATATAAAATTCTTTTATCACACATAAATTCTCCAGATTAGACCAAGTCTTCATTTAAATTCGACACAGAGGCGTCAAACTGCAACTCTAATTTGTTGAAGGACAACAATAAACTTTTAGTAGAGAAAAAGTACTGTTGTAACGTACTAATGAATTTGAGTTACGAATCCATACGTTGCAAATGCAAAAATAATTCCAAAATACAATGATACACAGCTCTTGTTTTGATCCACAGATAAAAGTCATGATATAAAATTAACTTAATGATATTTAAATTCTCGTGTTCAGATAAATATGAAAGAATAAAAAATACTGCCATCGAATACATTAACGTGACTGCAAATATATTAATTTAATCTTACACAATAAAAAAAGCCTATCGGTATACACGCCGGAGATTTCTTTTTCTATTTTTCCCTACGTCTTTTCGTGTTTCTTGGCATCTCTGATCAACCATGCGTATCCCCACTGTTTTCGTAAATTGCAGATCAACGACAAGAGTCACACTCTCACTCTCGTCCACATGTCCGCGAGGTGATAAAAGCCCCGTAAAGATGCGACGCACCTCACAGTTCGTCTTTTCGATTCATAAAAGAACTTTCCATATACAACAGTAGTTTTATTTTATTAAAACGCGCCCAGCGCCATTGGGATGTCTACTCGCAGATTTGTTCCAGGTGTCGGCACCAGCCCCTTGCACCTAATTGCCCTAATATTCCTTCTCATAGCTAGTGAGTATCATTTAAATTTGTTTGCGCGCCATTGCGTATATTAAATGTAACAAAAATTCCTAAAAACTTTTTAAAGTACATGTAAACCTATGATAACAATACACATAGCGTAAAATTTCTAACGGGTTATGTGATCTTTATTAAATTTTTCAAATAATTACCAATATTTCGATATCTGGAAACGTAATTCTTATAATTCCATTATCTCTTTGCTCCTGCACGTGTCGTATTATTTCTGCTCACGAAATGTGAGCTGAATATTCGAGTAGCATTACGTAAGGTTTTAATATGCTAATTTGCGACGCGACGCTACGTGACAGAGGGAGAGAGTTCTGGAAAGATGAGCTGTGACTTTCCCTCGAAGAATTCTTTATAAAAGAATGTAATATCTAGATGTTAGATTTTAATGCTATATAGAAATTAGAAGTTTTTTTCGAAATTCTATAGGTGTACTCGGTCAGTATCAAGGCGGGTCCACATCTTACAATAATATAAATGAAATACAACGTCAACAACCGACATTCAAAGGATCGTCAAGTCCATCTTGTCCGGAGAAAAATGGTCGATTTCCCGTAGCATCTCAATGCGATGCGTACATAGAATGCATCGATGGCGTCGCAGAGGAGAAACTATGTCCGGAAGGTCTATTATTTAATCCCGAGGCACGATTTAATTATCCTTGTGGATATCCTATCGACATAAGCTGTGGTGGACGATCGAATTTACGTAAGTGTTTTTAGACTTGATCTCGATTTTTGTATTTCTTCAAAGGATCATCCTATGCGTTATGGATTTTTTGTGCAATTAAAAAAAAATTGAATCTTATTACTCACTGCCGAGAAACTCCTTATAGAACCCCCTCAGCCTACCGAAGATTGTCCGCATCAGTATGGATACTTTAAGATTGGAGACAGACAGAATTGCGGCCAATTTATGAATTGCGCCGACGGTAAAGGCTACATTTTTGACTGTCCGGAAGGTCTTGCTTTTAATTCGGAAAGTTATCGATGCGATTGGCCCGACCAGGTTCCAGATTGCGATGCTGAAGGTAATGCAGGCGACATTTAAAAGTCATGGATATCTAACCTAACGATTCGTAGGAATATATTACATATATTGCCTGTTTAAAAGATTTTATTATTCATCTTTGAATAAATTAATTTCAGCCTATCTAGGATTTACATGTCCACCGTCGTCTCAGGATGGGATATACGCTTCCGGTGAAATAAAATATTACAGAAGTCCCGCCAGTTGTCAACGTTATTACATCTGTGTGAATGATCGACCACGTTTACAAAATTGCGGCGAAGGGAATGCATTTAACGATCTTATAAATGCCTGTGACGCAATCGAAAATGTTACTGGATGGTTCGTACGATGGATTATGATTATCTTTCTCTTCAGCTTCCTTTTAAACAAGAAATAATATTGGATTTTTTTCTTCAGCGCGATCGAACAACAATCAATTTACGACGGAAATCAAGGGCCACTGCAAGGACATGCTCGATTATTTTAGCGTATGAGTAAACACGTGGAAAAGAAACGCATAAAATATCTGAATAATTAATATTGTATAATTTATTAATAAAGTTAATATGCTACTGCGAGGTATCGTTATATTATAATATTAATGTTCCATTTAACGTGTAATTAATTAATTAGTCGCGAAATGTATTGGAACAAGTTTTATTGACGTAAATTTTAATCAAAATGGCACCGGCAGCTATACCGTTAAATTACTGTACGGATTTTGGTTGTTGTAAAAGTATAAAGTCGCATGTATACGTATAGCCTAGCTCGTTTGTGCTCGTTGAAATCGGTGATCGTGACGGAACGGCGGTCTTCTGGTTCCCTAGTATCGACCGGTAAACCGGTTTTCCCTAGCACGACTCGTGCAAGTTCCTTACATCTATACCGCTACGTGCCATACTATCCTGATATCTCCGTCTAGGAGCAGGAGCTAGGATCGGTTGCAGGACTGCTAATCGGCATTCGCTTTGCGGTCCATAGAGCGTATCTAATGGTTTATATAGAAATGAAGAAACAAGTTTTATTATCCGATTTTCTGAATGATTACAGAATAGTATGTATAGGCAATTTGAAGTTTACTCATAATTTCTAATTTACACATACGCACTACTTGAGATAAAGGGATTTCTTAATATCTTAGAAAGAGAATTCATCTTTGCGAAGTTTCCTTTGGATCTGAAACTGTTGTGGAAGAGATAGATGAAAAAGAAGTAAAACTGTAGGTATGTAGATGGTGGCTTATGAATTTGAAAATTGCGTAATTTTTCGAATCGATTGTTACACAAATATCCCATCTACCTGTACTATTAATTGATAAGTTTTACATGAAAAACGTAATAGGGATGCCTGTCAATTTGCATATAGCACAATACATAGATTTATACGTTTCAGCAATGTTTCTGAAACGTGTCTGAATGTTCGTGCTGTATGGGATTGTCTTATTTAACAGGGATAAATTTAAAAAAGGAAGAAGAACTAATTCAAGCATTTGTGCAGATAACTTTGTGGTGTATATAATTATTGGTACGTTTGTTCTGTATTATATGAGGGCCTTTTCGCGCCTGTCCGTACGGAAGGAAGTTTTGTATTGTATTCTCTTCAAGGAATAGTTTCCGGTAATGGGATGGAAACAAAGGAAGCTTACGGAGATTTAACCCAAGTAGAGGGAGAAATTGAATTTGGATAAGATATAATACACGAATAAATAACAAAAAAGAGAAATCATTGATTATACTTTCAGTCGATTCGACCGGTTTAAACCATCTTTAAACTGACGCAGAGGTTTATGACGACTGGAGAGAATCGCGTTGATTAATTTGAGAAAAGTGAACGAATTTTGTGATTAGTTCAGCAAAGAATATTATGATCAGAAGATGCATCAGTCTGATGAGTTGTCATCAAGTTCCGACGATGAAATATCTCAGGAAATATTAAAGGAAGCTGCTGATGTTCAATACTTAAATGAATATCTTTTACATCAACCTGTTCAGGCATCTGGTATAATTTATAACCACACTTTTTGATTTCTTATTAAAATTCCAGAGTATTTGTATTCTTCTTGTCTTACAGAAAAGTCGCTGCCAACGAATTTGATAGAACCATGTAAGAAGAAGCCTTCTCTTAGAAATCAACAATGTCAAGATCAATTTCAGGGTTTTGGAACCACGCAAACTTTCAAAGATTTTGTAGCTAAAAAATTGAACGATGTATTAGATAGGTATGTTACTTTAATTAAATAAGGCAAATTTAGCCATGCTGTTTAAATTGTAACTGATTATTACTATAATTATAGAGTTATAGAAGAGTCAAATACACACAAGAATATAAGGAAACGTACAAGAACCAAAAGCATAAGTGAGAAACAAGGTGTTGAACTAGGAATAAAACTATTAAATTCTTCAAAATCATTATTAACTGACATAGAAATTGAGCATGTAAATTATTCAAAGGATATGAAAGTGCAGAAAAGCATGAAAGATAGAATGGCTGAACAGTCCATGATTCAAGATGCAGCAGTGGACCCTGAACAGGTTTTATCAAAGATTGAAACGAAAGCTTGGGCTGACAATTGTAGAGGTAAAGTATTTCGGTATAAGCAGCTTCAGGATGGAACTTTGATGGAAAAAAAATAAGTTCTCATTTCTTATGCATATTTTATACGTTAATTGTAAATAAATGATATTTCATCAGTGTCTCATATTTACTGGTACATACTGCCTCTTTTTTCCACTTTATAAATACTCGTAAAAATCATGAGATGTAAAGTACATATTTAAGCTTCACTGCCAAATAAATAGTTTTAGATTGGCGGCAATTGGCGGCGCAACTGTGGAATGTGTTTAAATTTACGTCGCGACGAAGTTTGTAAACGTTGCTTTTGTGATCGTAGAATTTGACGAATAATTTATATTATACATAACAAATAATGGAAACAGTAAAGGAATCTGAATCAAGTGCGAATAATCAACTGTGTCAAATGTAAAAACATTAATTAGATTACCTAACCTCCATCGCATGAGGCTTGCTTAGAAATAAATTCAATGGATACTGTATTTACAAACTAAAATATTTTCAGATGCGGTATACAAGCACGCAAATATACTTGCCCTCGATGTGGATTGGCATATTGCAGTGTAAATTGTTACAAGACGGTGGAACATATGGATTGCTCTGAAAGCTTCTATAAAGAATTAGTAGAAGAGGAGTTGAGATCCCAAAAATCAGACCCTGAAAGTGCTCGGAACATGCTTGATATTCTTAAAAGAATGCATGAGAATCAAGAGGATGAAATAGACACTTTGCATGATTTGGGAAGTGGTACGGAGGAAGATGCTCCTTTGGATTCAGATGACGAAGAAGATGTATGTTAGATAACATATTTATTTTGATTTGATTTATTGTATTATCTGTCTTTTAATGATGTTTTTTAGGTACCTGAACTTCAAGAAAGAATGAAAAATGTGAACTTGGATAATCCTAACGAAATATGGTCTGCATTAACTAGTGCGGAAAAACAGGCATTTGAGGCTTCTCTGCAAAATGACCAAGTTAAAAAGCTTCTACCTCGTTGGATACCTTGGTGGTCTTACCATGCCAAAAAAGAATTAATACAGGATCTTGAAGCTAATAAAGAATCAAATAATTATGTCAAGAATTGTCCAAAAATATTACAAGTTCCAAAATTTAACGAATTATTGGTAAATATTGACGATTATGTATATCCCTTTGATTTTAAATTGTAAAATTAACTTGTAGTAGTCATCATTTTTTTTTGGCAAGATATATAATATGTTCTACATTTTTTTTATGCAGAATGCATCTCCTTCCGTACGTTACAATTTGCTGAATGTCTTGTATGCATATACATACACAACTCTTCGCTTTAATGGCGATCACTTCTCTTCACCCAGAGAAGCAGTCGATATGTTTTTTCTCTTGTGTGATAATATGCGTGAAAATAAGAATTTTGAAAATCCGACATCAGCAATTGAATCAGTGGTACAAAATATTCTAAAGGTGAATTTATATTAACATCCTTTTTTAAAGCCAACTGCCGCTGATCTGATGCCTCTTTTATACAAGATATTTTATTTTACAGAATGATGTAATAATAGAGGTCGAAGAAACAATTTCATTTCTTAAGAATGCTGTCGATTCGATAATAGAAGGACCAGAAACGGAAAACCAGTGTTTTTATATATCTTCAGCATTGTCAGATCTTTATCGATTATTTATAGCAGCTAAGAAGAGCGCTTCAGCACCTAAACAAATGGTAGTTAACGGAGAATTCTCGAAGAGATTTGCAGATCCAAATCGTGATATCAAGGTACGTTATACCAAGAAAGACTTGCGACTCTGTTTAAAGAAATTGGAATATTATTTATCATGGATTAAAAGTTACGGACAAACCGTATCAATAAACAAGTAATGTTGTTTTTCGAAAACTACAAGAAATCACGCAATCCGGCTGACACTTAATTGCAACCAAACCCTGTATATAATCCTCTTTTGTCCTCAGAATTTCTTTCTTTTTACGAAAGACATTTAATTATTCTAAAATAAAGTTATCGATATACACTAAGAAATTTGTTCACATATTCCTCTCTAATTTCGTAATTCGATTGAAAAAGGAGAATAATCATTTAAAGTGTTTTCGATTCTATCATCAGTACTCCATATATCTACATGGAAACACATTGAATAGCGGAAGATAACAGGAGATAAACACAGCGTTTCGGCAGATTTGCAGCTTTGTCGGATTTGTCATGCGTGTCAAAAGCTTCGGGGAGACTAAATCCTTCATTACTCAGACTATCGAATTCTTCGTTTTTTTCCTTTACTGCTTTTATAAATTTCAAAATTTTTCCGACACAAAAAATATAATGAAGCTGCGAAGGCGTAATGCTTTCTGCTTTTAAATATTTTTCTTCTATGTTGGAGATCACGTTCGAATATATCCGAAGGTTACCGAAACTAACCGAAAGTTATCAGCTATATTTCGCAGCCTGTTTAACGTCAGTTTTACTGTTGCTGGTGATTACTGGTGCTATTCTGATCTTGTGAGTAGTTGCTGCTCAGGTCGAGTAATTGTGTAGTTCAGTGTAGTTCAACAACGAAAATATGGCGAGTGCGTTAGGTGCAGTAGGTTGGGAAGGTATATTTTTCCAATTTTTTACACGTCAAACTATTCGCTGAGAAACAGTCGGAAATTTGATCTATAGTGAAGTAAACAAGCGCTCCGTCTGTTCTTCCTATTAAATTATGCGTTCATTCGTTAAATAATATAAGTTTTATTATAACACTTTTATTATTAGAATATGATGATGTTTAAGTACGAACGTAGATACAGATAAATTTATGTACAAGTTGAGTCATCTATGGATTTGACAAACTCATGATACTTTTGTTTCGTCATTATTTTATTTTGTTTCGTTTATTCCGATTATTAACACTTTGTTTTCAAAACTTGTATCCTAGATTATAATGCTCTGAATAGTGTCAAAAAATCTAACTCACTCTGACTCCGTATTAACAAGTTTTAACGGTATGATAACCTTTAAATTAACTGATGCTGCAGACTTGAGAAAGCAGGCGAGACACTTGGAAAATGAAATCGATGCAAAGCTTGTAGCTTTCAGTAAGTTGGGTGTAAACACTGGTCAAGGTCATGCTAGTGCAGAAACAGTACCTCTCTTGGACGAGGAGCACGTCTTTGAGAATATGGCTTCAGAAATTGAAGCTTTACTTGCTAAAGTAAGCAAAGTTTATCTATGCTCTGTTAGAAGTACAGTCAATACATTTCGATTTATTTATACTTATTGCAGCTTACAACGATAAATGATGGTATGAGTGAAGTAAAACCAAGTGGAGCAGCCATGCTACACACGATGCAACGTCATAGAGAAATATTGAAAGATTACAAGCTTGAGTTTAACAAGACACAAAACAACTTCACAGCTAGAAAAGACAGAGAGGACCTTTTGGGCAGTGTTCGCAAGGAAATTGAGTAAGAAAAAGCTCTGTTTAAAATTTTTTAAAACTGCTTAATATAACTTCACAGATGGTAACTTACTACGTATCTTCTTTTTTCTCTGTATTATAGTAGCTACAAGAGTGCCAGTGGTCTAAACAGAAGAGACATGTATTTAAAGGAAAGTCAGCACATTCACAAGTAAGCAAGCAAAATTTATATCCTTCGATTCGTTTAATAATAAAATTATTGACCTCAAATATTTGTTCACAGTTCCGATCGACTGATCAATGACCAGATAAGCATAGCCGTAGAAACAAGAGATCATCTTATGTCACAACGTCAAGCATTTAAGAGAATTCAGACGCGTTTTAATGACATATCGAATAGATTTCCAGCAGTAAACAGTCTACTGCAAAGGATAAACTTACGAAAACGAAGAGATTCTTTGATAATCGGCCTTCTCGTTGGATTTTGCACGTTTCTCTTGTTGCTGTACGCTTTCCATTAATATTTCATATTCAATTTAAATGCTGTCAGCATAAACAATCTTTTCTGAAGAAAGTGCCCAGTTGCTTTCAGTTATACTAAAAACCAAGACAGGCGTAAAGTGATTAACGAAGAAAGATAAATCACACAGAGTAAGCGTACATAGAACTGGCACAGTGGAACAAAAGTCATACGTACAGATATTTGGATAAAGTGAATGATTATTCCCGTTTCTTCTTTTTTCTCTTTCATTTTGTAAAATTGTATTATAGAAAATCGGAAGGATATATATATACCTGAAGCATTGATGACCCAGCAGTGACCGATTATTTTAATAAATATAAACCACAATGACTGAAGGCATTTCTTTAATTCTTGTCCCATTGGTCGTATCTTCAATTTACACAGGATACAGAGGCTGAATGCACGTACACGCACATTATGTAATTTTGACTTCAGTTTCACACAGGGCTCGTCTGATCTTACACTTTAACAGAAATTCCACATAGATCAGCGCGCGTACATGTAGTATATACAGGGTCATTCGAATGAAGCGCACTAAATGAAATTCTTATGATTTCTATGATGAAATCAATTTCTTGCGACATAGTAGATACCTCTTGAACGACCCCGTATGTAACATCACGAACGCATTGGCCCAAATCATTACAGCTCTCTAGAGCTTGATCGACAATACCACTTTTGAAATTCGTATAAATTCAGGCCGTAAGATTGAACGTCCTCCTAACACATTCCCTCTTTTACTTTTATTCTCAAGTAAGAGTTCCTCAGAATAGTATCGAGAATAGAATTAGTAATACGTCATTCTATTTAAACAGATATGTTCTAAGTCCTGTTTCACCACTAAATTCTTGGGTCACATACACATTAAACAAAGAAACAAGTTTCGCAAAAGTAAGAAAATCCTAAAAATTTCGTTTCGTGCAACAACTGAATAAAGGTAGGACAATAAAGAATATCGTTGGAATCGTATTTCTCTTCTTCCTCCTTCCTTCTCTTCGGTTTAATCTTCTTTTCTCTTATCAAAACAAACGCAAATGTTTTAAGTTCCAAAAGATATCTCTGCCTGCAGTACATAAAACACGATTATCGTGGAAGAAAAAGGATCATGAAAAAATAACGAGGATGCTTCGTCGAATAATAACATACAATCCTTCGCGCTCGATACTCTTCGAATACTCGGCACAAACGTACAAACGAACAAACATCTATTCAATATACACACGAGGAGCGTATGACTACTATACTTAATGTTTTGTCGAATATAAATATATCATGTGTGTCAGGCGAGTCTATGTTCTATATGTTAATATTAATAGTAATCGAAGCAGCAGCATCCCCGAGGATCAATGAATTTGATGTTTCCTAAAAATTAAATAAGACAATAAATCGAAGGATTTCCAACATCCAATTTAGTCTCGATTTAACTTTAGGCAGCATTCACGACACGATCCTCGACAATGATAGTGACAGTAGTAATGTATTAGTTAATCATAGTAACAGTAGTATATAATAGTTATGGTAGTAGTAGTAATAGTATTATTATAGTTTTGTAGCAGTAATTAGCAGCAGAAATAGTAGTAGTAGTAGCGGTGATAGTAGTGGTGGTGACGGCAGTAGCGTTAGAAGTAATATAGTAGTACTAGAATGATAGAAGCCTATGATAGTTGCAACAACAGTCATTAATAGTCGGAAGGTCAACCTGACAGATCATCGAAGAAGCCACGAATGAAATGGATTCATAGCCCACGTTAATTTCTAAATAGTTTTGCATACGCCTCTCTCTCTCTCTCTCTCTCTCTTCTAATATCTTCAGTCGTACTGATCAAAGGATTCATGTCCTTCGCGCCTCCTTAAGTTATTACTATCTAAAATTCTATAATTTCGATACGAACATAGACACAACACATCGTATCGTCAAGTTCATCCGCATCCCTAGAATTTCTTACTGTAAATCCTTTTCTCCCTCTATGCACGATTGATCTACTGTGCGTAACGAGGAAAGAGGGATGTAGGTTGGCGACTCACGTAATACATTTTTGTTTCGCACGTTGCACGCGAGACAATCATTAAAAAGAAGCCACTCTCGACTTTCAATAGTTTGAAACTCGCATCGATAGTCATTTAAATTAAATAAAATTAATTTATTGAACGATCTCTGGCAAATAAGTCTTATCGTTAAATATATAGGGTGGTTTTTTAATGTTGGACAAACTTATAGCATTCGAAAGATCGTGCTAGCGAAGATTTGAGACTAAATTCAAAGTAACAACCGGCTGGACTTGTGTTTCATTTACGTCTAGCTGTATCGAAGGGTCGTCGTTTGGCAGGGCGTGTAAACAGCGCGAGTATATATATATATATACGTAATATATATATAAAAAAAGAAATCAAGTAAACGACGTTGCACGTCAATCACTACGTTATAATCGTCCCTTAAGTTTCTTTTTCTATCTGCCGTTTCTTGTTCCTCTTGATAGATCACGCTCTTCGGACATACTCGTCCCTTGTCCGTGAATTCCTTAACGAGAATGTGCACCAGCTTGCTACATCGTAATGCTGCCATCGTCGGTGATTTTTTAAGAATTCACAAGGTCGACGAGTTACGTCAACCGTTACGTTTACACTGTTAGGCATGCTCTCTCTCTCTCTTTCTCTTTCCTTCTCTCTCGTCGTCTCATTCTCTACCGTGGGCGTAATTGTAATCGTAGACGGAGATGCAAGTGTAAACGACGAACAAGTGGCGGGCGAGGCTTTGACCTATAATTCTCCTGGTCGTACGTCCACACCTTCTCGCGCTACGTGTCTTGGTCCTTCCTTACCTAAGATAAGTAAAGTGCCGTTGAAGAACTAAGAATAAACAGGGTAGACTCCTAGATTAATTATTTTTATTGGCGTGTACCTCCAAGACGATCGTTCTTTCAGAATGTTTGCTCCTCGGTCTTCTCAGCGTCGGCGGAGAGAGCTTGGCGCAACGCCTCCATGCAAGTCTTGGGTATCAAGGTGCCGACTATTTTGAGACCTTCGTCTGCAATAATCAAAAGGAATAATAGCATCGAGGTGGCCAGTTAGGAATTCTGTTTTTTTTTTTAACGTTGTGGGGAAGATAGATAGATCGTGGGTAGAATTATAAAAGAAAGCGTGTAAATGCAGAGAGGAAAGGCTCACCAGTTCGCAGACGAACAACCTGCATCTTGGAGTTGTGTCCAGAGCGTGCTGCAAGGACGTTCTCTACGCGACTCCAGACACTCAAAACAGAACCGGCAAGGACGTTGTAAGAACGACGACGTAGACCAACCTCACAGTCCATACCCAGGGTAGCATTTTTGCAATTGCCACGCCAGTAAGCGTGCGAACACGTGTCAACCGATGACTCGTATTGCTGCGTCCAGTGAGGCTCGGCTTCCTCAGAGGTCACTTTTTTGTACTTCTTCTCAAGTTCACCAAGGGTTTCCTGTCGCAGCTGCAAACCCGTGTTCGGCCTATAAACCATGTACAGTTGATCCTTTTTACCCTCGGCTTTCTTCTTCCCACCATCAACGGCGACCGCGAGAATAGCAGTTTGCTTGCCATTACGAATCTGATGACTCAGGTAGAAACCTTCTTTGGATCCGGCTAATTCTGACCATCTGTCCATCGCTTCTGACCAGCTCATACCTCTCTCGACGTGCACCACGTGCAATTCCGTCGGAGCGATTCCTGTCGCATGCTTTCGCAGAAATCGATAGAGCCTCACTCGTCGAACATTTTCTCCAGATGTACCCAAGTCCAAGATACCCATGTCGAAGCGTCCCATCTTCTTGGCTTGAGTGACAATCGCATTCAACGTGTCCGTGAAGTACTTGAATAGACGATTCTGCAGATCAACGGGCATCCCAAGGATCCGATTAAGGAATTTGGACATGTTATTGTAATCCTTGTCTAGTGTCAGAACACCTGGCATGTTCTCGCTATTACATATCAGGCCTACGCCCACCAGTGCGTCCGCTACGTCCTTGAAGAAGTCGCCACGATAGTCCTGCGGCGGCGGTACCAATGGTTGCTCGTACCTGTAATAAGCGAAGCATGAAAGATAGTCAAATTGGTTACAATTGAGAATTAAAATAAAACCTACCCCATTATCGTTTTCATCGTAGCTTCCAGGGCAGCTCTGCCATACTTGTTGTCGATGTTGAATTGCGACAAATCACGTGTTTCGGTAGCACGACGATCTCCGTGGGTCAAGGCACCGAGACTCTCTAACCTTTTGGCGACGATCGATGCGAAACGTCGTTCACCAGCGAGATCAGAGATCAGAAATATGTATTCCGGAGCATTAACCTGATTCGATCTGTGCGTCCTACCAAACTGCTGTATCGCCCTGTCGGCGCTCCAGGGTAATTCCAAGGTAATGTGAACTCGACGCATCTGGTTACGTGCACGTCGATCGCTCTGCAAGGAAATACCGCTGCTTGCCGCCTCCGATATGATCGCCACGGTCTTCTCGCCGTCCATGAATCTATTAATCGAGAACGGATAGTTGATGATTTTTCCTGCATCGATAACCTTGTCACTTGACGTACCTTTGTTTCTCAGTGAGGTTGAGCGTCTCCAGAGGCACATCGACTTCCGACCTGGACTCGTACTGGATCGCACCATCTTCGGTTTGTACCACGCGACCCTTTCTACCAGTCATCTCGGCAACGTTTTCTGGACCACCGAGTTCATCGATCAGTTGATCCAGGGTGTTGGGTGGCAATCTGTCACCCAGGATCTCTATTTGCGCAAGGAGTTCCTCCTTCATGCTGCAGGCCCTCTCGATAGCGTCGCGAGGCGGCGCATGTGAAGTCTGTGACTGCGCCATCATGCTGGTAGCATTACTCTGGTTACCGGCACCGCCGTGGGCAGCATCCCCGTTTCTCTTGTTCCTACTCGTAGAGGTCTTGTGAGCGAGCATGGATTGAATTTTGTCTTGCGTGCTCAGCCTCTTCTTCGCCGGCTTCTTGTGTTTCTTTCCGCCTTTCTTCTTTCGCCTGTCCCACGGATCTGCGTTATGTTCATGCGTAATATTTACATATAAATATTATGAAGGTGAACCTTTCAAGATGCGCTGCTTACGGATAGGAGGAGTTAATCAATACGAAAGTCAAGATACGAGATGGTCAACGGAACACCCTCGCTCGGATCCTCCTACTCACCAGCGTCGGAATCACTGTCGCTGTAAAATGGATTGAAGTCAGAGCTGACGTTACTCTCTTCGTCCGTGTGGTTGTCATCCTCGCTTTCGGTGCCGCTTAATTTGAATTCGGATCCTGAGCTATGTCCACCGTTTCGTTCCTCCTCGGAGATCTCCTCCTCGGAAGACCAGGCGCGCACCTTCTTCGAGGCACGTTGCGCTGCTTGTCGGATGGGCTTTCGCTTGCTGCCACCTGCAGAACCTCCGGCTGTTTCAGTACCACCTTCAAGATCAACAAGAGACGTTCGAGGAGGTTCCAATCCAAGCAGCCGGTGTATCCTATTGCGGTCAGGTGCTGGGAAATGTTTTTCTACCAACGTTTGCAACACTCCCCTGCAAAACGTCAAATTCAATATTTTTCATTATCGCCTTTAGGTTATCATTCAATCGATACGCAGAGTCTAAAAGTTAAATTTACTTGGCCGTGGAAACGAAGTCACTGAGTTCACCATCGTCGCGCTCGAGCTGCTCCAGAGTTCTGGCCTCGCCCGTTGACTGGAGACCAATGACAACGCACTTTCCGCATTTAACGGCTTCGCGAGCAACGGCCACAGCATGCTTAACCTTAGCCGCGATACACAAGTACTTGAAGAACCTCTGATGCGACGACCAAAACTGACCCCACATCGTCTTCTTCATACGATTCTCGGCATCTATCAGTTCCGCCGCTTCTTGAAATTTCTGCATCGCTTCTACCCACTGAACAACGAGTACGAATCTTTGTACAGATTATTTAAGAACATTGTATTTAAATTTAACAATTTTTCTCTTTCCCAAACGACAGAAACTTATACTTTTACTTTGCTATATCTTTATAGAGAAGCTCTTTCTCACCAGTCTAACGGAATGATCGTAGATCTTCGTAAAATCTTTGCTGAGCGGTACTTCCTCGATTTTGAAAGCTACACCATGGAAGCTGAGCTGCCGTGCGATGTACATTCCACGAAGTTTCATGTCCATGGCGACGATCTCCATAGCGCCGACGCCACGTTTCTCCACAGCAGCGATGAAGTCGTTAAACTCCGGAAATGGTGTGCCCTCGCCCCACATACCAAGACGTACCATGTAGGCCATATTCCTTGGTTCCGACGCACCGGTGGCACTCGCGTACACCACTCGCGACTTTGGTAGCTTGTTTTGAAGTTCCAATACCGTCAGACCTGGACGACAGTGTGTTAGGCAAAGGAGTTAGAAGATTCCTGACAGATATCTTCGAGACGAAGTTACTAATGGACTGTCAAGTGGTTGCGAACCGGTCTTGGTGGGTTTTGAGCTGCCCGTGGGGCAGAGATTTTTCGCGCGATGACACTCGTCGAACACTATTAGCCCGTCGAAATCCTCTCCGCACCACTGAAGTAGCTGCTTCAACCGGCTCTTGTACTTTCCACCGCTTTGCGATGATTCACCGATCAGGGCGGAATACGTGCTGAAGATTACGCCCTTCTTAACGTTACCGTTCACTGCTGATGAGATCTTGGCGTACTTGAACTTGTTCAGTGGATGTACCTGATTCGCATTAAATAGTTCAAAAAGACTTTGGTATTCACGTTGTCTATATAAAGCGAAAGAGTCGCGTAATTAATTTTACAGTTGCCAAATGTTCCACCTACCTCGATCTTCGAGGCGCCGATGTCCTTGAGATCTCTTTCGGCGTCGTATTTGAGATCATTCGATACGGAAACCCAAATGGCGCGTTTTCTGCCTTTCAAGTAGTTTTCATAGATAACACCGGCAATTGTCCTACCCTTACCGACACCAGCACCATCCCCAATTAGAAACCCAGCCCGCGTACCATCAGGTAAAAGGTGTTCATGCTGCTGTGATGTGTAGGTTATAGATTCGAGCTGAAGTGCAGAAAGAGCACCGGAACGTATCGTCTCTTCCGGGATTGATAACTTGTACCAGACATCTGTTGGCTCGACACTCGATAACGAGGCAGTTTCCACTACGGGGTCAGGATGTTTCTTGCCTAGTTTCACTGCGAATGCGTAAAGTTTACAAGACACAAGTATGTTTATTGTCCAGAAGAAAAATTCATTGCGAACCTCAAAATGGCAAACAGAATTAAAGTAAACTTTCATACGTTTCGTTGGCATGTAATCTGCATATGTCTCAGCTACACCCATGTCTTCGTCATCGACCTCTTCTTCTTCGGGCAATGTTGGTTGCATACTCATTTTACTAGGGTCACCAGAATTCATCCACAATTGTGATACAGCCTTACCTGTTTAAGGGAAGATCTTCTTTTGAAAATTGTTGATTTCCATTTGGCAATACAATTTTATTTTCTATCGGTGATGTTATTTTAATTTAGGTACCAAAACATAATCGTATTGCTGTGACATAATTAAACGTACCGGACAGTCCAGATTGCCAGTTTTGATGCGGACCATTCTGACTCAGGAACTGAACAAACGGGTTCATCCCAGCCATCCCCATGAAGCCGCTCAACATGTTTCCCATCTCCATAGCTAGGAGAGTATAACATTCATGAGAAAACAATTTAAAAAGGAAAAAATTAAATAGAGTAGGAGAAAGCGAAAGAGTAATAGTGCATGAAAAATAGAAAATATACAATGCTAGCGTAGACAAAAGCCAATTGAATACATGTATCATAAGTTTATTATTGTTAATGATGTGTTATTTGCACACAAGGTGCCGATATTTTAAGAGAAAATTAAAAAATGTTGTGATTATTAACATTGTCTCAATTACCGATGAATTTCGTTGGGAAAGCAAAAAACTGAGAGCCACACATACCAGACTTAGACTTACTCTGCAGAAACGTGGTTGGATTAAAATTCGCAAGATTCGCCAGGGCTGGTGGTAAACCATAAGGCCCACCAGCACCTAGCTGACCCATTTGACCTAGTTGATTTGGGTTCACGAAACCCTGTTGACCACCTTGAGACCCTCCCACGCGTACCATCTCATAGCCAGGAGATGCTGTCTTTGTAACCAAACCACCAGGAATTTTCCCGCCCAGCTTCTGATTCAGTACTACGAGCGGTCACACACGAAATGGTTTTACAAAATGTTTGTCAGATGTATTATAGAATTATTGCTGAAAAATTAGCTTAACACCGTAGACAATATTACTTTCTAGATTCTGTTGTCATACTTACTATTGACACCTCCTTGGCCCTTGATCAATGGAGTTTGATCCAACATATCAGGTTGTGGCTTCTCATCCTTAATATTAGCAATTCCTGCTGCTGTCGCTAGATCTTTGCCTCCACCTAATAGTAACACAAATATTTGCTTATATATGTTTAATAGCTCTGAAGCAGGAACCTAATCCAAGGAATAGTTCTCTCACCTGGCACTTCAATTTTATCTGGATCCTCATCATCGTCAAAGTCACTTCCACTGCTGTCATCACTCATTGCATCTTTATAGCGTCTAGTTGCCTACATAACAGATATTGATATTGATATTTCTGTACTGTCATGATATGAATATCGATGAAAACATCAATAGAACAATGACATCAAAAGGAAAAACATGATAGTCAGAGAATAATATAGCATTCAAAAATGTTCCAACAAAATTATGATCTGATACAATATAATATGCTATGAAGTATATACCAATATAGTGTACATACACATTTGAATAAGTTGAATAATTACATATTTATATTTGGATATCCACAAAGAAATAAGAAACATGTAGAAACAGAATTCTCACAATCATGTAATAAAATAAATCAACATGAAATGCCATGTAACAATAATAGCATGTGACATTATAAGGAGAGTATATGACATTTATCTGAATCACATGAAATACAATACGTAACAAAAAAAAAAAGCGAAATGAATGGAAGATTACAACAAATTATTAAGTATGCGAGATCAGTAAAGTACGACAGTGATTTTTTTATATTAGTGGCTAAATAGAATAAGCATGTTAATGTAAAATAAGAAGATTCGATTGAGGGCGACGATAAGAGAATGCAGAGCCGAAGTTTAAAAAAATTGCATATTTGTATATTTCGCGAGATACCGTAAAAATTCTAGGTTATTCGCTGTAACGCTGTCGGATGTGCCCAAAACACAAAGGTAACTCATGCGCGCGCGTTTGTCCTAACTGAACCGTAGTCTTTCGTGGTCAATCTAGGAAGAATGTAAAATAAGAGATACGCGGGACGGAGGGCAGAGAAATAATTTAAAAAAAAAACAAAGGGAAAAAGGACAACCCACCATGACAAGTTACGTATGACGCACCCGGCTTCGCGTCTAGTTTCTCACGAGAGCGAATTGCAACTGAAAAAAATCACAAGGCGAGACACAAAAACTTACGAGAAATAATACCGTGAACCCGTGAAACCTCCGCGAAAAGCGAAAAGATTAAACGCGACTTCGCTCTCTCTATCTTTTTATCCGATTCTCATGCTGCTGCACGAGTACTCGCTTTAATATTTTCAAGCAACTCTTGTACTTTAATCAGCCTAAACGTCGGCGAGCGCGTCTCACAGATTTTTCGAGATGACAACTTGCAACGGAAGAACTTACTGTGCGCTTAGGCCGAGGCATTTTGCCGTCTGGCCGTTTACACTGTTCTATAGAGGCTACACCGAGCGTTCTGTGCAACCGTTTATAATCTGGATCAGTCTGGTTCAACCACCTTAAGCGCCTTTGCCTCTGACGAGCACGGCTTCCGCCATTTTAGCTCGCTCGGCCCACCGTGCACCGCGCCGCGCCGCAAATACAAAAACACGCGTTCACTCGGCTATGTTCGAGCATGTTCGGCTTCACTCGGTATGATCTTACGAGAGGCACATACAATGTTGCCACAGCTACAATGATAACGTAATGAGTATGCTGCCGGGTTTTCAATAAATACGTTATTATTCGACAGGATTCCCATTATTTTCCACTAAATTATAACGAAGGATCAACACTAAATAATTAGTTATATAGGCAATAATTGTTGTACATTAACAACCATCAGTTCATTCAAATTATAATGCAAATCTTGGGATCATCCTTGTCATCTTTGTCAGACACATGACGAAAGAAAATGATAATTCGGTAGAAAAGCAGCTATTTAAAAGGTATCTATTATCAAATAATAAATTACATCAAATTTGACTTTGTTGTCATAAATGAGTTCAGTTGTTTGTGAAAATTATACAATATATTTGGATATAATTTACGCCGATCACATAGAAACTCAAACGTACGCAAGTATGCACGGAGCCTGAACCTATTCTGGTTAGTGTTGACGAGCTGGCAACTCTGTCGCGCTACCTTGCGGGGTTGATCGTTACACCATGTAAAATATCCGCGGTAAAAAGAAAAGAAGGTAAAGCAGTTTCTCGCGTAGGAGGATCTTATAACGAAAATTCACTCAGAATCCATCTTGTTATAGAGAATCTCGCTTCTTACAATATGTGGTTTGCTAAAAGAATAGCTGAATCTTATCGTTTTCTCGCTCGTTCCATGGAAATTAACTTAAAAATTTCATCCCTCCAGCACCATCGATCCAAGCTTCGCGCGACGAACAGTGCCATCTACTCTGATGATGAAATATTCCAGATTTATTCTAATTGAAGATGCGCTACCTATGTATTGAATTACTGATATCTGCGACATCGTAATAGATGTGACGAATGCTTAATCATATAATCCGATATCGATTTGCAAATGCACTGTTCTTAGGCATCTTTAAAAAGTCTCTCGGTAAAGTGTTACTTATGGCTATCGAAGTTATAAAATGATTACGATAAGCTTCGGTTAGATGGTGACATTATTTTTATAGTCTAACATTTCTCGTTGCACATCATAGCCCGTATTCAGAACTCGCATTTAGTGTTAATAGCCCGACTTTAAATTTTTTCTTAGTGTTTTTTAACTACAAGCGACTCTGTTAGTGACTTTAAGAGCGAGTTGTGAATAAGGGTTCATGTCTTTTGTTCACGCAACCATCAACGAAGAATTTGAAATAGATTTTCTACGGAGAAATAGAACAAATTGACGAACTATATTGCTAATGTATTTCGTTTGAGACTTCTTAATGGAGAAATAAAATCATATATATAAGTACGAATAGAAGAAGAAGAACAGTTTTTTATATAATTCAATATTTTTAACAGAGGAAAGATAATTACTTTCTTATGTCCTGCACCGATTCTACTGGATTCTATTTTCTTGTCTTCGTATTACGAGCCTCTTTCCTGCCATTGTAATGGCAGTATTTCCGGTTTCCGGTAGTTCTGTGTTGTTTAGCATGTTTTCATGTCTTTCGTTTCAATCGGGAAGATGCAAGTGTATACGGCCATAGATAATTGTTAACTGTTGTACAGTTTAGTAACTGTTGCTAGATTTCACTTTACGAAAAATCTCTCTTCGTCAAGATGTGCCAGTACGCCTCAGATTTTAATAAATAATATATAATATTATAAGTCATGAAGTGCGAGTTTTCGAGACAAACAGGCATTTTGTGAATCTGTAGGTAAAGCTGTGTATGAACGAGTGCACTGGCGTTAGGAATTTTTTGGAGTCTTTCGATGAGAGAAAGTATTTAGTAAATCAGGAAATTTCGACACAGCATGGTGAGAGGTACGATGGCTTTTCTAATAATTAATAAAATTTAGATTTAACATTCTCTATACGTTCGTGTCAGGTTATGTTTTACACAATTGCTCCAACTCGGGGTGTTTGCTATTTACGTTATAATATAACTATACTGACTGGCTATGTGCCATTGTATGAACAATCATTTACTGCTTTTGGAGAAAAATTCTAAACAATTAGTTTAATATAAATTATTTATATTTTCTCAAGCCTAATTCCATTGATTTTCAAATCTTGTTACAAATTTATTAATCTTCTAGAAAGTGACTCAAACTTATTGGTTAAATTGTCTTATTTAGTATTTTGATTTTTTTTTGTATTCACCTTTATTGTACTCCTATATATCTTGTAATAACAGTTAAATGTACTTTGTTCAATAATATTAGATTTTATATTTAACAGATTGAATTACCTACTGATTAAAAATTAATATGAAATATTTTGAATGTTCAGGAAAGAAAGGACGTGCCCCTGCAAGGGGTTCAGTGCGTACACGTTCGGTAGCTTTAACCGAAGAAGAAGGAAAAAGAGATTCATCTCGAAGAAAAGGAACAAGGATAGAGTTTGGCAACAGGAAGCTCACACATACTTCAGAGTTACTGTTGAATGTTCAAACATACGATTCACCTGAAAAAATTACAACAGTTTGTTGCTTTGACGTTAGTAAAAGATTTACTTGACTAATAATTGGCAGAAGTATTTCAATTGCTTTGACCCTTTAAGAAAACAGAGAAAGATTTATGAAGACTTTTGATTTATGAGCATTCTTGCTAAGCATGGCCTAATAAATTATATACTATATTATAAAAGAATGATACTTTCTTACAGAATGTCAGCTTCGGTAATACAGAACTTGTGGAAATCCACGAAGATCCAAAGATTATATCTTCACTTGAGAGACAATCCTTTAAGACGAATCAACACAATGATATTCTAATCAAGGAAGGTGAATTACCGGATGCAGGACTATTCACGACAGATGGTGGGTATTGTTCATGATATGATAATTAGAAAGATTAAATTGATTGTCTTTTAAATTATTTACTATCATTTGGAACATGTACGAAATTTGTAGAAACTCCGGTAGCAGTACCAGATCGCGGTCCATCAACACCACATCGAATAAATATGCCATGTGATCGAACAGAAGAGTTAGACGTACCGATAGCTCCAACAAGGAGATTCGATAATCCAGTAAACGCTTCCTTTACTTCTGTACAACCTGCGGCACGAAAACCACCAGCTGGAAGAGGACGCGGAAAGCTAAACTACAACCAAACGAGCAATAGACAAGCGATCAATTCGATTGCAGCTGCAAATACAAACCATAAGTTAACTGATTACTTTCCGGTACGACGTAGCGTTCGAAAGTCTAAGAAAGCTGTACTGGAGGAGAAGCAACGGGATCTTGAGAACAAAGTATTGTGCCAGGTAGAAGAAGGTTTAGAAGTGAGTATAATGCTTTTACAGGATAATACGAATAATTATTACAATTTTCCTAAACGACTTACGACGCGCTCTGCTCTATAGATTAGGCACTTTGTCGGCAAAGGTCGTGGCGTGGTGACCACTCGTGACTTTTCCAAAGGTGAATTCGTCGTGGAATATATTGGCGAACTCGTCGACCAGGTGACGGCTAAAAAGCGCGAAGCTTTATACTCGCAAGATCAGAACACAGGTTGTTACATGTATTATTTTCAACACCGCAATCATCAGTATTGGTAAGTCATTGACATATTAGGCAGAAACTATTGACAATTTTCATCGTTGTTTCGCCATCTGTAATAAAGTTAAACAAACATGGGGTCAGTAAGATATTGTATATTGTATTTTTAGTGTCGATGCAACGGCGGAAACCGAGAAACTAGGCAGATTAGTTAATCATTCACGTAATGGGAATTTGGTGGCAAGGGTGGTGGACGTCGGATCTATACCACACCTCGTACTAACCGCGAAGGAAGACATACCAGCCGGAGTCGAAGTGACGTACGATTACGGAGATCGAAGTCGCGAAGCTATTCGCAATCATCCATGGTTAGCGTTGTAGCTGTAAATTTTAATGCATACACACCATTGCGTGCACTCCTGGACTCTTCCCTGCGGCGCGTTATATAATCTAAGACTTGTATATTTTCGGGGAAGAATTTCAGAAGTGCCAGTTCAATTTTATTCACTCATTGTTTTTTCGCGAACCCGGCGAGGCGTTTGAGACCCTACTTGGCGTTTTATTCGGAGAATACATTCTGCATGACACCTACTCGCGAATCAATTCCTGTTAATCATTATTTATATTTGGACGTTGGACTTGGCTGCAAAATTGTGCAGCAACGTATCGAGTTCGAAGTTATACTTTAAGTAATACTACTTGACTAAGGTTCCACGTTATCAACGATATCGGTCCATCCTTACCATCACTTTCATTCATCATTTCATTTGTATTATCTGCATGAAGGAAACATTACGTTATTCATAACTTAGTAAAATTAATAATTTCGGTAATGCTATAGCTAATTAGTAGGTATTCTGTAATTTTTTTTACGTCATCCCCAAGACTTGGCACGTGCGCTGAGAGCATAATAAGAGAAAGTAATCGAAAAAAGAAAGAAAGATAGCCGAGAAGCACAGGAAGAAAAAAGAAGATGCTTACGATATCAGCGGCGACTCACAGTTATTAATCAAATCCGTACAGATTGTCTCTATACCGCAATTTTGTACGATTACATCTTAAAATTGGGGCTTATATACATAGATTAATGTTTTATTATTATCGTTTATACGAAATCATATAATGTGCCGCGTGAAGGTACAAGTTGAAGTTTTTGTACAAAGGAATTGAATGTGATCGAATTGATCGTTAAACTTCCAATTAGTCCTAATGGAAATTCTAGTTGCCGCTTCTGCTTGACCAGTTGATGTACATTACTATTGTGAACATAAAAGACACAGTGGACTGGTTAGTCAAATAGCCAGTGACTGGTTGGACCTAGATTGGAATTCCAGATTGAAGACATTGGGAGGCCTTCGTAGCGCTAATCTAATATGCAATACTATTAGTCCGTACAGCGCCGATTAAAAATGTTACCAAGGTAGAAGAATCCAAACACAAAAGATACCGTACACGGCAGAAGTACTTTGGAAAACATTTTTGGACTGCGCTGTACATCCATTGACATAGGAAGTAGCTAGACATTTGACTTGCCCCATATTTATTTAGTTGCGTTTTCATCGACGTTATAATTCTATATTATAAAAGCATCGGAAGACAATGGAGAGAGTGAGTGAGTGAATGAGTTAGTTCAGTTGATTAAATCGTTTCCTCCCTTGATGGAATCTCGAATAATCGCCAAGCGAGAAACAGACCAACCGTTTGACATTTCGCCGGTTACAGCCGTCTACTTACAGTCTAGATATAAGTCACGTTGCTTCGTTCTATGGCTGACAATTTGTTTATCGCGAGCAACCCAGGTCTCCATTAACGAGTACAAAGTAATAAGGATTATTGTACGAGATTTTCAAATCCCAAAATAAATCAACAATATGTCTGAACGGTTGTAGGATCCATACGAAGCCAGACTTTTCAGACAGCTGTGTATAACTGTCTTTCGTATCGTTGCAAACTCTAAAAAGATTAGTATTAATGTCTCCTATCTTTGTGAGAGGGATTTGTATATCTCATGTTGAAACCCTAAATCATGTAACCAGTAACTAAGGGTATATCCCGTAATTGAACCACGGTTGCGGTTATGAAATTTGCGCCAATTGCATTAGCTGATTTCAGTCGGTTGTATTGGTTGGAATTTACAATATATTGTAATTTATTTAATCGAAGAGCAGTAAGCGACCGAGGCTGCCTTACGAATTATTTTTAAATCTTACTGCCAGTCCTGGGTCTTTTATTTGTTTATTAGTGGAACTAGCGAAATAGTGCCTGGGTGTCCAGTAGCAAGCACCTCTCCTGGAGAGAATCTCATCGAGCACTGCCTCTCAGTCATTGAGTAGGTTGAGTCTTGCGTCGTGGACCAACCGTGCGTCATACTCCTACACGAAGGACACCGATCCCTCGTTATTAATATTTAATAAATTGTCTTCATCCTGTTTGCGCACCTACATAATTAGGAATAGCGAGTGTCGTCTGCATGTAGACGTCACGGTCTACTTATAGACACGCACCATACACGTTTTCCAAGCACAATATATTCTGGAGTTTTGTGTCAGAGCCCTTTTTACTTGGTTCCATTCGAAATTTAGACAAATTATTAAAATGCTTGTATAACCATGTTCGAGGGCCGAATAAGAATTTTTTAAAGATCAAAGTTTAACATTGTTCTTCGGTGTAAGAATTATACATGCTAAACTTAAGTGATACATATATCAGGTGATTATTGCAATTGTTTTGTTGATAATTTTAGACCTTCTCACTATTTCGTTTAGGTTTCACGGCTACGAAAGATCAGTTTGTTACCTGCATGTTACCTGCATGCTACCTGTTACCTGCGTATCAACAGGTATAGAGTATCAAACGGTTCTTGTCCTTTTGTTATCTTTGTCTTCTTCTCTTGAACATTCTTACGATCATTATTTCATTTAGACTTGACTTGTAAGAGGTCTATACGAAAATTAGAATCGACCGCTAATCTTTATTAATTTTTCTTTTGAATTTCTGATCCTGCTGTAAGTATATTAATATAAATCCGCATAATGTGAAGCAAAACAGTTAAATGGAGTTGCAATAGGTTGCGCATCGGTATAACTGAATTGAATAAATTGAGCAAAACGCATGATCAAAGCAAACTGAAGGATCGATCGGCACCATTGAGTACTAACAGAGAATATATGTATGTTCTCTGGTACCACATTCCAGACAGACGTCCCCCTCTCAACCGGTCCATCTGATTTTGACAGTTCTTAATCTCAGCATTTTTCAGTGAGCATTTTCACAGCAATCGCAATAAGCTCTTGGCGAAGATGTCAGGGAGTCCAGTGTAACGGTAGAAACGGTCCTTGTGGTGTTTTAGAAGAGTATTAGACGGATAGGGCGGATGCATCGGCTCAATAGCTCACCCGAAAGATGGAGGGTTTGTCCTGCAGCAGGTTATGAATGACTGACATCGTCCATTTGACGTTTAAAGTGGATATAAACGTGAAATAATGGATAACATTGCGACTGCCGAATGTCTCACTCTTGATTTTGGGCCCTTCGAGACTGTTCATCGATGGCAACGAATGCCCGAGTGCGACGAGTTCGTGGGAGCGAGGTAAAAGCCGATTTGGGTCTAACTGGATGTACTCTAAGACTCACTGGCAGTGCAGATAGCAATGGTTTTTTGTCTTGAATATAAACAAGGAAAGGATCTAGTACTGAGAGTGAATTTAAGATTAGTTTAATTTATCCGCTGTGTTATAAAACATTTTTGTATATTTTAAATTTCACTCAGGTTACAAATACTGCTCTAGCTGCTTTGTACTATATGTAATAATGCCTCGTCCTTGTACACTTTGAGATTATGATTAACATTCTACAGCCCAAATAAATTGCTTTATGTGGAAGTAAATAAAATATAACTTGTCCTTTTTTTTGTTAAATAGACGTAGCAAGCACACTGTGGTAGCATACAACGATGCCATCTATGTCTTTGGCGGAGACAATGGAAAAAGAATGTTGAATGATTTACTGCGCTTTGATGTTAAGGAAAAATCATGGGGTCGTGCTTTTGCAACCGGTCCACCGCCAGCACCTCGTTATCATCATTCAGCAGTGGTTCATGATGCATCTATGTTTGTCTTTGGTGGATACACAGGAGATATACATTCCAATTCCAATCTTACCAATAAAAATGATCTTTTCGAGTATCGTTTTCAGACTGGACAGTGGACGGAATGGAAATTTCTAGGAAAGTAAGGTTTCTTCAAGGTATAAGCATGTCCTCGCAACAGGTACAACATTTCTCCTTAGTTTCTTATATAAATTTCTCTGTATTTAGAACTCCGGTAGCTAGATCAGCTCACGGGGCAGCTGTTTACGATAATAAGTTATGGATATTTGCTGGCTACGATGGCAATGCTCGACTGAATGATATGTGGACTATCTCCTTACTGGTAAGACAAAAAATTTTATCAGGTAGCTTTCATATTTAAGGAAATAATTCATTCTCGTACGTTTTGTTGTTAGCCTGGTGACCTCAGGGTATGGGAAAAAGTAGTACAATCAGGGGATTGTCCTCCCACCTGCTGTAACTTTCCAGTGGCAGTAGCACGAGAATCTATGTTTGTCTTCAGCGGTCAAAGTGGCGCCAAGATAACCAATAGTCTCTTTCAATTTCATTTTAAGGAAAAACGGTACAAAGAATCAGTTTTCCATTCGAAGTCTCGCTTGGAGGATAGTAAAGCTATGGAACTGACTTGAATGCTCTTTATTTTTTTGCAGATGGACGCGCATTTCAACGGAACACATACTTCGCGGCGCACCACCACCGCCCGCGCGACGTTACGGTCACACGATGGTCAGTTTTGATCGTCATCTTTATGTATTCGGTGGTGCGGCCGACTCCACCTTACCGAATGATCTGCACTGCTACGATCTAGATACTCAAACCTGGAGTATTGTACTGCCATCCGCAGATAGTCAGGTAACGAATGCCAAAAGTTCACACTGTGGGGTTACGATGCCCCCAGAATGTCTGAAGCGCATCTAATCTCACGAGGACTCTCCGTAGATACCGTCCGGTCGATTGTTTCACGCTGCAGCCGTTATCGGCGAAGCAATGTTCATATTCGGTGGGACCGTGGACAACAACGTACGCTCGGGGGAGACTTACCGTTTCCAATTTTCGTCCTACCCCAAGTGCACTCTTCACGACGACTTTGGCAGGTTACTCAGCAGCAGACTCTTCTGCGACGTCGAGTTCATTCTCGGGGAGAGTGAAGCCAAGATTCCAGCGCATATCGCTATGGTAGCGGCGCGTTCCCAATTTCTTAGCTCCAGAATAAAACAGGCTCGTGAACGACGGGAGAAACATCTGGAAAAAGTATTTGGCAGTGTCGACGTACCCATAAAGGATCTTCCATTGTTGGAGGTAATGCACCATCATCCGTTTCCGTCGGTGTTCTTCCTGACGGAGAAAAAGAGATCATTTTCTTGTTGCTTCAGGTCAAATTAAAGGACGCGGTGCCGGAGGCCTTCGATATGGTACTAAATTATATATATACAGATCGCATTGATCCCACCAAAAGAATAGAGGATCCTCTGAGCAATCGAATCGTCCTGCTCATGATGGACGTATACCGGTTGGCTGTTCAGTTCAACATGAAACGCTTGGAACAGCTTTGCGTTCATTATCTCGAAGCCACGATAAGCCACGCGAACGTATTGGAGGCACTGCACAACGCGGCGCACCTGAAGCTTTACTTCATCAAAGAGATCTGCCTAAGTTTCGTCGTGAAGGATAGCAATTACAATCAAATCGTAATGAGTCAGGAATTTGAGACGCTCGATCAGCCATTGATGGTCGAGATCATCAGACGACGTCAGATGCCTCAAGCGAGAAACTTTTCGAAGCAATACGAATCCACAGGTTCGATTATTTATTAATTCAAATAGAGTACCATCACGGACATAATCATTTACCAGGTACTACCCTGGAACAGGACATGGAACTGTTCTTGAAGAGCGCCGGTCGGGAATTCTGTGACATCACCCTAATGCTGGACGGCGTCCCAATTCCAGCTCACAAGGCAGTCCTGGCTGCGCGCTGTAGCTACTTCGAGGGAATGTTCAGGTCCTTCATGCCTGAGGACAACACTGTCAATGTATGTATGTACAAGGGAATAAATGACAAAAATTGAGCCACAAAATACTCAACGTTAATGTCATCTTGCAGATACAAATCGGAGAGATGATCCCATCCCTGGAGTCATTCGACTCGCTGCTGCGTTATATTTATTATGCAGACGTCTCGATGCCTCCGGAAGATTCCCTTTACTTGTTTACAGCTCCTGTATTTTACGGATTCACGAACAATAGGCTTCAGGCATTTTGCAAGCAAAATCTTGAGATGAATGTCACGTTCGAGAACGTTATACAGATACTGGAAGCAGCTGACCGAATGCAAGCTAGCGACATGAAGAAATACGCTCTTAATCTCATAGTCCATCACTTCAGCAAGGTAAGGACGCACACTTTAGCTCCTTTCCGGCTTCTTCCTTCATTCCTTGGTCATTCGTAAAACCGTCTCGTCCATGACCTTAGCTGTTAGCAAACGACAATTGTAATTTATAGGTGGCTCGACTACCGAGATTAAAGCAGCTGAGTCGGGACTTGCTTCTCGACATTTTGGAAGCTCTGGCCGACGAGAGAAGCGAAGTACGAATGTGCCAGGACATGTCCAGCGCCAGTCTGTCCAGTGACTGCTGACAGACCTCCGCAACGGATCATCGTCCTTGGAATTTACCTGTGCCCTCAACCTTTCAGGTAAGTCGAGACCAAATTAAACAAGACTTTACGTTAAGAAAAAAGAGAATTTCAAAGGATTAAAAACTTCTAGAATATTTAAAACGCATCTCTTCTATAAATTTAACAGGAACTCTTTCGCGTGAACTTCATTCTGATCACGCGCATGATTCTCTTCATTGGCAATTACTATTTCGACACTAAGTTTTCTCCACCGTCGCAGTATACTACCCGAGGTCAGACTTATCGACGCTGCTGCACTCACAAGAAGAAGCGTCCTCGTCGTTTCAGAATCCACTGATTCCTTGCAGCGTTCAGAGAAAACAGGATCAATCGCTTATCGATTAGCTGTTCTTATCGCATTGTCTATTTCGATAATAGAAGCAAATTTTGACTGTCCGATCAACCGTCCTGCTCGATCAACCTTCGTTTACCCATGTACCTCTTTCTGTTGCGCAATCTCAGCTCCACTTGGGTACCCAATGTTTTTTTACGTTTACTTATTAAATTATTTTTACCCGCGAGTCTCCCATCCTCATGGAACATCAAATTTCTCTACATTGCTAGAATAGAATTTGCAGAACGATACGAAGGAACAACGGGTTGGATAGAATATACGCTATTATTATGGTATGCCATAGGCAAGTGCAATTACTCACAGCTTCGATAGATTTGAAAATCTTTTCGATTGATTCGTATGCCTATAATATATGTATGTATATTAATATATAGGTATTATATAATATAAAGTTGTCATGTGTATTAAAACCCCCCCAACTTCTATCGTGTGTCATGTCTACTTGAAAACATTTGCACAGAATCTCCGCACATCTACTTTAATAATTTAATAGATTCCTCAATGTCAAATTCGGTTCTTCCTTTTTTATAAACGCTACGCAGTTCGATGTACGTTCCGAATGAAAATTGTCAGATATTAGGTAAAGTTATAATGCCTAACGACTGTTTTATTATACAGTCATGAGGAGTAGGGCGCGTGGGAGCAGATGCGCGTTGATGTAATATGTCATTGCTGTATTTTGTATGATATAAGGTTATCGTCATAGTCATATCGTTATCATCGTCATCGCGATCAGTATCGATTATCAATTTTTGTACTGAAATTGAAATAAAAGCCAAAACAGCGCTACGTCTCGCTGCCGTTGAACGTTGTCTTTCTGTCTTTTCCCTCTTGCTTGACCGGCATTCTGAGTCTGTTTCTGTATGAATTCTGTGTGAAAAGTCGCATGCCGAATTTGATGGGAAAATATCTGTAAAATAAACAAGTTGAGTAATTGTATGTAAAGGTGCGGCAAACATGACAGAAATAAAATCAAGGAAGAATCAAATATTCAAATCCTTGGATTGTACCGGAGTGACGTTGTCACTGGAACCGTTGAAGAAGGCAGGTTTTAAAATACGAAACAAGAATTTGAATGAGATCGTAACTAGACTCTCAGAAGTCATAAATGATTCAGTCGCAAGTGAAAACGTTCTTCGAGTTTCGCGTCTTTTTAAAGATTTCCTGGGACTGACTGGAAACGCATTCGTATCCTTTGGAGACTTTAATACACTCAGTATGACAGGGAGATTGTAATAAATAATAGTGCCTTTTTCTTTCTATATCAAACATCCTTATATATCCAGTGACGTAGTACGTTAAACATCTGTCAGTAGTGATGCAGCTACTAGAATTTTTAGGTTGGAAAGCAAGGGAAGTCGAGAAATACCAAGTCCACCTGGATAGGATGCTCGAGTTTTGCTGCGAGCCACCAATTTTTGAAAAGACTTCGGAAAGTCTGTTCTGCCAAGACGATCTCGAAGAATACTTCACAGTCCTGGGTTGTCTAATGGCGATTTTACCTAGAAGCCAAAATATTCTACAGGTTCAGACAGCAATTCGTCGCCTTCTCGTAAGAACAAGGCCCACCGATGTTTCAGCAGTAAAAGCCGAGCTTTGTCAACGAGCAATGGAGAAATCTAGACTACCTGTTACCATAGTAGAACTTTTGGAAGTCTACGAAGGAGAGATGTTTGAAAAGTTATTGGATCTGACCAAGGTTATCGTGGCCGTATCCGAACACTGCTGTGAGTGGTTTATAAGTGGATTGGCCGAATGTATCTAGGAAAGAAAAAAAAGCAAGGACTAAATAAGGAAAAATAGGTCACAAGCTTCTGCAGTCAAACATACTCGATCATCTTCTGGTTAGACTGAATCCGTATTACGACAAAGAAAACTACTGCATCCCACCGCCGGAAGTGCCACAGCAGGAAGCCGAAAGGTCTGAGTATCAAAGAGTTTTAGTTCTTGTTACAAAAGTGACGTTGGCTCTGATGATGTCGGTCTTTCCGAGTGGGAAAAAGTTTCCAGCTTGCCTGGAAAACTTCTCTTCTCCAACTAGATGCGCTATGAGGTAATTTTCGTAATCCGACCAGCCTCAAAGCATTTGCAGTTTAACTGGTAATTCCAACGATCCTAACACGTCCAGGGGTTTACGATATGCCTTCAAGAGGGAAGTCCTCTACGTTCGACGGAAGAGCAAGACTCATTCGGTACGTAACGATCTAGCGACTGTGATTCTTACTGGACTGGTTGGTCTACCCTCTTGGAAAATAATTGAATGTGGCCTCGCTGAAGATGTCTCCGTCCTCGTTGCTGCTTACGAATTTGGAGCAAAGGATTCCTGGGCGGAAACTGCGACTTCCGTCACAACGAACGAGGACCTGTCCTTCAGGAAGACTTTGCTCCTGATCGTTTGCCATCTCGTAAAATATGATTCGTCCATAAACGTAAGGTCTACTCTTATTGTTCATCCGGGTCGATTCCGGTTATTGACTTTTATTTATTTACCTTGCAGATTATGGAGGAGAGATCGGTTCTCTTGGCTCTTCTTGATTTCATAAATCCTAGCAGTGTGCGGACGTTAAAGGTGTCTTGCAGAAATCCTCGAGAATTTTTGGAATTATTTCAGTGCTCCATTCGCACCTTGACGCTTCTAGTCCCAAAGATGACAAAGTCCTTTCGTGCGCATAATGGAGCGCGCAGGTACACGCATCAGATAGGTACTGATTTCATGATAAAATCTACTACCATCGAAACTGACTTATTACAGGTTATTAACGATCATTAAGTGGTGGATGACTGTCGATGATAAGACCTATGTCATAATTGATTGTCTGATAACAATCGCTTCGATATTATCGGCAGTC
Source organism: Trachelus troglodyta (assembly GCA_030142635.1). NCBI lineage: Eukaryota > Metazoa > Arthropoda > Insecta > Hymenoptera > Cephidae > Trachelus > Trachelus troglodyta. Next base: position 1,139,297 of record JARQTJ010000681.1, read on the forward strand.
GAGTGTGTCGAGATTCAGAATGATTTTATCGAGGAAGACGCCATAGCTATTCTCATAAGTATACATTCGTTCAAAAGTTAAAATTGACAGATAAATATAATTTATCACAACGTTAATAATATCAGAGATTGAAAAATCGTTTCAGACTTGACCAACTCCGTTGTTATCCATGAAAAGTCATTAGCAATGGATCGGCAACGTGTCATCACGCTCGCAATGATAATTTTAAAGAGTCTGCACTCGAATAGGATTTTATCAGTTGCCGAAACTTTGAACGAACAGAGTGTCAAGATGGTGGTGCAATTATTGCAGAGGACATTTGGATTGGCAAGAAGAAATACTAAAGAGAATCTCGATTTTCAAGTGGATCAACGGTACTTGGAGATTCCTCCGAGTGATATTGCAATGTCAGATAAGAGAATAAATATTTTTGCAGGCTTCTAATCGCAGTGGGTATCTACGTCTGGAAGTGCATCGTTTATTGCCCGATAAATCTTAAGAACTTTATAGAAACGGGAGGAACGTACCTGATACTGGATATCATTGACAGGGTCAAGTATCCAGTGATTTGCGTCTACATTGGTATCTTGGCAGACATGTGCGAGGGTTCCTTCAGTGCCGCCGAATTGGCCACTTGGAGAGGCGTAGATAAGAAAAAGGGTTTAATGTCTTTGCTGGCACGTGTGTGGCGAGAAGAGGAAATCCGACTTGGAGTCCAGAGGACGGCGGATGGTTCTATAGAGGGTATCATGGATTTATTAAAAGAAAAAATTGTTGAATAATATAGAAGAAATAAGAGCATTGAAGGATAATTGAAATTGGTCCAGACGCTGAGCTTCCTCTGATGGGCATCGAGCAACAGCTGAGCACGTATCACGCGAGGCTGGATTACAGTTGTAGTCCATCCCTTATGGAGATGATAGGTTCCAGTCGGGCAAAGATCCATGCGATTCGTAGGATCGTAGAGCGGGAGACCTTTGGGTATAACAGAGCAAAAGAACATTATAAAGTTTTATATGAAGATCTTTGTACAGCTGATATTGTGAGCACATTTGTAGCGGGTGTGTGTGGATTTTTGGAATTTATTTAGTCCATCCATTAATCTATTCTAGATTACGATGCACATTGTCGATCATTACTTTAATTTGAAACAAGGGCAGATTTGGATAGAGGTCGTTAAGTATTTGGAGCAGGTCGGTGTGAAGCCTCTGGGGATGGATGGGCAAATGATGTTCCTCATGATACAGAGACATCGTGGACGTGGGGTATTTATTCAAAGGAATCAGGAAAAACTGCTCAAGACTGCACGGGATGCTGATGCAAAAATTGAAAAGGAAGAATTCGCTAGGATTCGCGATTCCAAACTTACTCTGGCCTTGGCTGCTCTCAAGGACATCGATTATCTTCGCAGGACCACTGATAGAAAGTACATGCTGGAGAGAAAAGCAGTTCAGAGGAAGGAAGTCAATGCTGCTTTGAAATTTCCAGCCGTGGCGGATGGGAATCATTGTCATAGGACGTTTTTTGAAAAGTCAAACGTTACCGTGAGTTACCTTTTTTTTTCCTTTTTATTTTCAGTCGACAGAAAAGAAATTGGAAAAGAGTAGCTAGACGATTTTTACTTATCGTTTTATTTGTACTTAGGCTATCCTGGGACAAAATCAAAGAATCGACAGTGTGAAGATGATAGAAACAGATTTGGGAAGGATGAAATTACTTCCGGTTTCACTATCGAATTCCGAAGTATCTTCGCCTAGACTTTCTCTCAATTCAATTCGTTGCGATTCCGAAGACATTCTGTCCTGTAACAAATGCTTTGGATCCGATGTTTTATGCTCTCATCGGTAATTGACTTTAAAAACTGGAATTCAGGATGATCAGCAGGAATTAAACGAATTACTGAAGATTTCCAATGGGCAACAAACTAACTGTGACTAGCTGCAGATGCTGCCTCTAGGTATCTTTGTGAAACTAGGCGATTTCGATATAGTAGACCGGTTGCCACAAGAACAGATTTCAATGTTATCGACCAGCGCCTCATTTACATAATCTGATAATTCACATCTATCTTACGAAGATAAACTTTTATCTTAAACTAAGATAGGAAGAAAATTGTGTTTAATAATGCATTAAAAAAAGATATTACAAAATTCATTTTAATTTCATAAAAAGACATCTTCAAATTGTATCCGTCTAAAAAATGTGGAGTAAGAAGCCATTCGAAAAGAAGAGAATAAAGTACGTATAATTATAAAAATAAGAAGGGAGTTTGGTCTACGTGGCAATTGGATTATTTGGATGTTTTATATAATACGAAGATTATTTTTTTTAAATAAATATCAAACCTGATACTCTAATCGACGATAACAAATATTTACAATACTAGATACATATCTAATTAGATTTTGACGAGCAACGAGAATCAGTGCGGGAAACGCTACTAGCGCTTTAGAGTGAAAATCATCTATAAAGATAAAAAGATAAATAAGGGAACCAAAGAGAACGGAGTGGCGACCGAGGATGAACGAGGGTGGTAAGCAGTGGTGAGCGGCAAGTGAGAGTCAGTCGAGCAAGTGAGAGCAAACTGGAGGCAACATGTTATTTTCGCCACGACTCGCCGTCGCTCCGGTATCGGTTTGAATCGTCCGTATAAATTCTCGAAAAGTCTGTTCCTGGTGAAATCTCGTGACTGCACGTTCCTTCCTCTTTCTTCTCTCTATCCATCTCTTTTTCTCGTGATCAGTGGCAATAGAAGCAGATATTAGTCTTCCGATCGAGTGGCTAACGTGTGTCTTCTACCTGTGCAACGGTGCCCTTGCGTGGCTCCGGTTTTCTCGTGCCGCGACTGCGAAAACTGCATTGACGTCGTGGGAGGTTAAGTGAATAAGAAGAAGAGGAAGAAGAAGAAAAGGAAACAATAGGGTAATTGTTGACTGTACCGTGTAACGGCAGCCTCGAGTCCAAGAAAGAAATCTGCGCGAAAGAGAAAAGAACATAGTGTCGGTCTACCGACTCGGAAATATGGCGTGTCAACAGTTGTGGTTTACTCGTGGATGTACCGTTCTTTGGATGTTCTTCGTCGTTCTTTTGATGCTTGACGTTCTCGCACCGAAAGGATATTGTCTGACGAACGCAGATTCAGGTGAGTCGTGTTGCTTTATTTAAAACTCTCTTCTCAGGAAGTTTTTCGTTGTTTCTTGTGCACCGAAGTTGCACTTGGACTTTGCTTGGTTAATGGCGAGTCACTCACGAGAAAAGAAACGATACTGTCATTCGCGTGGACAGAAAATTAGAAGTTGATCTAGCATGATATTGTGGGCCCAGTAGGCTTGTAGTCGAGTCGTAATGGTAGGATGGAAAAATAAAGGACGACCGGACGATCAGGCCCCCAGACGGACGTCGCCGGGAGGAGTCTGCTGCTACGGAGCAGCGGAGGAACGGCTAGAAAGAGAACGAGAGAGAATGGGTGAGAGACGAGTGCGAGAGAAAGAGAAGGCTTAAGAAACTTGAGAGAGTAGGAGCGAGACGAAGAAAAGTTTCTGTCTCTTAAGGGCAAGACCCAAGTGGACACTGGCTCTTCTCTCTTTCTCTCTCTTCCTCTCTCCCTCTGTGATTTTAAACTCGTTGCTCTAGCTCGCTTCTGCTGCGTTCTCTGCTACGCAATTTCCAGTTTTTCTTTTATTTCTTTCTTCGATTTAACCAGAGTTGCCTTCTCGTTTTCCTAAACCATCGTAGCTTCTCTAGAAGCTGGTGTTAATGGTTGGTTTGCGACTAAGGTGATAGCAAGTAAGTGCCGGCGCCAGTGGTATCTAGTCGCAGTATTTCTCTCTTTCAGAATGACAGGTCGAAGGTTATCGAAATAAACGATTTGATTGCCTTTTAAGAATTAAAAACATTTTTATAATCTGACTAGTGTTAAGTTTGTTAGGCATAGAGATAGTCGTCGCTGCTTGTCTTCCCCCGTTCAATGGACAATTCGATGTATGTACACGTCACTTCCTGTACTTTGTCGTGCGTAGAAATTTCAACCGGTCAAAAATGCCAGGATCAAAAATCCACTAATCACACTGACCGAACAATCGAATTTCACATGCGTGAATCACAATCACGAATCGTCAATGTAAAGAAAAAGGACGTGAAAGAATCCTCTCGAAGTGTCCAGCTAATGTCGTCGAATTTTTTATTACGTTGAACGATTTCCAGCTCGTAAAAGACTGTGTAATAGCTAATCAACAAAGATTCAAGTTGGTCGAGCACTACCTGCTTCCACGGCGTAATATTAACGTTCAAATTAATTCTGAGGCCACCGTCGTGGAGTCTTAAGAAAAAAAAGAAGCTTCGTGTCTGAGGAAAAACATGATCGCTATTCATTTTCCTTCGTTTGTAGGTACCTCCTTCTTCTTCACCAACTCTTCGTCCTCTTCTTCTCAGTTTTCACTTCGTTTCTACGCCAAGTAATGAAATACTTCATAACACTTATGATATTTATTTGTCGAATGTTGCAATCTGCAAATCAACCGATCGGACTCGTACAAGGTTAAACGCCGTGTGCACCTATTGGCGCGTACTGTGTCTTACCTTGTTTAAACTGTTCATCTCTTTCTCTCTCCCTCTCTCTCTCTTTAGCTTCGTCTCTCCCCATTGACAAAACCGTCCATCCCACGACGAACAGTCGCTATAGTTTTATACATGCGATCCGATGTGACATTCTCGTTCCATATCTCGCGCATTTCTATTTTCTTTATTTCTACAGGAACATTGCTTACACTTGAACACAATAGACTATTTATATCCATTTAAATCTTAGCATAACATTGAACGCATCCAGAGCGTACACAAGGCGCGTCCTATTGATAAAAATTGTCAGTTATATTACATTGACCTACGGCAGAAAACAATTTATATTATTTTTCTTGACAGATTAGATGAGGTATCATCATTATTGTAGCTTACTCAAGTATCAGTTAAATTCTGCACGACAATCATTGAGCAAATAATACGTCTCGTCCAGCGCATTACTCGATTCTTATTTGCAGTTTCTCGATAAGTTGCGAGTGTTAACTAGTATGGCGGCTGTCAAATAGACTAAATTTCCTTGTTTTCATGCTACCGACTATATTCTTCTTATTTCTTTGGTCCAAGTAAGGTCTGACTCGATGTCTTAATAACTGGGCTACCCAATTGTGCTCGTGCGCGAGGACGTAAGTACGTGGCAACCTTCGACATCCTACTACTTGACGGCATTTTACAGATTATCACACTTACAAGTCTGTGTTAGCTGGAGCGATCGTTTGGAACGATGCTTAGATATTGACGCCTGTGAGTGTATAAAAAACTGCATGAATAACACGAGAGAAATAATTATAACGTGCAGTTTTTATCGTGCGTCCTTCTAACCGACAGCCTCTGCATAAATTCTTTCAATTTAGTTCCTCGTCTGTATCTCAATTCGATAGTTTTTACTAAATAGTAAATATACCATAGCTGGCGAACTCTAGCTTCTTAAATCGAATATCCAATGTTTTGCATTTCACTGATTCCACTGAACATGGATACACGATATAGTATATCCCATCTCTACGGCAGAGCGACTGGTTTTTATTAGTATAATTCTTCAGACCAGCATAGTTAAAAGAAACACACAGAGTCGTGCTACGAGAGCGAAAAATATACTGGAATTAATAAGAATAACCTGATATTCTGATAACCTTTCTGCATATTCTAATCAATCGAATACGTTAAATAAAGTTGATCCTAGGACCGATCGTTCGATCAATCGAGCGCAGTGCATAAACCTTTACCTGATTAAGTAACTTCAATTGGCAAAGTTAATATTGAGAGCACCGACTATCGATCATCCAGTCATTGGCTTGATTTTCGATCTGACGACGATGAGAAAATATGAGCACAACTCGAGCGTGCGTAGGGAAGAAATAAAGATGGTGGATAGAGTAGAGCAATGCAGACCATAGAATATTCCGATGCAGCATTAGGAAGTCTGATCGGTGCGTGACAGCAGCTTATTTCCACATTTACGCTGTCGGCCACGGTTCTCGTGTGGCTTGCGGGGAACTCTCATCGTGCATTTATTCCTGGTGGCTATGCGGATTGGTGAACAGGATGAATATCATGGTCGTTGTGACTACGATGCAAACACGTACCGATTGTAAGTAAGTAGTCTTTGCGTACGTAACGGATAACGTAAGTTCGAACGCTTGGCCCGATTTAACGAGCGGCCATTATGAGTCGCGCGATGCATTCTGGGTATTTTTCGGTTAAGGCGTCACGTGGTGCCCGAAGTCAAGCGTACTACGCTAATCAAAGGAAAGTCTGTTCTCATGATCATCGTAATTCCAATGAGAATAAGTGACGCTAAAGAAAGATGCTTCAAATTGGAAGCTGCTGCTGAGATGAAAACTTGATAGCAGTAAATTAGGCTGTACCGTCGACACTTGAGATTATTATTAGTTGACACCCACGTACCTTTTTATACGTCGTTACTCTCATGAGGTTAGTTCTATATCTCGTGGCTGATTGTTTGATTATTTAATTGGAGCGCCCTACGCGCGTACGTTAGATCGTTGCAAAGGATCCAGCTGAATGATTCCTTCTCGTGTCTTTCATTCATCGCTGAAAATTCGGCCTATTTGGAAATTTAGGTACTCGTTCGACAACGCTTGATCAGCACAGGCAATCATTGTATCGTTATTTAATCTCTGTTTTGTGTAACGTTGATAGGCTGTGCTTTCATTCGATCGATTCTTTCTGGCTGTAATAAATATAGCTCAATCGTATTAAATAACGTGTCTCTCAATCTGCCTTAACTTTAACACCGTTTATCAATAATTAATATTTTTTATAATAAACGCTTAACGATTAAGATTCGATTGCTGTAGCTATTATCAAAATTTTCATGAAAATTTTAACGTCCTCGATACCCAGTACATCTTATGCCTGTAACTTTATACCTGTTAATAACAGTCTGTGCTATTTTACTGGCAGAGCATGTGGTTTACAAATAGAATATAGATTTCACAAGTAAAATATTTCAGGACCTCAGGTTTCTTTCCAGATACTTGCGGGTTCTCCCAGCCAGCCGTCACTTCCGCTAACGGAAGTCGATGACTCTATCAAAATTCTCTTTTGGTTAGGTCTTCCGTTCAACTTTTCATCATCGTTAATGCAAAAGCTGTTAAGTCTGCCATTTTGAATATCATAATTCGTATGTCAGTCAAATTTCATTTTTCGTCAAAGGACTTCGAGGCATTGATCTAAAATGTTACACGAGTTCCATTTCCGCTTAGAAAATTTCCCACAATGAATGTGCATACCCGAACGTACTCTTGCGTGTGTTCGTTATCAATTGGATTGTAACATCACCCAAAATTCACGTGCGCACGTGATGTCCTGGGGTGTAAACAGCTGGCATCCATTCAGCGACGGCATTCACACGATAAAGCGTGATTGGCATTACTGGCATACTTTTTCCCGCCACACAAATATACAAACTCGTCGTAGCAGTGTGTGTATGGGACCGGAAATTCTGTCAATGGACCTTCGAGCACATTCCGCCTTCTCTGCTATCTCTATTTCCTCTATACTTCACTATGCGTAGACTTTTCTTCGCACTAACAACTTAGCTCAGGTGGTCCATAGACAGGATATAATTTTTTACCCGACTACGATAAAATAAACATATTTCATCCCTGCAACGCGGGCGGAAAGTAATCCATTTTGAGCAGAGGGAAAAACAAGTGATTTTGCGGGCAAAAAAGTGATTATAGCGGGAAGAAAAAAACTCTAAATAAAGGAAATGAGATGTGAACCTACACCCATATATTGTAGCGTTGTGCCGTTGCAGGCATAAAAATATGGTTATTTTATAAATAGTCGGGTAAAAAGTAGTATTGCCATACGGGAGGAGTGCGGATTTTCCTCCCTTGTGGCATGAAGTACTATTTATTACACGTTCTGGCACTTTAAAGCACGTTGTTGCGTGCCTACTTTACGCACTATACACAATTTATATTTATTTATTACACAACACGCTATTTTCATTCTCGAATACTTTTGTCATCTCGATCCTCCAGACTTTCGTTTCATCTTTTAATCGCGTGCTCGCAGACCCGTAGACATAATACAAGAGAAGAAGCCAGCGGGCCAAACATACACTCGAGCAGTATAGTAACATAACAGTAATGGTACAGTGATATACCGCAGTCACAACTTAACCTATAGAAATAGTAATAACATAGCCGTTCACGTCACCAGTAACGGACTTGACGCGGTCAGCCTCTTTTGAAATTTACTGCCAGTACTGCGACTAGCGCTGTGTCCTTATTCAACTATAGGTATCTGAGAGAGAGAGAGAGAGACGTAACTAATTTCGCAATACTCTCAGTAAATTCCAGAACCCTTAGTATTGTCCGAGGATTAAAAATCTTTGTCTTTTACTAATTAACGAGAAGCTAGACAACGCATTGTCGCAGTTGGCCTTCTTGCCATAACCTCCAATTCGACTCCATTCGAAATCGTCTTCTATGTCCTAACGAACTTTTTCGGCAATGTATTTCTGTAAATATTCCTTTGGGTTGATTTCTATGAAGTTCAGGAACAGATTCGTTTCTTATTATGGGTATCATGAATTCACCTATTACCTATATGCATACGTATGCCGAATACCTCTATCTTGCACGCTCGTTCGCTATTTGCGACTATGTGTGTATCTCCAACTATCAACCTTGTTAATGGTAGAGGGCTTTTCATTGACCGATTGGCTGAATGAAACTGCGTACCTCGTACCCGTTCATTCTAATAAAGCAGCCTCGAGCTCACGCTGAAACTTTAAATCTTTTCACTTATTGACACTAAGCTATAACTCGATCTTCTTGTTTCTTTTCGTCGGATCTTTTTTAAACCGTTAGATGAGTAGGCAGTAATGGCTTTTCTCTTTGTAGCTGATTATTCTGGAACAAAGTAAGCATTTGATGTTAGTATGGCGGTTGGATGGGATAGATGAAATTTATTGAAGATAAAAGTGTATCTTCCAAGAGGGTGGGGGGAGCTGCTTTTTAAAATCCTTTTTATGAAAATGTCTCTTATACTTGGTATTTTTGTTGTGGGGTTTATCACTGGTAAATATAAGTGTAGAACAAGTGGATTGATATACATATATATTTGTAATGTTAAACGAAAGGTAGGAGAATCTGGCATAATCTGACGGGCTTGATTACGCCGATCGTGTAATTAAAATAGTTGGCTGCACGTAGAAAACCAAGAAGAGTAAAAAGCGAAATAGGTTTTCGGTCTATTTGCCGCAACAGTAGCTTTCACTGTGCACGAAGGAAATTCTGATTTTTTTTTTTTAAATAACAGCGGTTCCTGATAGCAACAAGCGAGAGGACAAGGGGGGGTCGATTGGGCGAAGAAAGAAAAATTCGTGAAATCCGCGCCATTGCACTAGTGGGGAGGCTTGCCGTTCGAATTTTACGTATTGCATAATTATCCACGGTTTTTACAATAGTCAAGAGACTAACAATAAGAATTGAAGTTTACTTTCACCGAAATCTGCAAGGCTTTTTTATGCTGCTTACCGGTTCAAGAATTTTTTACTGCTTTTCGATTCTCTTCATGTGGGGCCTGTAACCGTTACTTATTATATTCATTATTCGATTCACTGGCTAGAAGATCCTCGGAGCGTGTCGCGTAGCTGTGATTGTCCTTTTGAAAATGGCAGAGAAAGTTTATGGGATCAAACTCGAAACTATCGGATATGCTACTTCTCGAATCTTTTTCAGCCCGTCAATCGAGGTTTGTGAAACGGATTGATCGTCGTATGAAACTCGCAAGAACTTACTGCTAGTTTAAAACGCGTAACATTCTGCATGGGATAAAATGTTTAGGTATACTCTGTTACTGCGCGTAAGCGACAGTGCCGTAACGATGCAATGTAACCAGTGGGTATAAGAGACATACACGACGAGAGGGGCGTCTCTAAGCGACAAAGTAGATTGTGAAACGAGAAATAACGAGCCTGCTAAAGTACTAACGGCCTTAACTACCCGCAGCTTCGAATTTAATTCCCGCGCGCATGACGTCACCAGCACAGTGGGAATAGTATTATAGCACCAGGAATGGTATATACGCAGAAGAGCCTATACATTTGTGTCTAAATAAATAATCTGTGAAAACATAGTAATCTATAGTCGGATGCAATCTTGGGGAATCGCTCTACGGTAGGAGTAGCATTTTTCGAGAATTACAAAGAATATTTGTGGAAATGTAACCGGTACGCTTACCGTTCAGAGTATCGTGGGGTTTGTTATGTCTACTGTGTGAATCCTGATAGAACCGACGAGCGTCACGAGTTCTGACTGTAATTGTGAGTATTAACGGTAATACAGTCTCATATAATTTAATCGTATCTCGCACTCACGGAATTCTTACTAAACGACATTTCTTTCACTCTTGTCGGACAGCGAAGCTCGCATTGGAGAATTTTATGAGAAATTTTCAAACTCCCCTACGGTCGCAATCTCAAATTATACATTGTCCAATTTTACTGCTGCTTCGTCATTGAAAAATTGCTTTTAATGGGATACGTATATATTATTATATCACTTTGCACTGCTCTGTGCACTTCCGAAATGTATGCAGGTCAAGGACTCTCGTTGGATAACTGACACGTTAGATAAGATATAGTATCGCTTACCGCTGGACTGAACTCAGAGACATAATAATTGTAACTCCACGAGTCAGAATCCCCTTTGTTACTAACCAATGAAATAAAATAGCGATTTTTATTGACGTTTTAGGAATTCTTGTTTTCGTCACGGAAATATTGTAAATTTCGTGAAACGGAAATAAACACATATTTACTGCTTTCTTCGTCGGGACAGATTTGGAACTCGTAAATTCCCCGAATAAAGGATGACTGTTGTTCGTCTTGTACAATGCTCTGTTCAAATTTTCATTAGCAAAAGGAGCTGATGTATCCCTGCAACAAAATACTTGTGCAGTGTTCTTACAGCTTATTATGCTTATGATTTCTTCTCGAAGTTGTAATAAATTTTTACAAAATATCTTTATTCCGCAGATCGAAAGAGTCGCGATAGTTCGTTAATACAAAAATTTCTATTGTTCTTTCGCTCATCGACCGAGATGACAAAACGGTTCAGGAATTCATGGGAATTTATAAAAGTCTTCTGTCTCTCTCGCGTTCACCCCTCGAACAAGCCTCGCGGCTGTGGATTCCCTTAGCTAGCAGAGGAGACCTATTTGTAAGTGTGGGAGGACCGCAAGAGGAAAAATAAGACGTTACGCTCGGCTGGCAATTAGCATTTGGTCATTAGGGATGCGAGCTACGAACTTTGTTGCTCCGAGAAAACAATAGCGACGCGTGTTATATTACTTCGGTCGCTCAATGAGTTTCGTTCTGTCTAAGACGACTCGATTATTCATTTTTTATTATTCTGTATGTCGTGTACACTTCACAATTTATTTATATCGTTTATCTTCTTTTCTCTCGTGATTTCAGTCACTGCCGGCAAATAGAGTGTCTTTAGTTATCGGCATCCACTCAGGTGTCCTGATAAATGTTTTATTAGAGAATCACATTATGTTTCATTTAGTCTTGGCAAATATTTTGCCTTTCATACGGATAACACGTATAATTACTGTTTGACATATGGTCGGCCAAAGTAATTACGATAAGGAATAATGCATTCGACAAAAGATAGCAAAATTCGGTAACAGGACGACCTAACCTACAAAACTTTGTCATTCAGAATGTACAGAACTAAACGGATACACGTTTGCCTGAATAGATATCAATTTTTGACATTCAATATTATCCTCAAACAAACTGTCCAAAGTGCAAGTCCTGCCGGAAATCATGGATCTGCAACTGTCTTGTCAGTCTCAAGCGGAAGAGAGAAAATAAATATTTCGGACTGCCTCTACAGAATGTAGTATAAGTCCGTTTAGCATATATGCTATCGTAACGAGTCAAAGCCAATTTTAATAGGTTTATGTAATCTTTTATATTGTGCGCAGAAACATTTACACAATTTTGATTCTTTCAAACGGATTTGACTTCCGTTGAGTATGCTCCTTGAGCTCGTACAGATCCTTGATCAGGAGCCACTGAATGCTTCAGCTAAAACTTCACTGGTGCAATTGAATGGAAATACGTAGAGGCAGTACGATTTCCATTAGTCATTTATCCTCGAAAGACTTGAAAGTGGGACTCGAGAGGCTATCTCTGCATATGTCGCAGACACTTGATAGTATAGGCATCTATTTGCACTCAGAAGAATCCAAGGACTAGTCACTCTCTTCTTTTTTTTTCTTTCTTGTTCTTAAAAAGATACAGCATGAGATCACGTGGTCCCGTTCGATTGCTTTTCGAGCGCTTCGTTTGACTTTGATAGACATTTTCTCGTTGTGATCACTGAAATTGGAGATTATGGAGTAACGTGATCAAAGTGACGGAAGTAACAGTCGAGATTACAGTCGAGATGTTCGATCTTTAACTTTTAATATTTCTAGCAGATTGCACAAGGCAAATTTAATGATAAATTAAGAGTCTTCGTGTGTTTCGTGCTTTGTGAAAGTGTGTGCTGGACAATGCACGTATTTCTTGAAATTTTATATCTCAAAAGCGTTTTAGTAATATCGGCGGACTGGTCAAGGGTCAAGGAGATATACAATTTCGTGGAAACATCTTTCAAAATTTATCGGAATATATATCGGCAACGTTGTAAATATTTTCAAATTCGTTGCGAATAATCGAATAAAAAGCGGATCTTCGGAACCGTTAAATAGTTCTAGAAAATTCAAGAATATAGCAAGCGGAGCCCGGACGTCCTAAAAGACGCCTAAAGATGCCCTCAACGAGGCTTTCACAGTTTTGTCTCACCTGTCGGATAATCTGAGTTTTTCGCTCATGAGGGATCTGACTTTTACAGTTCCTAGCATTTTGCCCTCTGTGAGGGCATAAAGCCGTAAAGGAACAAGAAGAAGACTTTTCCAGTTATACCAGCGAGTTACGATCAGTACGAAAAAGCTGCTTCACATTCTTGAAAATCATTACGAAACGATCTAGTAGAATCGCACTGCGTCCCCGGGATGCCTTACTGCAAAATTCAGAGGCTTCGATTCTACAATTTTGCTGAATATTCCATTTTATGTGTTCGTCACGGTGTCAGAAAGAGATTCGTCAGCCATTCGAGTGGCAAGGACGTTGCCCCCCGCAGGGCTTAACGCGCCGGCGACTTTATTATGCTGACGGACTACAGCAACAGCGTCAACAGTTCTGTCGGTTATGTCGCAACGCGTCACGAGTCGGGAAAGCGTCGTTTCCTCGAATCGCGCGTCGAACAACAGCGAGGCTCGAGAATTTGTCAACTAGAGAAAAAAGAATAAAAATTTAATAATGAGTGTGGTAGTTAACAGTTGACAGGAACACGTAGGAAGAATTTGACATGGTACGATTAGCTTATCGCGGCACTGAAGAAACTCTGCTTTTAATGCAGACTAAATAATAGTAATAATAATATCACAGTGATGAGGTTACAATTTTTTATTTTCTTTTGGTAACGATCATTCCACCATTCCTTCCTGCAGAATGACGTCCCAATAATGTACATTCTATAGGATGCTCGAGTACGTCACTGGGTAGCGATGATGGATGATATCTTTTTATAGAATTACGTTATTGGTAGCAGTGGCCTCCGCGTGACTATCCTCATCGTCCTATGAGGATCCTTTTGACGATGCTTTGAAACTGAATCAATTGGCAGCACCTTTGTCTGCTGTCACGTACGTTGACGGAGCTTATCGTAAATTTACTTTCTCCTTTTTGCCTTCTAGAATACTCCTACTACAGCTACGATGTATCCTCGAAGACCAGAAGATCACCCGTGGACCTGCCGGATCTTTCATTGGCCAAGTCCTTTGCGAGGTCGTCCTTATCTAGAAGACGACGTACCCCTGAAACTGAACTGACGATCAGCAGTAACGTGCAGCAGCAGGAACAGCCCGTGATCAACACGAATCCCAAAGTGACATCAGTCAACGTGACGTATTCGACCGATGACGGTTCCAATTCTCCATCTACGAGCGCCTTTTCCGCTGTAGAGACCACACCAGCTGCTCTACCAGTTGGTTCTGTTGAACAGACTAAACCTGGGAAAAATGTGTCTTTCGTCGTTTCTCAACCAATGAATCCAGCTGTCGCATTACCCGTAGGTCTACCATTGTTCATCATCATTGATGATCTTAAGATACTGTTAATTATATAATGAACTTAGACAATTCAAATGTATCTCTTGATAGCCTGGAGGTGTTATCTGGGCGAACAGGACTATGTGGAAAAATGTCACTGACCAACCTCAGGGCAAATCCAAGACGGCTGAGTCTACGCCGGATGAGAATTCAGACGTTGACGACATCTCCATAGACAAGTTCTCGATAAACGAATTCGAGATGAACAAGACCCTCGCGCAGAATAATGTAATGAACACCGTGGAAGATACTCATCTCTATTACAACAGTACGATCGTTACCAATGAGACTATTGGGAAGCAGTTATGGGTCGATATGGATAATCATCCTGACGTCAAAATCAATGATGTCCTCAGCCAGAGTCACAGAAGGGCTGCTGTGAGTTCACTTGACCTTACTTATGTTTTTTGTTTTTTCAATGCACTCATGGAAATACGCATTTATCATCCTGACTTTAATCTTTTCTCATGACTTCCTATACAGACTGTCAAGCTCAAGTTCGACTTCCCCTTCTATGGGCACAAGGTTCGCAATATCACCATAGCTACCGGAGGCTTCCTCTACACCGGGGAGTATGTGCACAGCTGGCTCGCAGCTACGCAGTACATTGCACCGTTGATGGCCAATTTCGACACTAGACTCTCGAACGAGAGCTTCGTCAAATATGCCGACAACGGTATGGATTTTTGTACAATTTATAAATATCATTCTTATCAGTGTTAATCTTACTTCATTATCTCCTCTTATTGCCAATGGACAGAAACCGCCTTTACCGTCGAGTGGGACAAGGTAATACTCCAGGATAAGCCAAATGCCGGACCATTCACGTTCCAGGCGACCCTTCATCAAAATGGAGACATAGTCTTCGTTTATTCGGTCGTTCCTTTAGTCGTCGAGAATATCGAGGATACTGCTCATCCCGTCAAAGTCGGTCTCAGCGATGCTTACATAATGGACAGAACCACCAACTATGGTAAGTCCTGCTAGTTTTCTATCGAGACTTTTGATGTTCTATCTACTTTTCTTATTGCCACAGTTCTCCTATTTTTTTTCATCCTGACTTTCATTAACGTCTTCTGTTCCTTCGATTATTCAAACTAATTCTGACTCTAGTAAGCATAGGTAGGTATAGGTGTATCTCGTAGGTATAATAATTAAAGTGCGAATCTATGAGCAAACTAGACAGGTCAGAGACTACGTTTTCTTTAAAACCCGACTTGCATCTGGCATCACTTTATTTTAACTGAACGTTCTCAGTTTGGCTGGGATCCAATTGTATAAGTAGGAACTATGCACGTGGGCTTTATAATTGTTAACTTTCAGTTAAAGCGTCTCTGAAACAATGAACCCAAATTTGGATATACTTTATTTCTCAATATGACATTTTGCATATGATATAAGATATTGCGCAATATTCCAGTGAATCTCTCTCTCTCTCTCTCTGTTACACTTTCAATTTGTTTTTTATTCTTTCCTTGTTTTTAGCCATTCGTAGAAAAATAATCTACGAGTATCATCGGGTCAACTTCAACAGGCAGGATATACAGAACTGGACTGTCATTTATTTGCGTGCTCTGCCCACGTGTTTCGAAATGGATAATTGCAACGACTGCTTAACCAAAGTCACAGGATTCGACTGTAAGTGGTGTCCGAAATTGAATGTGTGCAGCACCGGTACCTTCCGGCACAGACAGAACTGGCTTAAAAACGGCTGCGAGGCGAACAGCATCAAACAGGAGAGCAGCTGCCGCGTTGAACCCAGCCAGCAAGCCAACAAACATAGTTCTCTTGATCAGGATGGTACGTACTGATGCTGTTGACTCCGGCCATCTGCTCCCTCGTTTAACAGTTGAACCACCAGCCTTTCCTTTTTCGCCATAATCGACATCAAAAAAGGTCCAAAAAATCAAAACCAAAACCCAATAGTCTTGTGCTAATCAAAGTTCTCCCTTTTAAAGATCTATGTTTCGTCCTCGTCATTCCGTTATATTACGCTTCAACTAGGTTAGGAGAAGAATAAATAAAAGTAAACTTACGAGCAACAAAGGGGTTACTTAAAAGGTAGCTCCGTTTACTTTCCTTGCAAAAGACTTTTCCCTTCTTATAGATTGCCTTGTAGCGCTTTTCCTTTAGTTCAATATTACCCATTATTCTTCTCTTTCAGCACGTAGCAGCATAGACATTGGAGTCTCTGGGATCATTGGGATCCTCATCGTGATCGCCCTGTTCGGCGGTCTCTGTGCTTGGGGTACTTATGCTTACCGCAATCCTCACAGCACACCAGGACAGATGCTCATTAGAGTAAGTTTCTGTTTAAGTCATTATATTAATTTTTTTATTCAGATCGTATCCAGTTTAAAATACTATTTTTCTTTAATTAATCTTTTAACAGTATCGACCAAGCCAGTGGAGTTGGCGAAGAGGCGAAGCTCGCTATACCGCTGCGACAATTCACATGTGACGAGAAACGCATAGCTGAAAATCAAGTCAACTGACCACAAATATTTCTCGGACCAAACTTCCTACTAAGTGTATACAGTACCAAGTCTGCAGTCGATATACCGAATCTCCTCTACTACCTGGTTGCAGTTGCGCACGTTGCTTAATGAACGATTGATCGTAAATGTCTTTTCAGAGTCAGGTATTTGTTAAGGCTCTAATTTAAAGAAGAGTATAAACCTACGTCGTGCGTTTTATAGAAATGTTCTCGCGTTAATTAATCGCAATTAAAAAGAAACCAACAGTCGCGAAACTGACATCACATTATCAAGTGATACGTGTGTCGAACCTGGATAATATGTAGAGCATTCACCCTAGGCGCAAGCTGCGGTTATAAAACGGTACAGTCTCTCATCAATGCGTACACAGTGGCTTTCCACTAGAAACGGGAATATAATTTTAGAACTAGCCTTCTTGAAATAATTTTCGGTCGTCGAACTCTCAAAGGCTGCGCTGATTGTTCAACGCTCGAATAATTAAGTCGAGCGAATAACGCAATTGACCCAGATATGTTTTTTTTAGAATGAACCTAGTTGCTTCTTTTCTTTTCTTAATCTTTCCAAAGACTGTTCTCTTGTATTGTCACCTTCAATTTTTATTTCTTTACTTTCTCTTCTTTCTTTTACAGTCTACAATCTATTTGGATGGTAGGGTTGTCGAGGGTCGGTGCTTTAAATTACGAAATTAAAATATGTAATACTCAAAGGTCGGGCGACATACAAGAATAACTCGAGCATAATGATGATGATAATAGTAATAATAGGACGAAATGTATACCCAACTGAAATTTATGAAAATTCACACATTGCCTCTAACACGTTAATATGTCGGAGTGACGAATGCGTCGAAAGGACGAACGAGAGAGCATCCTCGATGTGCTACCGTATGATGCCAAATGATTTTGCGATCTTAGCAACTTATGGCATATTTTTTTAATTGTCCATAAAAAGAAATTTTTCAATCTTTACACAAGTTACCATCAGTCTTTAATATTATGGGTAATTGTCACGACCAGAAAGTGTTTTTAATTCAAAATTTGTTTCAAAGGAACTATTTGCTCGCTCGGAGGGGCGAGAGTGCTATTCTCAGTTTAGTTAATTTTATTTGTTTATATTATATTTTATGCAGTATATTGATGTAAAAGCGAATGCGAAAGGGAGAGGGGGGGGGGCGTCAATCGGAAAACATTTAGTGATTCCAATTTTTTTTTTAGTGATCCCTGTTGAAATATGGAGATTGATAATTTGGTCTACATCTCGTTAATGGATCCACTAGAATGGATCTTCACTTCAGCTTATACACAGCGAACACAAAGTAACAGTTATACATGTCGGCAATTATAATAATTCCTGCTCAATATCGTAATGGTTGTGAGGCACGTCTTGTAAAGTGACTGTTATATCTGTGGTTAGGAATTTTGTAATTGCTGATACGTCATTGTTGCTTTGCGTTTGACGGTTACCCATTCTTTTTATTTTTTTATGACATTCTAAACGATTTTCTCATGTTTCCTCCTTTCGAATGTTGTTTTGAATCCACTGCAACTAAAATGCAATATATAAATACAGCGGGCTCCAAACGCTAAACCTTGTAATGCAATTTTCCAGGTTGTGTTGAAAAATACGTTAAAAATGCTTAGGACCGATGCTAAGTTAAGTACATAAAGTGACTAATGTGATTGCGGATTTAATTTTTCAACACATTGACTGTTACGTCGGCCCCTATTGTCCGGCGTATGACTTTTTCATAACCAATAAACTTTGCTCGGCAGTGAACGTGTTAAAAACATTTCTATGTTTAAATTGTTCGTCTCTTCGAAATTAATTAATTAACTTCTTTTTCTGGTAGCTATACTAAAATAAATTCAACGTAGTATAATTTCATGTTATTTCAACGGTCTTTTGAAACTGACAGACTTCAGGATGGTTTTTAAAAACTATTTTCTTTTTTATAGAATACGCCATCATATTTTATACTTGATACGATTCAACGCCGATCTTTATCACTTTTCACATATCTTTAAACGTGAACGGGAAAAGCACACAGAATTTAACTGGGATACTTTGCATGGACACCGACGCGAATTGCAATTTCGTCGTTCCGACTGGATGTATAAATAAATAATGTATATGCATAATTTTATATATATATACACATACATACACAGATTTATACAAGAACAATATTTTATGAGGTAATTTTTTTTTGTTTACGCATCACAAGCATCGTCGCTGTAACACGTAGTATGTAACAAGTATAATGGAAATTTACAGTAGCTGATCAATAACATTATATCTCGAATGTACATAGTAGTATTTTAATACAACACAATTTTTGTGTAATTTTAGTAAGCGTAGTAAGTAATAATGTTGAGAAGTGGTGCCTTCAATGAAAAATTTTATCTCGATGTCTTTTTACACTTGTTTTTAATTCTGTTACCGAATTTATGAAATTTGTACATTTAAACGGAGCAATGATGTATGGCGCAATTGAAAAATTATTGGACGGAATTACGGGGCGACTGATATAATAGTTTTTATAAATGGTGTGAAATGTCACTGCTGGACGTGATGCTTATCGTTTTAAGGGAGTGTCGTACTAATTCTGTTATAATATAAAGAACGAGGCGTTTATGAAGTGGACAGGAGAAATTTAGAAAGCCTCGATAAGCTTCTATCTATTACTGATGTCTACAGTTTAATTAATAATTTGTGATAATAAATATTTTAATTAATATAAGAGTTGCGTGCGTTTTACTAAGAAAATCATATACAGAATTCTATTCCATGTTACGCTTGCATAATTGACATAATCACTGTCAAGAAAACACTAACTCGTGTCTTTCAGAAAATATTCCAACTTTTCAATTTTAGTTCTTATCCATCTTGACCCAGCTCCATATTCACAGCCAGTGCTTGAGATCATAATTAAGATGAAGCACTTCTTATTCATGTTGGCTTTATCCCAAAGGGAACCAATTGCCAGGTATTGACCAAATACTTATCGTTATCGTTTCGACGGTTGATGTATCGGAAATTATTACAATTCGACTTGTCGAGTTGGAAATTCACGAAAATAAGGTTCGAGGAATGAAACTTTGTAAGTTTGACTGTTCTTCTTTATAATCTTGTGGGTTTTACCATTCGAGTTTGTTCTTTTGGCATAAGTAGAGAACCTTCACTATTAGCTGTTGATACGATTTTCCGTTAGCACCAGCGAATAGCTTGGCCTTTTTGTCGAATAGTTGAACTAACCATGATAAATGGAAAATTCACCTTATTACCAGTGCAGACCGTGCCGACTAAATGGACTAAGCTTTCTCAATGTTGGCGGCTGCTGAACAGTGTTGACGATGCTTTGCGGTCTTTGTTGGTGTTACTCTGTGTGACTTGTAAAATCTATTTTTAATCAAATTTACCCTGTATTCGTCTTTGGCATCAGGTTCCAACGGCAGTGCTTAAAATATCTCTTTGCAACATGTGAGAAAAGTCTAGATAGTTCTTTTAGCCTGATAATATAATGCAGCATCAGTGCATTGCTCAGTCGTGAACAGAATTCAACAAGTACGAGACGAGATTAGAGATACATAACCAAGTTACTCACTTAATACGTGTGATTTTATTTTGGAGCAATAAATTGAACGTTATTGATATATTCAATTTGATAATTACGTTTATTTAATTATTTGATAAGGTAAGCTGGTACGTTTAAATAACCTAATGCTTTAAGTGAACTTCTTGTTTTTTTAATGAAACTATTTTAAAATCTATGGATTTAAACTTTAGAACCATACATGTTGCTGATTTGTTGTCAGTATAATTAATATTTGTCATCTTTGGTGAATTATATGTTTCAGAGCACGTACCACATATTTATCATGACAAAGTCTGACTTGTTGCCACGAGAGTGGAAAGAAAAGGGTAACGAGGCTTTCAAGAAAGGAGATCTGGAAGATGCTTTAAGTAGCTATACAAGTGCGTTAAATCTGGCTAAAGATGATGATGCAGAAAAAGCTGTTTACTATAAAAATCGTGCTGCTGTATATCTACGCCAACGCGAATACGCTAAGGCAGAGAAGGATTGTGATGCTGCGCTGAAGATATGTCCTAATGACCCCAAAGCTCTATTCAGACGATGTCAAGCATTGGAAGCTCTAGAGAGATTTGAAGAGGCATATCGTGATGCTCGAGCCATTATTATCAATGATCCTGGTAACAAAGCAATTCAGCCAATTGCAGCTCGACTACATGAAATCGTACAGGAGCGTCTGAAACAGAATTCACGAGTTACTGTTAAGGTACGACTAAATAAATACTATAATAGTATACAGTCTTTTAAATGTTTCAAGTTTAAATAGCTGAATTTTCCTCTGGATTTATTGCAGGTTGCACAAATGTTAGAGGTTGCCTTTGACTTGAGCAAAGAGAAAGGTCACCGTGAAACAGCCATGAACAATTTATTGGTGTTATCGCGTGAGAAAGCTGGAGCTGAAGTTATGTTCAAGGAAGGGATAGTGGAAAAAATTACGAAACTTTTGAAAGTCGAGAAAAAAGAGGAGATTATCGTTTCGGCTATTCGCATAATTGCAGAATTGTGCAAAGACAATACCGCTCGGACGGAACTAATTCTGAAGGATATTGGGATTCCCTGGTTTCTAGAGATGATCAACAGCAGAAACGTAGACAGAGTGAACGCGGCGCAATATTGTATACAAATAGTCTTAAACAGCTACAGTGGTATGGACACCAAGCCGGAATCAAAGCCAAACAGTGAAATGTGCGAAAAATTCAAAAAGGAAATTGACACTATACTCTCTTGTCTGGTGTACAGCGTGACGAGCCGCACAATTACAGGACCAGCACGAGATTCTATATTGGAATTGATAATGCGAAATATTCACTATACCGCATTGAACTGGGCAGAGCGTCTGGTTGAAATTCGCGGCTTACAACGATTGATGGAAGTCGCGAGCGAACTCGAGGAGTACAAATACGAGTCTGCTATGGAAATCACACAATCGACGAGGACAGTGACTAGCGTCTGCCTTGCACGGGTTTATGAGAACATGTATTACGATGCTGCCAAGGAGAAGTATATGAATGCCATTGACGAGTACATAAAGGATAAGCTACTGACTCCGGACTTAGAGTCGAAGATTCGCGTAGTCGTCGCGATAACTACTCTTCTACTGGGTCCACTGGACGTCGGTAACTCCATAGTCGCGAAAGAAGGCATCATGGAGATGATTCTAGTTATGGCGGGTACGGAAGATCCGCTACAGCAGAAAGTGGCCTGCGAGTGCATTATTGCAGCGGCTTCGAAAAAGGATAAGGCCGCTGCAATTATCAATCAAGGTGTCAACATACTAAAGAAACTTTATCAATCTAAGGATGATTCGATTCGCGTACGAGCTCTAGTGGGTCTCTGTAAATTGGGAAGCTCGGGTGGTACCGACGCTAAGATAAGACCATTCGCAGATGGAGCGACGAAGAAGTTGGCAGAAGCCTGTCGAAGGTTCCTTATCAATCCAAAGAAGCAAAAAGACATGAGGAAGTGGGCTGTCGAAGGTCTCTCTTATTTAACGTTTGATGCCGAGGTGAAAGAAATGTTAGTTCAGGATCAGGAAGCTGTTCAGGCGATGATCGAGCTGGCTAAATCGGGTGACCAATCGGTAATTTACGGGGTCGTCACCACCTTGGTCAATCTGTGCAATGCATACGACAAACAAGAAATAATACCAGAGATGATCGAATTAGCGAAATTCGCAAAGCATCATATCCCTGAGGATCACGAGTTGGATAGTCCGGAGTTCGTTAACAAGAGGCTGTGTCTTCTGGCAAAGGCGGGAGTAACCAGCGCCCTGGTCAGCTTATCGAAGACAGAAAGTCAGAACAGCAAGGAACTGATTGCACGCGTTTTCAATGGTATTTGCAGCCAACATGATTTGCGGGGTATCGTCGTCCAACAGGGCGGTGCAAAAGCCCTTTTACCTCTGGCTCTGGATGGCACCGATAAGGGTAAGAAACAAGCAGCTCAGGCACTCGCTCGTATCGGCATCACTATTAATCCAGAAGTCGCCTTTCCGGGACAACGAATCATGGAAGTTATACGGCCATTTTTGAATCTACTAAGTCCTGAGTGTTCCGCCCTCGAAAACTTTGAGGCTCTGATGGCACTTTGTAACCTAGCCGGTGTCAACGAAAACGTTCGGAACCGGATACTCAAAGAGGGAGGTTTCCAGAAGGTCGAACTTTACATCTACGAGGATCACGAGATGCTCAAGAGGGCGGCTGCACAAGTTGTAAACAACTTGTTAATGTCGGAAGAGACTGTCAAGTTTTACGAAGGCGAGAACGACAGGGTTAAATACCTCGTGATACTTTCTCAGGACGAAGATGAAGAAACGAGCATCGCGGCATCGGGTGCACTGGCCATGTTAACCTCTCTCAGCAACAAAGCATGTGCAAAGATTTTCGAAACTTCCTCTTGGCTAGAGTCCATTCATTTTCTGCTTGCCAATCCAAAACCTGAAATACAGCACAGGGGCGTCGTCATAGTCTTGAACATGATGGAAAGTACCAAGGAAGTTGCTAGTAAACTCATCGAGACGGACGTCATGGAAATTCTTATGGCATTGTCCAAGAGCGACACAGTTGAGAATCCCGTTATCAAGGAGATTGCCTTGAAGGCGTTAGAGGCTGCTGCTAAGTGGGATCTTATTAAGGAAAATCAAGAATCTTCAGGTGCAACCACTAGTACCAGTCCTCTGGAATCTATTGACTGAACAGTATTTTTAACGTCCTTGGAGCTTCCAATTCCCGTTAACGTTCAATGTTGATTTCTTGGGAAAGAATGATAACGGCATTGATGATATTTATACCATGCGGGCTTCTATTTAAATGAACTTGATTGGTTATCGATTTGAATTGTCCAACGCCAAAACAAGTTTCTTATTATGAAGATCGTTCATCATCATTTTATTTTAAAAACTGAGACTGCTGACTTTAGACTTTCTCGGGATCGATTATACATGTACTTAACTTCACAGATCGTGCCTTGAAAAAAGTCTTTCTATTTTTTACTTTCGAAAAATACAGTGCCATCGAATATAATGATAGTAAAATCGGGCTTTTGGAATTTGAGATTTAGTCTCGCATTTACTGGTGATTAATTGTTAAGAATGTATGACGTGCTTATGTTATGAGAGAATCAAGTTTATTTATTTATCATATATTAAAATTCAATATTTATTGTACATATTCTATGTGTGAGCGAACTTATAATAAATTGATTTTAGTTATTTTTACGTGTACTCACTCGGTTTGTCAAGCATAATGGATTCCAAGAATTCCAATTATTTATGTAAGAACAAAAGACTAGAGTATATTTACATAGAAAATGTATATATAGTTTATAACAAATATTAAGACGTCTGTAGAAATGGATGATTTAGAGCTTGCTCTGCAGTTGCTCGTGTCTTAAAATCTGGATCTAATAATCTGATTAGAAGATCATATGCAGTCATTGGGTATACCAAATGTCTTGAAGCTTCCTAAAAAGTTTATATAATAATTTGCATAACAATTTTTTATAAAACTTATTACCCGTAAGAGTGTACTATTGCATGCTTTCGAGAAATAACGTATCGTACTTAAAAAAAATAGAAATTTCAATGACAAAGTAAAGAAAATAATACCTTATTGAGATCATTAAGTGTATTGACAGCTTGGCATGCTTTTTTTCGGTTTCGTAACTTTTGACAGAGAGAAACAATGTCAATCCCTGGGATATTTTCACTAAATACTAATTTTCTACCTGTTTCAATGAAAAAATAATATAAACCAAGCAACATAATAGAAAAGCAAATTAATAATAAATTTTAACACTCCGTCACGGTGTCTAATAAAATAATTGATCAAAAGTGCAGAAATGAGAAAAAAATATAGGTTTATTTTATCACTTGTGCTTCGCACATACCTAGTTTTCTTGCACATTGCTGCATTCTAGCTGAACCAAATATTGATGTTATCTCTGATAGTGCTGTGCAGTCATCCGGTGATCGAAAGAATAATTGAGTGCCACTCAGAATGCAAAGCATTATTACTCCACTTGCCCAAATGTCAATTGCTAAAATTCATGTTTCTGAATTACAAATCCCATTAAACGATACAAGTGTCACAGTACAGAAGTCGAAAAAAGCAATACAAAATAAGACTTTACAATGGTGAAAATATTATAGGTCACAGTGTGTTTTATAGTGAATGCCAAATACCTACCTGGAGTTTGATAAGGATATTTCAGTAGTACTTCGGGTGCCCTGAACCCTGGTGTGCCAGCACGTGATGCCACTTGTGGCGGCTTTATTAAACATACTGAACAAATTCGTGCTTTTCCGAAACACACGCATTTTGTTTCTGCGGCCTTTTTTATATTTTCTCGCACTTTTTCGACTCGGTTCTATAAAACCAAGATTTTTCTTATAAAATTTTATAAAGGCTCGTTTTCGCTGTCACAACTTTTTGCCATACACATACTAAAATATATTACCTCATCTGATCGTTTTCTCTTGACAGAACAATTGCTTAGAACTTGTGCCTTGTTATCGATAGACAATTTTGTGTCCTCCGTATATTGCTGTGCTAATCCAAAATCAACTAGTAAATATCTAAAATTTTAAATAAAATAAGATAATGTAAATATAAATCCCTAATAAAGGTTTTCAATGACTTATCAAAGTAAATACCTTCTACTTTTCCGATCATATAAAAAGTTACTGGGTTTAATATCTCTGTGTATGATATTGAACTTATGCACTCTTTTTAAGGCTGTTAAAAGAGCTCTCATGTAGTCTTTAGTTTCTTGAACACTCATATTATGAACATAATGCTGTAAAATATATTTGTACTGTAGTAAATGTCTATTCTCATTGTTATCGTATCTATTCAAATTAAATTTTTATTACCGAAAATCTATCATGTTTCATGTATGGCATTACAAATATAATGGATCCACCGCTTCTTACACACAGTTCCAATCCTGCGACATGATCCGTACCTCTATAAAAATTATAAATGGTTCTCATTTATCAAATTGAATACAATTAATTAAAAGAGGAATATGTAAAAAAAATTATTTTACAATTACCCAATTTTCTGCAAACATTGTAATTCTTGTTCGATTCTATCTGGATGACACGTAGGAACCAAATGTTTCACAGCAAATTTTTTCAAACCATCGGAACTCTTTAGTGTCGCTAAAAAAACTGAACTGAAGGTGCCTTCTCCGATTTTACCATGGACTTTAAATAAATCTTTCAGAAGAGGAACACTCTGGATGAGCTCAGCTATCTTTTTGTTTTCATATTCTATAAAAATGTTAATTTTCCAAATAAAAAGTAACTGGTAATAACGTTCTCTGTCAAATAAAGAAGTAATTATAGGTATTTTACCATAATCCTCAGAATCTTCTTCGCTGCATGATAGATCTTGAAATTCCAAAGTCTCGTACTTGGCATTTTTTAACATATTAACTTCTCTCTTGTTTTCTATACAGTTATAATACTACTAGTGCTAAATAATTCTTGTTAATTCTTACGTTAGGTGCAGCGTTTTGGAAATTTGAATTTCGTGTGAGGTCAACAACATAAACAGTGCGAATTAAACTCGTCCTGCCATAAACTCACAATGATATTTAAAACACTTTCCTTACGTTATAATAATCGTAGATACGCACAGGATGCTAATTCAACACTCTAACTCTAACTAAGAAGTCAAAAAACCGAACAACAGATCAAGGGACACTAAGAAATGTTTTAAAGACTAAAATAAGCAGCTGTTGACACGCTGTTAATGATGTAACTACAGTATGTGCAGTGTGGTACGTGTATTCTACTGGCGCGATTGGCGCTACAGTGTGTTTTAATCAGCTGTAGTTGGCTATAGTACAGTTGACTAGAGTTTCAATCAGTTCAGTTCAGTTTTGTTCAGTATTGCTTCAAAAGTTCAAGAAGGAATGAGGTTTCCTGCTTTATGGAGAGATAAAAATGTTAAACTATAAAGAGAAGAAAGTTTGTCTTTTTTGTTGAATTGCAAATGATTAACTAGTTTTAATAATATATTTCTGTCAGAAAGGCACACAATCGTTTATTAATATTTAACATTGGCAAGAGGTTATCTCAAAATACTACCGGCGATACTTTTGGTTTCTTTTCGTAGTTTCTAAAAGAAATCCAAGAATCTTAAATACATTGGGGTTGAAGTAATTTTCCAAGAAAAGCAGCGACTTGTAATTATACTGAAAATCAAGAAGTTTTTTAAAGATGTTTTCTCTTGATCCTCCCAAACCACCAGAGTCTTCGTCACCAGTTACAGAAACCAAAAATCGAGTGTTTTTGAATGACGCTGACCTGGATAAGATAGCTGTCTATCTTGTGGGTAGTCAGCAAAGGTTTAGGGAGAACATAATTATCCCGAGAATAGCAGGTCCTGTTAAGATTAAGACTAATGAAGAAAAAACTGTAGAAACAGTAATGGAGAGCTGTGCTTTTAAAAGCATCATGGCTTGTGTCCTAGGTAAGTTCTTTTACTCCGATGCATATTTACGTATATTGGTTGTAATATTAGAAATATAGCAAATGCTTACTAATGTTCTTTTTACAGGATATGGCTTAGGAGCTGCAATTGGATTATTTTCGTCGAGTGTAAATCCTAATGTGGCAAGTGTAGAAAAGCAACAAACAGCTCGTGAAGTCTTTCGTGAAATGAAGACCACAACTTTAGGATATGCTAAAAATTTTGCTGTTGTGGGCTGTGTATTCTCAGCTATCGAATGTACTATTGAATCAGTAAGAATTTATCTACCAATCCATTTATTTGTTACGACTATTTGCCTCATGGGGTAAAAACACATATTATATAAGAATCGTAATTTGTATGGAAATACAAGTCTATGCAATGTATTTCCATTAAATTTGGTTGTAATATCTTCACATTACGATTACATTCACTTGAATTTCAGTATAGAGGTAAAACAGACTGGAAAAATGGTACATACGCTGGTGGATTGACCGGAGGTCTGATAGGTCTTAGAGGTACTAATAGCTCTTTCTTTAGCAAAATTAATGATTTAAATATTATAATGCTACTTTTTTCAATCTAGCTGGTATAAAAGCAGGACTTGTTGGTGCAGCTGGTTTTGCAGCCTTTTCCACAGCTATAGACTACTACATGCATAGATCGTAAATAATGTAAAACAAATTATTGTAAATAAGGAGCGTTTAAAATGAATAAAGCACAGTAATGCAAGTTTTATGTATCGATAGAGAGCACACGAGTGCGTATATGCAATTTATTTATTTTTTTAAAACTTACAGGTAAGTACAAATGTTAGAAGTTAAAATGAATTCATAGAATTGGGATGAACAATTTGCAAATTGTTTCGCAAATATATCACGTTATATCGTAAACACGTCATGAAAACTTTAAATTGCAAATATAAAACCTAAATGGAATCAAAAAATTTAAGAAGTGTATTCGCTTACGGTCTAGCCTTAAATGTTAACATCATATAAGATGTTTATGTTTACATTAACCAAAATAAATGCAATGCTGTAACGAGGCCAAGATAGTCTCGTTGCAGAAAAATATAAATATCTATATATGTATTCTTTCTTTCTCCTTCTTTGCCTCTATTCGTCATTGCCTATCACAGTAAAAAAATGAAGACTTCGCAAAATTACAATCCAGACTAGACGTGCAATATCACGTCACATGCGATGTTATTTCGAGTCTTTCGTTTTTTACTTCAATTGCGAAAATTCTAAAAATCTACTCGGAAGATATCAAATTAATCATTTCATATTTGAACATTGAATACATTTGCTCCCTCTATCTCTGTACTCGATTAAGAGAGATTCTTATAAGGTTCAATATCGTTGATTATATTTCAGAATTGCTATTAGATTTGTGAATTTGCCGATCACAACGATTATCTTTCAATATGAGCATTATGCATGAACGAGTAATTCTGAAGTTCTTCCAATAGGAAATATGACGGCAGACCAAGCCTACATACATGCCTATACTATAGGAAACTATAAGTGTTTACATTACGTGTTGCGTTGTAGAAAACAAAAATATATTAGGAAGTACCACTGTGAACCTAACAAGGTATTGCCAAATTTTTCAAGTTCGCAGGCAGAAAATACAATAAGAAAGGACGAGCCATTTGGAAAAACTGCAAGGCACTTTTTTCTACTTCACTCTGACGCTGCAGGACAAAAGTCCAGACACTTGAGTTCTCATTTCTTTCTCTTCCGCAAGATGTTAATAAATGCTGGCTCATAGTGTTTCGACTCAAGGAAAGATCATGAATTGGCGAAACACGAAGATAAAAAATATGACATACTAGATCGCATCTTGTATTTAGGAAAGACAATTCGTGCGAGGCAAATATTTCTTCTATATGTTTGTCATAATAATTTTGTTTTTGGTTCATCACACAGATTGAGATTCCGAAGAAACGACTAGAAGCCACGAGATTATTTTCCACGTATGTTATACCTTCCATAGTTTTTCTTTCGGGTTTTTTTCTAACTTTTAATTTTGGCACCTGGCAAGATGAAAACACCTTCGTTCGTTCAGTTTCCTTTGATTATTATATGGGACGAATTGAGAAATTAAGGTTTCTGCTGTTGCATTTGCGCCTGCATTGCAGCCAGCATCTCTTGCATTCGTCGCAATTCCGCTTCCTTTTCTTGCAGTATACGATAGTTCTCGGACGTGGCGCCCGATTTCTCCGACTCAACGATTCTGGGAACAAATATTTATAGTTGTACCTGCCACCATTTTCAGAACCGACCAAATTCTCACTAGGTATGTAAATTAGCACTCACGTTTGCCGTCGTGGTGGAACAGGAGCTCCTTTGGCCAATCGTTCGCTACGATAATTCTCATAATGTACTTCTTGAGTGACCTCTTGTAAATCTTGCATGTGCGTACTGTTAAGGAGAAGATTGAATTTATGGAAATAATGTATATATTTGCAT
This sequence comes from Trachelus troglodyta, assembly GCA_030142635.1. Taxonomy (NCBI): domain Eukaryota; kingdom Metazoa; phylum Arthropoda; class Insecta; order Hymenoptera; family Cephidae; genus Trachelus; species Trachelus troglodyta. The sequence continues at coordinate 1,169,127 of JARQTJ010000681.1, forward strand.
TACGTCTATTCATTATAATAATGGATGTGTGTATATTGAAATCGTAAAAAAAAAGATTAATAGCAACCGACGATGAGCTTACATGAGCATTGTTCTCAATTTAATGAAGTCGCAGTGATCTGGATTTTCAACCTCGACAACACCCCATGGATAAAGTCGACCTCTGACCTTTCTCCCTTTGACTTCGAGCAGGGTGTTTGCACCGCAAACAGCGAATGGAACAGCCTCTTTCAACTGTCTCACTTGTTCTTTGTAATCTTCATCCTCATCGCTATCGCAATCCGGTAAAGGATAGATCTTAATTCCGCTACCTTCTATTTCTTCCATAACACGTTTTTTCAAACGGAGCACCTCTTTTTTGGTAAGCACATCCGCCTTGGCGATTACAGGCACAATATTTACTTTATTGTGGAGTTGCTTCATGAATTCTATGTCCAGCGGCTTCAGACTTTAAACACGAGAGAGCAGAATGGTACTCGATATCTAGTACAGGCTTATATTATGATGCTGTTATGATATTCTAAATACACACCCATGACCAAACGGTGAGATGAAATAAAAACAGCAGTGAATTCTATTGTCAACTATGTTTCTTCGATTCAATCCACTTTCATCTCTGAGAAATCTTTCAAACTGATCGTCAATATACTGAATGATTGCTCTAAAACTGTCTGTATTATCAATAGCGTCTCCGTATCCTGGAGTATCAACAACAGTTAAACGTAGTTTAACACCCCTTTCCTCAATCTCCACTGTAGATGCATCGAGCTTAACGGTCTGGTTTGTTTTCTCTATAAAAAATATTTGTTACATAAACACAAGTGGAACAATGGTAATTTATTTTCCATCTTGCTAACTTACCAACAGCGTCCGGTATTACTCTCTCTGGATATAAATCAGTAAGAAAAAGACTATTGACTAGAGTGGATTTACCAAGACCTGATTCTCCAACAACCATTAAAGTAAATTCAAAACCCTTTTTCACAGACTTCCGATGCACCTGGTTCGGTAAGTTCGCAAATCCCACATACCCTGGAGTTTCTAAGCTGGCAAACTACAGGAATCAAAGAGAATGAAAATTAATAAATACATGTCCAATCACAACTCATACAAAGAACAATCAAGCTTCAACATTATAATTTATAGTATTTTGCTCGATTCTTCATGAAAATATGAATAACATTCTTTACACATAAATACGTTTATATATAAAAATAAAAAGTTATTTCACCATTTCTGAATATTCACTCATCCTATTCGCTTGTAATGATTCGGAGCGCTAAACTAAAATGCTCGCCAGACGGACAAATAACGAAATTTAAGGCCCTTTATTGCGATCGGAAAAAGTAGAATTTCACTTTTACAGAGCCCTTACCGTTTTCACGCTTTCTGTAGACATTTTCAGATTGCAGATACGACAATAAGAATTACCAAAATGAAATTTTCGCACAGTAAAAGTAATTCAACAATTTTGTTGCCACCGGACGCTGTACTGACAGAACTTGAATGAAAAAATGGGGACCGGAGCGACGAAAGCAGGTTATTTTCGCATGAAACTTTCCGCTGGTAGCGTGCATGAAAGTAACGTCATGGATTGGCTACAGCTATTAGTTCGAGCCAATAGAATTTCAACTCCAACGGAATGCAGTGTAAAGGCCTTTGGCCGAATGTACAGGAAGTGTTGTTCCATTTAGGTGGGGGAAAACCCCCATTTGGGGGAGGTCGAGGCGTGGCAATTCGAACATAATATGAGATTCCTACTTGACCGACTTATTTACCCTTTACGATCAAATTCACACATTCATTCTTGCGCCGCCTATATTATCCGAACGTTTAACAAAATTTCAATTATTCGTAACTCATTACTAGTTTTAAAGAGTGCTCTAATGCAGATTTTCGTGTTCTATATATTTGCACTGGTTAGCCTTATAGGAAGTGGCAATTGATATAAGTGCGCGGCGCATTGATATTCTTAACGAATATCAGGACACGTCGATTAAACACGAGACCGTTATTAAACAAAAATTTACAATAGGAACAATGGATTTTATGGATCCAGACAACAGGTGATACTCGCGCCTTACCTTCGAGTTTTGGTCTGATAAAAATAATGTATATAAAAAGATTCACCTTATCGCAGAAGTATTAGAAATTTTCCAAAAATTTTATTTCTTTTTCGATTAGATAAATAAATTAATGTCATTCACTTTCTGAAAATTTTGTCGATCTTGTTCGTCTTACGACGCTTTATACGAGTACGAGGCAAACAACTACTTTATTCATGAAATATTATCATATACAAGCATAGTTTTACATAATAATCATTATTTCACGGGTTTCATTTATTCACTATCACTTCCTTGTCGTCGTCGTCGTCGTCGTCGTCATCGCAGTCATCGTCCTTGTCGTAATAGTGGTAGTTGTCGCAATCGTCGCCAATGTCATTAGATCGACACTTATCGTTAGCATAATTAATTAATTCGTTACTCAAATATTAATTAGTGTATTATCGGTACGAACCCTTCGAACCGTTTCATTGATGTAAAAATTCTTCAAACTTTCACACTTCTCCTTCTATGGTAATTTATCAACATTAGTTCTCACTTTAATAAACAATTGTCCAATTATATCCTTAAGCAATTGTTTACCATAATTAGCAGGAAACAATTGCTTAACTGGATGTCTGTTGTGTAATTTCCTCAGATTCTTTTAATAGACACAATCGTGTATAGTAGGATAGCGTTATGAAAGAAACATAAAAATAGTGAGTGTGAACGGGGCGTAGGTGGTAGGTGGTAGGTGTGGGTGTGGGTGATCATAGCTCAGGTCGATCAAAGGTCATTAAGGTAAAACGGAATTGATCCTTAATGAGTATCTCAAAGGGCGATATACAGAGCAGGGCTTAGTAATTCCAGTTTTGTACTCTTTTGAAGGATCTTCAGGCCTCGAGTACACTCGTCTCCTTCCTTCTTAACAGATTAAGAGTGCAACGGGCTGTGTGCTGCGAATGATGCACCGTGCAATCCCACTGTTCCATTGAACAATTTGTACAAGATTCGGTATCGGAACAAAACATGAAAACTCGAGAAAAATAGTAAAAGCATACGCACATTGCATTTACCTCAATATAGTCATGATTCACATAAATATTATTCCATATTCAAACATGCATTGTACACACATATCTCGTATATTTTAGTTACAGTGTCTAATTTCGTATGGGATTCTCATCAGATGGAGGTCTATGTAAATGCTGCATCGAACGATAAAGGAGAAGGTTATATTGGAATAGAAAATTTGGTATCCTTTACATTAGCGAGCGTTCAATAAAAATTTGAGGTTTTTTGGGAAATCTCGTGGGACTGCAGCTTATCGAAAGCTCGTTCGTCAGTTCGTCGAAGAAGTCTCGGAAGGCACCCGATAGGGGGGTAAACGTTAATTCTTCGGATTTTTCTCGAGCTGTTTGGAAATTTCTTTCTGGGGAGACTCTCCCCATGATCTACGATGTTTCTGGGGCAGGATTATCAGGAATTGGGAGATGGGGAATTGGGTGATCTTACATTGGTTTTCTGGATGATGATTCACTTCGGAGGAGACTCTCCCCCTAATTCATAGGGATAATAGAAGCTATAATGGTGACGTTACGGGTTTTACTTCTCCTCGTCGGTATTCAGCTTTTCTTCTCGTGGCTTTGCACCCCCGTAGATTGAGCTGGATTTGCTCGATTCAGCTATTGCGTTTACAGGATCCGGAACTGTTCTCGGTGCCAGCACCAACCTTTTCCTTCCAGTGGTGTCTGTTGATTTTAATTGAACATTATTGAAAGTCATGTAATAAGAACCGGCATAAATTTGTATGCGTTTAAAAAAATTTTTGACTAACCTGGTGGTGGTTCCTTGAGGAACGGTTCGTCCTGGAATTGCTTACGATCCGGAGCGGGAGCTCGTGCAGGAGGTCGACCACTGTACGATCTTGCACCGCCGCGCGGCCATTCTCGGCTGGTACCACCGGCCTCTTCGTTAAAGTTACCATAATTTCCACGGTTTCCTCTGACATCGCCAAATCCGCTGCCTTGTCTGCCGCCACCACCGCTACCACCGCCACTACCACCGCCGTGAGCCCTATTATTGTAACCTGTATACATTATTAAAGTATTAAATTTAAGAGAAAAATTAAACTCTTTTCTCATTCAACAATTGTTATCGTGCCATCTTTCAAATTATATCATAGTATTGGAATAACATGACATAAACTCGTTACCAAAATCATCGCCGCTAAATCTGCCTCTGAAGCCACTGCTACCACTACCGCCTCCTCCTGCACCACCACCACGTCCTCTTCTGTCGAATCCACCACCTCGATCGCTTCGTTTGTCCTCAGCCACATCAATTTTGATTATGTTACCTTCTACTTCTACCAGCCCATTCAACTTCAACGCCGATTCGAGGTCAGAAATATTATCAAATTCAACATAGCAGAAACCCTTAAACCTAAACGAGTTATATTAGTTATTTTGCTAATGTTTAAATTCTATTTAAAAATATGCAAGCACAAACCTATCTGTGTCCCGATCCTTCACTAATCGAATTAACTTGACATTCTGATTCTCAAAGATTTTGTCAACATCTCCTTGGACTACTCCATTTGGTAGATTTCCGACATATGCAGTATACGGTGGTTCAGTAGGTAATGGTTTTCTGCTGACACGATGACCACCTCCTGAATAATCTCTAAGAACCAAAAGAAGTGTACATAAAATTTATAGTAATTCATAAACCCTTTCATATTATCACTGGTACAAAGTTTTCGTTTGGCCCAATGTACAAGTATATTGGAGCTCTGGATAAAACTACGGAATACAACCATCTTGAAGAACTACACGTAGAAAAACTAACCAATCCATAGCAAACTTTAAGAAGCAGTTGTATTCTGCAATTTAGCCGAGCTCTGTATACAAAAACAAAGTATTTATGACAGAACTTAAAGATCCTAACATCCATTTGGAACGAAAGAGAACACTTGTGCCCTTGTGGGAATCAGTCTACTTAATATGAACTGTGTTGTACAATTATACTAATGATCTCAAATGTCAAATAACAAGATCAACAATTCCACTTGTTACATTTTGTTGAATTCGAAAGGGTAATCCTGGTGAGAGGCCGACGTCTCGCGTGACTCTATCATACCAGCAGAGAGATTTCTTGACTTGTGGATCAGTCGTATCAGTAAGTTCCAAGAGAACTCATAGCGAGATGGATATTCAAAGGACCGATTAATATTCGAAATTTCACCAGTGGATTTGTTCATTAAAATAGTTACAAGAGTTACCCGGCGATATCTCGCCGGGCAAAATAAAGCCGCGTGCTCCCGTGTCTCATGTCCGCAAAGTGCTGCGCTCCACTCGACCCCGAACTCACTTAACCTTAAAAGGAAGATATATACACGGAAATGATCGTCTTCTCCGCAGCTCTATAAATCTAGAGAAATCTAGTTGCTGTTCGGTCGCGCAAAAATTCACTGGATCCCGTACACTAGCGAAATTACGTTCGATACTTGCCTCGAGTCCTCATAACCACCTCGTCCAGCCATGTTGGATGCACGAAACTGGCCGGGACCGCGCGACGGCGCGACAGCGGCGACTCGTGAGTCGTGCGAGTCCCCGTTTTCAAGTTACAAAATGGCACCGAATGGCACTTTGTGCCTGCCGATCGTTCTTGATCCCAGCCAATAACAGAAAATTTAATGTAACGAGATCACTAATGCCGTTTATCACTTTCGTCAATAATCTTCTAATTTATAGCACCTGGATCCTTAAAAGATAATGAAGTTTGCCATACAGTAAATCGAAATCACGATTTACGTAAATGGGGAATTTTTAAGTAAATTAATTTGGCTTCCTATCACTTACCATTTGCGACGTACATATTTCCGTCAGCAATTCTGAGTAAAGTAAGAAACAAAATTGCTTAATCAGTAATGATTCAGAATTAGTGTCAATTAAAATTGAATACTGTGTTCACAAGAACATACATACGTGATTCAACGTGTCTGCAGAATCATAGCTTTCTGTACTGTAATCTTATTTACTTCCGATGGCTTACAAACAGACGTAAGATAGAGTAATAAAATTTAATCGTCGGTTCTAATGATGTGCAATCAAAACGGAAAGAGTTATTTGACAGAGAACGAAAATGTCATATGGAATGGAATAAGTACAGCAGTAGGTAGGGTGGAAGCATGAAAAATAATATAAAGAATGTATGATTATCAATTAAGCATTGTGAAATTTGGTGTGTAATTTTATCTAATAGAAATTTTAATGTTTCAATTTCGTGTTTTTTATTTCAAAAGAACCAAACCATTTGAAAACTATCTGAATTCTACTTACGTAGTTTCGAAGATGTTTTTTATTGGACACATTATGACTGTGCCCATATCGCAAATTGGCTGGTATTGGCTGATTGAGTCAAGTTGAGTCAACATGGTGGCTGGTGGGATGCACGTGTACGCACATGGCAGTAATGGTCAGATATCAGAATCATTGAAATAATCAGGATCAGTCTTGATTGTACGAGAGTGCCTCGTATTCTTTATAATTATTAGGATTCTAAAAAGTGGGGAAAAATGAGTTCCACTGTTTTCGATAGCTTTACGAAGCTTACAAGAGAAAAAGTGCAAGAAAGATTGAATGGCGCTGGAACATTACTTAAATATATGTCCCAAAATAATACGGTAAATCTTTAAATAATTTGGTAGTAAAAATGATTTTAATTGATGAAGTATTTTATAATGTAAATAAAATATTTATTTTCATTTAACTATGTAGGGGGAAGAAGATAAAGTTAAAGAATTAAAATATGCACTTAAACGGCTGGTGCGTGGTCTTGGATCTTCACGAGAATTTGCTAGGAAAGGTTTCTATTCTGCATTTACAGTATATCTGACTATGAATTCAGACATTGAAGTATCCAAGATTATGGAAATTGTTGAGAGTGAACTGAGCCCTGTCAACAGCAATACAAAGAGTGTAAGAGTATATTATTCTCTATTGTTAATTTAGCAACAATATATTTCACACGCTGTTACGATCTTGCTATGTAAAAAAATGTGAGTAAATCGATTGTTTTTAATTGCAGGAGAATGCAGATATTAATATGGGACGCATATTAGCCTGTGGAGCATTGATACGTTCTAAAGTGCTTATTAAATTAACAAGCGATGAACAACTTAAAGTACTGGAATGTTTAATAAAAGCAGGAAATCAACGTTCCTATCTCTCCTTCGTTTCAGTATCATTCATTCTTGATTTTGCTATACAACTTGATGAAGTAGCCTTTAAGACAATACTTTGGCCATTGCTGCAGAAAGAACTTGGCAAATCATGGTCGGACCAGACCTTGGATACATTTTATGCATTGTTGGTTGTAAAGGAAAAATTTCCATCAGTAGTCAAAAACAAATTTTTGAGGCAATATTTGGGCAATGAACATATCATTTCATCAGATTCTATGAAAGATGTGGTAACGTTATTGAGTGTAAGTAAAATTTATTGATAAAATGAACTATTTTGACATCTGTAGAAATTATGAAAATGATGTTATTAATACAGATTATATTATTTTTGTTTTTAGGACATACCCAGATTTAATTGCTACCAACATCCAGTATATGAAATCTTTTGCAAGAAATTGTGTGAAACTCAATATGTTGTTGAATTTTGGACAGGAATAGATCAACGGTTTATCAAACCATCAAAAAGCATAGAGCGTCTGGCTATAAAGATATTGACGTTGTTACTGTCAAATATTAAAGACAAATCTATACTTCCATCGCTATTGTCGACACATTTTCTTCAACATATGCTCAAAAGATTCTCTGGCTGCAAAAGGAGTAAGACCGATGAGGTTGCTATAGCATTCAAGGAAGTTTTCACTGTTTTGATAAACATTTTAAACGATAAAGAAGTCAAGTCGAAAACTTCTATAGGAGTATTGAGAAAATTATTATTTTATCCCGGGGATTTGATGATCGAAAAAATAACAAGCACCAAAATAATTCAAATGATTACTGCCAATCTGAATACAGAAGGGGTGAAGAAGTTGTCAAAACTTTACAGAGATATCGCAGTAAATGCTAAGCCTAAAGAAAATAATGTTGGTACGGAACATTGGACAAATGCTGAAAGGGCTTATGCTGCTCAGATGTTAACTAGGTATATCAAATAAACAATGTTCAGTTTATCCTCAAATAGAGAATCGTTCTCTTTCAAATTAAAAATGTTCTTCGTTATTCTAGACTACTGGGACATCCGGTAATGAGTTCCGACCATGACTGGCGATTGGAGCAACTTCAGTTCTTGTTCTCCATTGGATTATGCGAGTCGCCAAATATCGGCACAGAACTAGCCCGTAAATATTTTATCCATGATAAGGTTTTAACTCGACATGTTTCCTTCTGTGTTCGACTCTTCTCTTCTATCAATGTTCTCATTTGTTTTACAGCACAATTTAGGGATAGCTTTTATCGTGCTCTGGATCACAAGTTACCAAAATTAAGTGACTTGCGAGATATATTGAGTACGCTTGTTTACTACCTTGATGAAGAATTATTTTTGAAAAATACTTTGACATTAAGAGCACCCTTGACGGATTCTGTAAAGGACGTGTGGAAAGAGACAATGATTCTAATTAAAAAATTGGAGAAAGACTCAAAGAATGAAGCTGCAGCTGCGATCTTTCATACACTGGATTTACATATGGCGCTGCAATTATTTACCGAGTCGGAAATGGCAGTTTCTTGTATTAAGGAATTGGATAGTTGTTACGAAAGGTTATCCAAAAAGAGATCGAAGAAGATAAAAAAGACAGAAGTCGAAGACGATAACGAACCTGAATGGGTGGAAGTTGTTGTTGATCTCTTATTGTCATTACTCTCGAGAAACAATCATCTACTACGGTCACTTGTTGGATGTGTTTTTCCTCATATGTGTACCTTCCTAACAGCTAGCTCCATTCATCAGATTTTGGATGTTAGTGAAAACGACATATACTATATCTATCATCCTAGTATACCAATTTTTTAAAGTATTTTTTGATTTTCAGGTACTGGATGTAAAAAATGTCAAAGGTCCTTTGACTAGCAACAAAGGTGATGATGGTGATGAGGAAGATGACAACGATGATAGTGATGCCGATAACGATGAGTACGAAGAAGATTCATCGGAAGAGGAATCTGGACCCAATGAAAATGGAAGAGTTGAGGATGACCATGATGATAGCGATGAAGATCATGATGACAAGGATAGTGATAGCGATGATGATGATAGTGAGGCAGAAAATGGTAAAGAGGATCTTAACGACAGTGACTTAGATACGAACGAAAACGACGCAGTGACAGACAGACTGAGAATGGCTGTACGTCAAGCCCTCGGTGATGCTTTGGTTCAAAGTGACGAAGAAGACATCGACGTAGATCAAATCGATGATGCTGAAGGCAAGAGACTCGACGAATCTTTAGCGGCAGCGTTTAGGATTTTACGAGAAAATCGCAAAAACAAGTCGAAGAAGCAAGAGAAAAGTGCTGAGACTTTAACACATTTTCGAATTCGAGCTATCGATCTGTTGGAGGTTTACTTGGATTCCAGTCCTGTTATGGCTCTTGCTCTCGACATGTTGGTGCCCCTCTTCGCCCTCTTAGAATTTTGTATAAAGAATCCACATGAGAAACCATTAGAGAATAGAGTGAGAGGTTGCCTAAAGAAGTTATCATCGGTTAAAAAGTTTAAAAATACTGACGATATCGATGAACTACTTTTTACAGACATATTAAAGGTAAGACAAATACAAATTATTTTAATATAAGTCTTTATTTTCATCGAACGTAGATATAGAGTCGTGAAATCTAATTGAGATATGTATACAGGTGTTAATAGAAAAAGGTGAACGATCAGCTTCCGTGTGCCAAGAAATGAGCGACAAATTGGCAGAATGTTGTACCTTCCTGGTTAGATGCATTCAGCAGGCAAACATATCCAGCGATAAAATAGCAGAAATTTATTCTGAAAACTTAATAGCATTCTTCAGGAAGAGAGATTGCGTTTTGCCTGCTATTCTTTTCAAAAGCATTTTGCAGCTACGTTGGGACGGGAATTGGAAACTAGCACCTATTCTTGTAAGTCTCGTGCTGCATGATCTATCATTTATCTTTCTATTTTCAAAATCATATTTAAAAAAAAATGAATATTATCATTTAGGTGGATTTTGCTTTTGACCCTGAAATACGATCGTTCAGAAGAAGTCAGGCCCTCGAGTTTCTGGGGATATTCTTCCGTAATCACAGACTGATCCGATCAAATGAGAAACATACCGAGATCAGATTGAAAATCGAAAAGAAATTGTATGATAGTAGTATTACTTTTCTCGAAAATTTAAGTATTTCCGGCATAAGGGAGAATGAACACTCCACACCAGATAAAAATGTTAAGAGCATTAAGGAAGGCAGTCAGAAATTTGCTTCTTTGCTTTTCGCATTGGTACACACGATACAACCGCATCACTTACCTAATGTTTGGAATTGGAAGGCCTTTGCCGATGCTTTGACAAAATACAGAGCCAACGTATCACTCTCTACCGATGCCAAAAGTGCCTACAATAAACTGGCTGCACAAATTGGGCTGTCTACTAACATGTAAATATATACACATCTATCTGTTTCTTTGAAGTTTGCAACAAGTTGTAACAGGGAAAACTCAAATTTTTCATAAATTGAAAAAGAATTTTTAAAAACATTAGGGGATACTGTAAAACTTGTTTATTTATATGTGTCTACAATGAAGATTTCGTTTAATTGATTTAATATATTCTCGGAAATTATTTTTAGAACAAAAAAGAAGGATAAGAAAGAGTGTCCAGCACCAACTAACGGAAACTTATCCGATGGTGAGGAGGCTGTCGGGATAGTCAGACAGGAAAGTCTTCCAAAGCATAATATAAATAGCAAAGATTCGGAAGATACGGCGAAGGATTTGAGAAAAGAAGAAAAGAAGCGACGGAAGATAAAGAGTAAACAAAAGAATAAGCAGAAATTGAAGAAAGAGGCCCGTGAATTGCGTGCAACGGTCATGGCTGACGGATTTGAACCTTTGAGTTTCAGTTCTGCAGTTTTGACTAATGGCAATATAGTGGACTCTTCGGATAGCATGGATGGCGAACATGATGTAAATGGTGCCACGGGAAGAAATGATAGAAATCCGAGGAATTCTCATGTTAAAAGATCGCTCCCGGAAGACTTGGAGGGTTCGACGAGCAAAGCAAAGAAAAAGAAGAAGAAAGACCCAGGAAATACACAATAGATTAATAATAATAATAATAATGTATCGTAAAGCAACGCTTTCATGTTGCGCGATTTCTTCTTTTTTATATATGTATGGAATTATGTACATAACGTAAGTGACCCTATTCCGTACGTAAATACATTACATGATAAAACGATCAAGTTGCCTGGTAAATCCTTAAAATTATTTTTAGTGGATACGTATATGTATACAGTTCACGGCTAATTATGCAACTTTTTTATTCTCTACACTGCTTTTAGCATGTTTATAAACCTGACGATAGTGCTTAGTATTAGTAATTTCGAACAGTATAACAATGATGTATACTGCTAATTTTATTTTAAGTAATTTATCGCGATTTCGACTAATATATAATTAAATGTTTACTGAAATCTAACGCACAAATATTTTGTCCTTTGTGCGTATGGTATTATTCGTTCTTTGATTCATATTTCCCGAGCTGTAAACAAATTATAGCTCTTGCCTTCTTTCGGCTTCGGCATCTGAGTGGCTAAACTCAGTAATTTTCGTTTCGTCACACTGAAGCAGCGAATAGCCAGGCTTCTTGTAAACTAGTACACATGGAAATCGGATAAATGAAAATCTTCATTGAAGTTAGAATATAGAAAAAGCTTTTTATTTGAAAGACAGTCTAGAAAATGACCAGGAAATAAGTCTTTTGACAATAACGTACGATTAATTTTGTTGTACAATATTGTTGTATAATGAATATAAATGTAATTTTAATAATATAGATTAGTGATTCGCTACGTTTATTTGTACGAAGCCTGTTAAACGGAATTGAGGTTATACATATCACCACGCGGTAATTACAACTATTATAACTTTTATTAAATGGTTTACGTTTAAAGAATTTAATTTAACAACATATTAACTAAGAAATTAGATAAATTAGTTATTATAATTTGTTATGGAAATGTTTCTTTTGTTTGAAAAATTCAGTTTCATGACACACGATTTCCGAGCAATGGTTTAATGATTTCTTTTTCTTGCAGATGAAGAATAATTCAGTAAATGATGCTGGCATTGACAGCGGCACTAAGTGGTATGAAGAGTTTCCAAAGGGTGAAGGACCCTACAAACATACAAAGTCAGAGGTGGAAGTCTTAGACTTGAAATCTGAAGCAAAGAAGTGCTTGGATGCAGAGACAGCTGCATTTCAGTTAAAGCAGTCAAAATCACGCGATTCTGAAATTTTGTGGCTTAAAACTGCTTTGTCTCGTGGCACAAGTTCAGACAAAATTGCTGCTAGTGTTGTACTTATACAAGACAATCCAAAATATAATCTTTCACGATTATTATCAATTGTCTCTCAAGTTCGTGCTGCAAAACAAAATCAGTGCATTGCGGTCATTAATTCATTGCAAGACTTGTTTTTGTCAGATTTACTACATCCTAATTTCAAGCTACTCAAATTTGAGGAACAGGATTTAGATTCACTAGTGGATATTAATACATTGAATAATAAGAAAAACAAATCTCAGTTGGAAATTGAAAGAAAGAAATTACTTGCGCATTGGTATTTCGAAGATCAGTTACGAGAGCAGTACGAACGTTTTGTTACATCGCTATCTGCTATTGCATCGGATACAGTAGATACAAATCGTGAGAAGGCAGTTGTTGCTATGGCAGAGTTGCTCACGGCTAATGGTGAACAAGAGCAGAAACTCTTGGAGTTTTTAGTGAACAAGATAGGTGATCCCAGCAGCAAAGTTGCATCAAAAACTGTATTCTCATTAGGAAAAGTCCTGGAGGAGCATCCGAACATGAAACTCATTGTATTACGAGAAGTAGAAAAATTGCTATTTAGAAAGAATGTAGCACAACGTGCGCAGTACTATGCCATATGTTTACTTACGCAAATGGTATTAGATCGTGAGGACAAAGAAATAGCTACAAACTTAATAGATGTGTACTTTGCATTTTTCAAAGCTTGTCTTAAACGTGGTGAGCCTGACAGCAGGATGATGGGAGCAATTTTAACAGGTGTCAATCGTGCATATCCATTTTCTAATATGGATACAAATAATTTGCGTAACCATATTGACTCTGTTTACAAGGTGGTGCACGTTGGTTCCTTTAACGTGTCACTGATTGCGTTAAGCCTTTTGCATCAGGTAATTATACTAATTACAAATAATGAATTACAAGGCAGTGAACATGGAAAGAAGCATAAGACTACATGTTGTTATTTCCCAGGTTGTTGGCAAGGATTCCACTCAAGCTGATCGATTTTATTCAGCATTTTATCGAAAACTTATGGATCCTCAGATTGGAGTGTCTAACAAACGTGCGGTTTTTTTGAATCTACTATTCCGTGTACTTCGAAGTGATCCAAGCGTTATACGATTACATGCCTTTATTAAGAGAGTGCTTCAAGTCTTGATGTATTTCCCGGCAAACATGGCTTGTGCGACTTTGTACGTGGTATCAAAAGTTCTGCAAGTTCGTAAGGATGCGAAACAGATACTCGGTCCGTTATCAGCAAGGATTAAAACGGAACCGGCATCGGAATTTGAATCGTCCGACGTTACCACAGAACTAAACTTATCTAAAATGACAACTCATTTGGAGAACGATAACGAGGTTAAAATCATGACTGAAGTGAATCCCGCGATAGACTCAATAATGCTCTCAAATTTGAAAGTTGAAGCAGCGGGTAAAGAGAAGCATGAAAAGGATATTGGAACGGTGGATTCCGTTAAGGAAGAAAAAGATAATCTCCAATTCTACGATCCCTTTGCCCGTAATCCTCTTCGTGCCGGAGCCTACCACGGCACCTCGTGCGCTGAACTCTTGGCGCTTACCTCTCATTTTCATCCGAGTGTTGCACTTTTTGCGACTACTATAATTCAAGGTATGCGTAAGGGGTATTTATTCTATATCCAATGTTCAGAATGAAACCATTATAATCTATGTCGTTCACCATTTTAAATTATAGGAAAGCCCATTGATTATAGCGGAGATCCACTAGAGGATCTCACGCTAATTCGTTTCCTAGATAGATATGTCTTCAAAAATCCAAAAAAGTTGGAAAAGAAAAAGGTTGTGAAGAAGAATGATCCTCTGGCTCATCGTGCTGCGTATACTCCGAAAGGGATGCGTTCGATCCCAGTTGACAGTGTGGCCTATATAAATGAACGCGAAGAGCGCATTCCTGTTGATGAGTTCTTCCTCTACAGTTACCTTAAAAATAAGAATGAATTACGAAATGGTGACTACTTTAAGAAGGAGAAAGAGGAAGACGAGGATAATGAAAGTGTAAATAGCGAAGAATTTAATGTCATGTTGGACAACCTTGGTAAAGAAAAAGATTTTGATGAATTAGACATCGCTGGTGACTTTGAATCTACTAAAATTAACAGGAAAAGTATGAATTTAACTAGGCTCACGAGTTATGTTATTTGAGTTTACGTATCACATAACATTTGCAATATATTTTTTATTTTTACAGAAATTGTTGATGAAAGTGACGATGAGGACGAAGACGAGGACGAGGATGACGATGACGATTTCATGGATGGGGAAAGTGACGTTGATCTTGAGGATGTAAATGAAACTGATGAAGATGGTCTTGATGATTTAATGGAAACTGATGACATTGATGACGAAGACCTAAGCGACATTGATTTTAATGATTCTGATGATGAAGACGGCATCGAGAAACAGATGCTTCGTAGCAAAGCAAAGTCTTTCAAGAAGAGTAGTAAAGATACGGGAAAGAATTCAAAAAAGAAGAGTAAAGACTTGGACGAAAATGTCTTCATGTCAGCTGAAAAATTCGCAGAGATGCTCGAGGAGCAGGGACATTCAAAGCTTAAGCATGGTGGCACCAGCGAGCTAAGTAATGCGGATGGAGCTAGTAACAAACAACTGGATTGGGAAATGGGTAGGGATCAGCGACTCAAAGGAAGTTATAATAGAAACAAGAGAAAAGGTGCTGCAGCTTCGAAAAAAAGAAAAGGTGTAAAAAGATTTAAGCGATAGGAATTCCAAAATACATATAGCAATAAGTTTCTTTACTATTGCCTAATTGATTAAATCCTCTGTTTTTGGTAATTTCATTAAGATACTAAGTTATTGGATTTTAAGTCAATTTTGCATTAAAAAGAGAAGAAATGTATTTATGATGTGTCGACAAAGCGTTAACAGCAGTTTCTTTGTTACACATTGCATTACAAGGTTTTTAATGAGTAATGGAACATGTATAAAGTATTGAGAAATAAAACAGGATCAACTTAAAAGTAATTATAATGCTTTCCGAACACAAGTCATAATGCTAAAGTTAAAATATATATTAAAATTTAACACTTAGTCCCCTGACAAGGGCAGAAAGCCACTCAAGAAACTGAAAGAACATTTATTTGAGTTTCTATTATTAAGAGACAGAAATCAGAATGAAAATATTATACATAGGAGTTCAATGTATTTAAATATCAGACATTAGAGCTTTGCAACATGAAGCGAATAAGTAAAGGTTAACACGCTGCGCTGTGACATGTAGATCGGAAAATAACGCAGATTTTGAAATCTTATTAGTTTTTATTATTGAAACAGCAAGACAAAATATGTTGTAACGTATATCATGTATTAATAGATTGCGTAACATGAAAATTCAAATTGTTACTGTTTCTTTACAAAATCATTACGATCTATCATATATCGAGCTAACATACTGTATATTTGTTATTGTTCTCGAAACGTAAAAAAGTGCTTCGTCTCTCCGTAATCATTGAAATGTGTTACCACCAAGGAAACTTAAAACTCAGAATATGGTTATCACACGTCCTAGGAGTGAATTACCTTTGCCGCATTCGATTACGAAGAACGCATGCGGTATACCTGTATCAGAAAGTTACTCGCTATTCCGCCTCTTGTTTTGTCGAGCTTTCCTCGTCATTTGTGGGACTGTGCCATGTTAATCTCTCTTCATAGAATCTGATCACGATTTGCGGACACTTTTCGTTGGCAACTCGTGCAGGCACTAGGTCCGCGTCATCAGTTCCCTTCCACTTCATTAAAAACATTAGTTCACCGCTTGAATCAGTGGCCCCAATGATGCGCTCTGGTTCCAGGTTCCTATCGAAACCTTTAAACAGAAATAAAACACATGCAGATTAAAAATATTGCAATTGAATACATCTCGCTAAGTCAACTAGAGAAGCGTGCCTAGAGTCGGTGTTAAAACTTGTGGAAGGGTATTATTAGGGATAAATGTCCACCTTCTGGTTTCTTCTCCTCGGCAACCTTCCTCTTAGGTTGGGTTGGAGTTGGTGTGCTAGAAGTTTTGCGTTTCTTTTGATCCTTTTCATCGTGCTTTTTGCTGGTTGCTGCTGCTTCCTTCTTTTTCCGTTGTTCTTCAAATTGTGCAATCAAATCAGGACAATCTAAATTCTCTTCGGGCTCCCATGTATTATCCTCATTCGAGTATCCTTTCCATTTGAGAAAATACTCCACCTTCAAAATAACATAACGTAACAAATTTAACCTATATGGACACTGTTGCCATACAGCAATTTAGGTTTGTAGAAACAAAACTGCTTTACCTTGCCCTTGTTGATTCTTCTATCCAGTACTTTCTCCACACTGAACTCCTCTTCAGTCTCACCCTCAACCATTGGAGATTCTTTGGATTTGCTCATTGCCCTATAAAGAATGAATTTATCGTTTCTTGCGTTGAATGGAAGACTGTTTAAGAAGCTATAAGCACATTTAGCACTATAGAACTGCTATTATCTATGCTATTAACAACCGGTATTACTGCTTCTTGTAACGTCACTAAACGCGCGCCAAAATCACAGTTAATCTTATTATCACATTACAAAACGAAATGCGATTGAGAGTACATATTTTAGTAGAAGTCTATGGGTACGCGACTCTTAAAATATGCTTTAATCTCCGTAAAATACTGAACTATTCGTAAAAAACAAAAAAGAGTTATGTAGAAATCACACATTTGCAAAAAAACCGTTATTTGAGTGCCGTAAATTTACAATTTTAGGAGGGAAATCGTATCAATTAACCTTGGATTATTTTTCAAGAAGCATAATAGTAGTATATACGACAAGAGAATGCACGCAATATTACCTCATTTCTTCACCACGATAAAAACGTTGATCAATTGAAATTATTATTAGTAGGAGCCAAAGGCAAGTAAAATGTTAGGCAAAATGGCGGTACAATGCGGCCGGAAGACAATTTCTGTTTTTGACTTTCCTTCTCAAAAAAATTAAAAGAATGCTTGCTTAATTTGAAACAAATATCACTGTGTTATAATGAATATATACTTACGACTTTTTTATGATGCTTTAGTGTTAATTAGTGAAAACTCAACAACCGCCACACCAATAGGCTTGGACTCTACGCTTTCAAGCTTCTGTTTGCTTCTGTTTATTCGTTTGGCGTCGTAGCAGCTTGCCGCGAAAAACGTGGATTCTGATTGGTCCCTTCATGCCTGTTCGGCTTAGTGACAACAGAGACATAAATTTCGAAAATTTATATAATACGGCATGTGTTACAATTAAAATTAAAAGTAATAATGTCATAAAAATAATTCGCAACTTTTCATACGTTTTGGCATAAAATATTAATATCTATAAATTAAAGTGTTTTGTTCGCTCAAATGGTAATGCTGGTAATCGTTACTCATTTATTTTAAGTCAAGTTTTCATGGTTACGTTTCGCATCGAAATAACTTTGTTAATGTTGTTGGCAATGATGATACATTATGTTTTAACGGAATGAGCCAACAGTACTTTTTTTATTCTTTCAAAGAATACACGTGATTGGTTAATTTTATTTAAATTAGTCCTTCCGCTCAACCAATAGTAATAAACAAATAGTGAGCGGCCATAACTAGAAGAAATAAGCCGTAAGAAGTCGTAAACAGTCGTGAACGGTCGTGAATAAATAGCCTCTACCTTCAAAGTATATGTATAAGCTTCCAGAGACATATTGTCAAATGTATTAAAAATATATATCGTAGGAGACGTTTCACAGACACACTAGGTTGAAATGTTTTCAGATCAGTTCCTTTCTTATAGAAAAAGACCGGTCGAACAATTCTAGTATTATCAACAGTAAATAGCAAGTTTAAAATATTCTAACCTATGAACCAAGATAGTTGCCCAATCGTCTATGTATTAGCTACTGTTAGGAAGTGTCATTTGAACTTGACGATTGTTAAAGTGGATGATCAATTTTAGAATTCTTAATCGTAGTGTCGTCTAACAGGTAATTTTAAAGTTTGCATTTGCCTCTGACATTGGATCCACATTTATTCTATTTACACCATTTAATTATAATCGTGCGTATTGAATGATAATATGATATTCCACAGAACGGTTAGTTAATATCATTTTTTAACACAATTTTGTCAAGAGAGAGCTTCCTTGAATAGTATATTGGGCATCCTGTATCTATAATTGTAGGATAGACTTAGATCTGAATTTTGTATTGAATGCTCAATTTTGGTGAGGTGAAAAGAGTGTAATTATGAGTTCTCAGCAAAGTCCAGCAGCTTTGCAAGTCACTGCCGATCGTGAGAAGGTTTATACATGGATAATCGAATTGTCAAATCCAGAGACTAGGGAGAATGCTCTCTTGGAGCTTAGTAAAAAACGTGAGGTAGTACCTGATTTGGCACCCATGCTTTGGCATTCATTTGGTACCGCAGCTTCGTTGCTTCAAGAAATTATTAATATTTATCCAGCTATTAATCCTGCGACACTTACTGCTCATCAAAGTAATCGGGTTTGCAATGCATTGGCTCTATTGCAATGTGTTGCGAGTCATCCTGAAACGAGATCTGCCTTCTTACAGGTAAAATTTGTGGACTGCGATTTTTTATAAGTTCCTCTTTTATTATGAGAGTCATGTTGATAAATAATTTTTTTAAAATATTTTCAGGCTCATGTTCCACTTTTTCTGTATCCATTCTTACACACTGTGAGCAAAACACGTCCTTTCGAGTATCTGCGTCTAACGAGTTTGGGAGTGATAGGTGCTCTGGTCAAGACAGATGAACAAGAGGTCATTACGTTTCTCTTGACCACAGAGATCATTCCTTTATGCTTAAGGATCATGGAGAGTGGTTCGGAGTTGAGTAAAACTGTAGCTACGTTTATCCTTCAAAAAATCTTACTGGATGACAGTGGTCTTTCATACATTTGCCAAACCTACGATAGATTCAGTCATGTTGCCATGATTTTGGGAAAAATGGTTTTATCGTTGGCAAAGGATCCATCAGCGCGATTACTGAAACACGTTGTTCGTTGTTACTTGAGGCTCTCAGATAATCCAAGGTTTGTATAAAACAAATTACTGTCTCCTCTCCTTACCTCTTATAATAAAGTACATTTTTCTAAACTTTTTCGTTTTACACAGAGCATTACTAGCACTGCGTCAATGCTTACCAGATCAATTGAGAGACAATACATTCGCCACTTGTCTGCAAGAGGATAAATCAACGAAGCACTGGTTAAATCAACTTTTGAAGAATTTGGAAACGGGACCCCAACCTGGACCTCAGACTCAACCGGGTCAACAGGATCCACGAACGATTGGCATGTCACCCCTAACATCATAAATATTCTTTGACTGTACAGATACAGATACATTCTGCAGCATCGCGTTGGAATTAATAGCCGACAAAATGCGATGTCAATGCTGTTTGTTTAGGTGTTCACTCCGCGGAGATAAGGCCTATTTGTGTAGTGAGCAAATTTAGAAATTGCCGCTTGTATTGTTGAATTTCGTATAAATTGAACCACGTTTTCATCTTTTCGAGACTCGAAGTGGGTTTACCTGATACTTAGATAGGTCTGCTACCGATTTATTATCATTCTACAATAAGCAAATAGAAGGATCTACTTAATCTCGGCTCAACCAAGAGACGAATCTATGATCATGAGATCATCGTCGACCATACCGGATATAATAGCACGTACATATATAACGCAGTTAGGAAAGAATCAAACGTTTGTGTGATCTTCAATTGGTCTTGCAAATTTTGATAGTATATATAACAACCTGGTGAAGATATCGAATGAAAACACCATGAGATCAATTTAAATGATCGAGACTAATTATCTTTTATGTATGATATAAAATTAAAGATTAATGTAAGATACATTAGGACATGTTGTCAATGCGGAAAGCACCTGCTATCATTTGTACAGAATTCAAATACTCTTCCCGTTTTGACATTTGTGTGTACATAACTTTATTTGTTAAATTCATTTATGCGATTAATTTCACTGTAGCGTTTCGTCAAACTTTTCCTGATTTACGTGAAGGAAAAAAAAGGGAAATACAGAATGAACTTTCAAAGAAACTGTCAGAGAGATGGAAGCCTGTATCAAAAAAGGAAGACGGGCTAAGGATACTAGTATTTTGGATCGATAGATAGAAGTTGACACGTAACTTTTAAAATGTCACTAATACCGAAGCAAATAGTAGCAAAGATAAGTATATCTTTCTGGGTCTACTTGATCACACGCCTTCCTTAATTGTAATTTGTGCATTAGAGAGTGCGATGGAAAATTTCCTTTTTTACATTGGCGTAAAAGGGAAGAAGAGAAAAAGCGAATTGTGAACTTCATACTTCTTTGTACATGCTCTACTTTAGATATAGTGATACGTCTTATACGCCAAAAAAAAAAACGATATTTTTAACACTAATTTGTTTCCATAAGAAAATATTAAAGAACGCATCATGGACGCATCGAAGTTTTTCTGAGAAAAGTCCTTTCGACTTACGAAAGCAGTCGAATTTTTGTGATTTTCTATTAAGTCGTTACAACAGGCTTGTTTGCCTCGCCTGCACTAGCGAATAATGACATTTTAGAATTCTCAGCTTCTTAAGTCATCACTTCGCTTACGCGTGTGTTGATGAAAGAAGTCGAACAGCAATGACAAACTATAACGCGAAGGCGATCAGTGTTGTCTGTTGAAAATAGAAAAGGAAAGAAGCAGTATATTGTGGGTAGTCCGAGTGTGCGACAAAGGTGTGTAATTCGCGCTAGTATTTTAAATAATGCCTACAATTTAATTTCCTTAATTTATACTAATGAACGAGTGATAATTTTAGTCCATTTGTACGATGTTGCTAATGGATACCGTATGAGCTGACGAAGAGAGATTGAGAAATTGTAAAATACAATAAGCATACTGATAAGACATGTGTTATCCATTACAAATTAATTTGACATGCTAATCTGACATCTCTCATGGGGCTTCTGAGGGAAAATGAAATACAGAATGGGATGTTGCTATGATAAGTTGACTGTCGGAATTTAAAGGTATTACTGAAAACATTCGTTTCATTCTTTTACATGGATTTATTTAACTTTTCATGAATTTCGAGGCGAATATTGATTCGCACCGACTTCCGTCTCTATCTTGTCCAATTCCGTGATATTCTGAAACGGAAATACGTATTTAGACGCAAAGTCGAAGTGAACAGAAGTGGACGATGAAATGAAAATGTTAAAACTACTGACCGACTTTGTAAAAGTGCGAAGATCCAGCATTTTGTGTATAACTGGTGTGTACAATTTCTTATCTTCTGGTTTATATTTATTCGGTCCCGTTATCCAGGACACGACAAGTCCAACGACAATTGCAGTGAGGAATCCGACCCACGTGTACCAAAGATATGACATTCTATATAAAAAGAATGGTTGCTCCCTGTAAAGACACGTTGTGATTAGCTCATCGATTAATGAAATTTCCAAGTTGGTTAAAACTTGCGAGAATTAAGAGAATCGAAATTTTTTACTTGACAGCGTTCTCGACTATCAATGTCAAATTCGCTGCTGAGGATCTCAGGGGTTCGGAACAGCCATCTACCGAGACGGGTTTCACCGGGAATCTGATAATTCCGTTGGAAATGGCAGCTTGCGTGCCGAGTGATATCCAGGCTACCAGGTTCACGCTGAGAAGGCCGCCTACGAGAGCACCCTGTTCTCCAACAATAAGGCGTTCTTTTCGTTCAGTTAAATAGCAAAGTTCCATCAAGTACGATAGAGAAGTTTAATGTATTAGAATTTCAAATTGAACCAAGTTTCTCGGAAATGGTTTAAGTCGACAAAACGGAATATACTTAAGACTTGTTTGAAAACTAACTGAATTTCGATATTGGCTGGTGGATGAGATGTATATATATCTAAAGAAAGTTTAGCAGCAGTTGGAAATGCGTCAAAGCAACTTGGTAAATCGGGCCGGTACTATGAACTTTGAAACGTTCAGTCGACATCTGTGACATTTTAATTAGGATCGTTTTAGTACGTTTGTACTACATTTTTATATTTCTTTCAAAGTGTTTTACTCTCTTTTTTAAATTAACATGTCTTCAGTCGACATACATCAGTGGGTTTGGACCAGACCAGATGAAAGATTCCTGTCGAGTTCATAACCTTTCACCGTTAACCGTTACATACGTTATTACTAAAGTTACATTCACAAGCCAATGAGCATGACGCAGGTGACTCGAATACTTGTGTTTGAATGATGATTTATTCTTTAAATTATAGTCATTTTTTACCGCGGAGTTTGCATACGGGAAGAACATGCCAAGGGTGAAGATTCCAAGTAGTGGTCCAGCCGTAATGCCAGATAAGCTTTTCCCTGCCTAATAAAAGAAGAAATTTATAGTAAATAAAAAAGGATTACAATATATATACCAATATATTATGCTTTTTAAGTTTTAAACGACGGATCAAATTCCTTTTGTACGTTTTTCTGGCTATACCTGTATGAGCCCACTGAGCTTCTCAACGAGGAAAACAAGTCCGACGCAAACTGCGCCAATCAGGACGACAATCAGCTTCATGATTCTACTGGCAGCAACTTGGCCCATGGGTTTCTTCAGCAATGGTTTTATCATGTCCTCGTAGATGACACCGGACATGGAATTTAACCCAGTGGACATGGTGCTTCAAAACAAAAGAGAGAGAGAGAGAGAGAAAAGGAGATAATCGGTTTTATTTCATAGCTCCTTACTTAATGATCACGTGTCATATGTATAACACTGATAACGTAATGACGCGACTCTAATGAGTTACTATTGCAATGTTTCCAATACATTGTTTCTGTAATTTGATTTATTATCAATTTCTTTTGTTTTGTATTGTCTGTACATTTAAAATCCAACCGGGAAAAAAATTAGAAGTATCTACTTGTTCCTAGTCGGTGTATCTTGAGTCGGTATAGTAGATTCATTATGATTTACCAATAAATTAAAAGGTAGCAACGTATTTTCTTGTATCAATTTTCACAATTGATATTACAATATTGGTAGACGTATTTTTACTACGAACCGGCAATCTACATTGAGTCTGCATAGAACCACCACCGTTGTACGTCATTACGGAATAACGTGTTTTCACTCGGATAAATATTATTTCTACAGTAATTTCCCTGAGAGCTACTGTCGCTATGTGGATAAAGTATATGTCCCAAGGAAAACATCTTCACTGTTTTGCATTAGACTGCCTTCCCCATCAAGTCAAGTACATTTCTCTTTTTCTTTATTATAGCTCTTTTCTCTCTCGCTTTCTTAAGTTCCTTCGGTATAATAGAACTCTCGGGAAAATACCTTAACGCTGCACTAAACACCCCGGACACGAATAAGCCTGGTAATCCTGGCACGTTTTCTGCAATCTCCATTACGAAATACGGTAATAGTTGATCGGGTTTCCTTATTTGCTGCAAAATATTTAAAATGATTGAAAATTATTTTTCATTGCAAATTGCTAAAACTTTATTATACCTTCGCCGTGACAGGATCGCATTCGCTGAACGCTGCGTAAATAACGATCCCGGTATAACAGCTCATAGAGACGATCGTTATGATACCGACAGCCATGATCATGATCGTACTAGAAATTCCAAAAGTATTATATTATCATACAACCAGATCGAATTATCCTTTTATGGTATTAGTCAATATTGATTTGGGTTTAATCATATCAAATTATCGAGATTATAGGAATTGCACGACTTGTTTCAATAACGTAATCTTGTATTAAAGGGAAACTATTCAATCTTGGGTTCTTTTATGTCCCTTTTACGTAGCCACAACACTGGTAAGAATTTCAGTCTTTCGGATATTTCCAGCATAAAAGTCTAGAAAAATCTCGAAATTTTGTATTCTAGAAAGGTACCAGCTTACCGATGGCGTTTTTAAAAGAATGCACTCCTAAAGTTTGTAAAAAAAGACGACAAACTTATATCACCTTTCAAACGACGTTTTAAAAATTCGACGGCAACCAATGACAAAAAAGTCTACCTACGAAAAGTCTACGTCTACTCACATGTTGGCTTTCTTCAAGTTTGGCATTGCTAAGCATCTCTGTACCATTGCCTGATTCACCGAGCAAGATGCTAGCCAGTTGAGGTAGTTGCCAATTACAACAGTCCAAAAAGTATGTCTCACCGTTGGGTCCGGATCCATGCTGGAGCAATACCACACACTCGTATTAACATTAAACAATTAAAAACAATTGAAAATGGTTGACACTCTAAGGTTGTGGCAACAATAGCACTTGGCTTATATTTACAATTGTCACACGTCGTACAATCGCACAAGTGTGGGTGAGTTTTTATCAGTGATAAATAGCTCTTAAGACTCCTAGGAAGTGACTGAAGTCACGGAGCAAGAAAATCACCAATTGTTCCAACTGGACTCAAGTGTTTCATTGAAATGGACCAGAGCGTCTTTCTCAAGACCCTAAAAATTCTTTACATTGCAATTTCGTTGAGTTTCATTCACTGTTTCCAAGTAGAGCAGACGACGCTGATTCAGAAATTACATCTTGTAACTTCGTTTTGTTATTATTCTCAATGAAATTGCAATCTACAGAATTATAAGGGTATTGGGAAAAGCGCTCTGCTCTGTTCCAGTGAAGCTTTTCAGTCCAATTTGAATTACTGATTTTCCTGCTACGTGACTCTAGTCACTTTTTAGCAGCCTTAATAAGTGAAATAGGTATGTACAAAGCCCCACAGTTTCCTACTTGAAAAATTCGATTCTTCCAGACTCAACGTTCCTGCGCCAAACTTCGCTGATGCCGCCGACTTTAGCTGTTCCCAAAACAGCAACTGTCACTACACCGCCGAACATCACGATAGTCTGTATAGTGTCTGTCCATACAACGGCTTTCAGACCACCCTAGAAATACATGGCAATTGTTTGTCAGAGGTTCCAGAACCTGTCTCTGTCTTCTGGAGAAACGATCTCTGTACTACGGTTTACTCTTTCGAGTCTTCGATGTTTCAACTATCGAGTGAGACAGCGTCTCCTTACCAAAGTTGTATAAAATATGCAGACGACACAGACCAAAGATGCAATCATGTGCAAGTTTATACCAGTTACTTGATTGAATGCTAACGCCGGAACATAGATCACCAAAGGTATGTAGAGAAGCTGAAAAAGAGGAAGGGTCGTAGATGAAATAAAATACTTTTTACCGATTGAATTGTGCAGCCAGATCGCATCATTGAAATTCCGGGGTTGACGATTTGACTCACCATTTTAATAATGAATATAACAGAACCCATAAGTCTCACTGTGTGATTGAATCTTAGCTCCAAGTACTGAAATAACGAAGCATTTGTCAAAAGAGTAAGACACAATAAAGAAGATCCGGAATTTTAGTTTTAACTGTCTTGCTGTTACCTCGTACGAGGATGTGATCTGGAGTTTGTAGAAAACAGGCAAGTAGACAACGGCCATTGTGAGCGAGACAAAGGAATCGGCTATTACGATGCTCCACAGCTGTGTACCATACACATACATCTCTGCTGGAAGACCGAGGATGGCTATACCCGAAATATAACTGCAATAATAAATATCCTAGGCCATGATCATTGTCAGTTAAAAGGGATCGGTACGGCTAATAAAATGACTAAATTGAAAATAAGCGATGAGGATGAGATTGACGACGATTAATCGAAACTAGACGAACATCCAATTTAAGCCTGGCTCTTTACCTCTGCTTCAACTTATTCTTAGTGATTCTCTAACTGTTGTAACTATCGTTTGCTTATCTTACTCTTCGATTCCGATTACTCGCTGTACGAGGATCATGACGAGGTATCGCGGAATCACTAAGCACTGCTACCTGGTTCATTTGGAGTTCGCAGCACGTGGATGATGGACTTTAATAACCAATAATAGTAGGAAGTCGAGCAGCGAACCTTGGTAAGCAATTGAGACTCAAAGTTACACAATGTCTATTTACTCTCAAGGTGGTCATTTTCAAAATACCTGCACCATTACATTTGCATTTTTTTATTTTTGGACCTCCATCCTCATCCTCATTTCCAATGATATGAATTCTCTCGAAGAATTTCAAGAATTTCTATCTGAAGTTTGTGTAACGTTTCGGGAGGATGCTCACCTTGCAATAAGAGACATGCTAATTGGAAATATAGACATGTTCTGTCCACCAACGAGATATTCTCTGACGGCATCAGGATTCTTTCGTGATTTGTAAGCCTGGTAGACGCCGACCAGCGCCGAGACGGCTAGCATCCCCACGAAGACGACGCAGTCGAGGACGTCGAAAGATCTAGTAAGTTTCTCCTGGTCCATCTCGGTTTTCTCCATTACTTTGTAATTCGAATTTCTGTATTTATCGTTTATTTGTCAAACGGTGCAAAACTAATTGGGAGTTTTCATGTATCAACAATCAATACTATCATTCCTAAAGAGGCTCCAGTGTGCAGAACCGGATGCGCTATTTTCCAAGAGCACCAAGAATCCTATCGGCTGACTCCTAAAGATACAGTACCAATTTGAAACGAACTGCACGCCAACTTTACACTTCCGGGGTTGCCAGGAAGTCCCGGAGTCAGCAAAGACAAAGGACCTGACACTGTGACACACTGCGGCACGGAGAAGGATGCTGCCTGGCTTGACGCTGGCTACTCGTCGCTCTTCTCTCTATGGACTGGAGATGCGATGCTTAAAACGCTCGAGCAACTGATTGAATAATTGCACATTTTCTCCCTCACTCCTCTACTCTAGTCGGATCAATGTAATCCACGTAACTCTAATTGTTTCAAATTGTCGCGTATCATGTATTCACATACGAGCTCATATGGCCACGTATTTATTTTGATGTCTAAATTACCAGGATGCACTAGGCTACTCGTGTCTCGGACAATCAACAACTCGATACCTTGCACATGTCAATGTTGCAGTTGAATTTTTCATCTCAAGTTACAGGAAGTTAAGGAAAGCATATTTCATAAGGATACCGGACACTTTCGGAAGCACGTTCCACAGGCAAGGACGCTTCCTTGATCTTCCACAGCCCTTATCTATTCTTCTTGCTCTATTTACGCGGCTCGTACCTAGTGGCCCGTGCTCGCCCAAATTGTTATGGGCTATTTGTCCTGGGTCTCTGTTGACTCTTTCTCTCCTTCTCTCTCTCGAACATCATGGCGGTTTGTCCAGACCATTTCTTTCATTATTACTTATAGCCGCGAGTATCGGCGCCTGGCTTTGCCCTCTGTTCCTCAGTTTACTGGAAATGTCGATATTACGTTGTATTGACGTATTTCATCGTTTCGAGCGATTTCGTTAATTGAAAGGACTTTCCGTGCCTTTGCTCTTTTCCAATAAGTATACTAATAAAAGTCTGCGCTCGTCGCCGCTTCTTATACCGATACCATCAATATTAACGATATTAGGTATTTATGGTCGGTCCACGGGTTAATAGTAACAAGTCAATGTCTAAGCTCTTTCTTCGAGAACAAACGCAGTTTTGTTAGGAGCTGAAATTTTATTATGTCCAAAGTCAATAACATTATTTCACCGCGTTATAATTTTTATAATCATTATTTTTTTACCACGATTCTATTTAATATTATCGAAATTGCTTCTTTGTGTTCAACATTAAAATAATAATTTACCATTTGGTCAGCCGTTTACATCACGTGTATAAATTCCACTCCGTCTCGAATGCACGTTCGGGCGTAACATCATATCTTTCTATCATCCTCATGATCACGTTGAAAGGAACGAATGTATTGTGCTAGAATTATTCTGAAGGTATATTGGAAACTCACCTTGTATAGTACTGTGGCTGGTGAACGTGGCTTTTTCACCCGGGAATCGTTGCGCGATTTTGTACTCCATTTGAAAAGTATTGAGTTCGAATGTTTCAGGCACCCCACGAGCCTGGTTCGGGGTTTAAAGGGGATTTAATTATTTTCTCTTCACGTCCCTTGTTTCTTTAAGCTGGCACGAGTGCTTAAGGGTTGTTTACGATGCAAGGTTGTCCCGTAAAAGGTTGACTCGGATTACTTATTCGTTTGGATAGAACAGATTTGTATAATGATGGATGAACGAGACGCCACTTTTACGATCTCATGACGTCAGAGACTCGTTTCCTTCTTCAACAGGGTTATGTGTTTGGTTTTGGTATATTTTTTATTTCTGTATGTGCGATTGTCAAAAAGTAGCCAAGAATCAGTAAGTAGGAACAAATGAAAAGGATTTCAAAAAATCAGCAGTAAAAAGGAAAAATAATAATAATATGAAAAATGGTTAATCAAGTCATTGCATTACTCACTTTTAATGTAAAATGGTATCATCATAACCTCTTATCACTCTGATCAGACTGTATATTATAGTTTGCTGTTGTACTATGAAATTTTAGTAGCTGTTAAAAGTTTTAATCATCCATTAAGAATTAGTATCAATTAGAATATTAAGTGCGAACTAAAGAGGCAGAGCCGATTTGCAAATGATGAGCTAGACAACTCTTCCAGAAGTCGAGTTGCTTGCCAGAAGTATTTCAGCAGACCAGTCAGTTTAGGGAATCTAAATATTACGAGACTGATGATTTAAAAAACTTCAGTACATATCAATTTATATATTTCAAAGGGACAAATCAATAGTTCAGTCGAGATTAGATTACTGCACTTACATAATAAAAAAAGAGATATCGTCGATCGTGCATTATTGAAATTTGTGAATTCTTCAGTTGCCAATAACATACGCACCTTGATAAACTGACTAATGAGATGATATGAGATTCCGTAATCCTGCTGAAACGTTATCGCCATTTTCCTTCATAAAACTGTCCGATAAGGTCGTCAAAATACTGGGTCAGGAAAATTTACCTAGGGAAGTGTGCGTAAACGGAAATCCGCCACCACATTTCAACTTTGGTCGAATTAAAGCGACACTTATAGTTTCGTGATAATTACTCTACCCATCCAGTTCTTCTTTTAACATATACTCACGTAGAATAAATACGATAACAAAATGACCGAGCCAATCAATCCCTTGTGTCGAGCATCAATTCCGTATTGTTTATATTGTAGGTGTGGCTGCACTATCTTTGACTTGGACGAGACCTGAGTCAGCGTTGCTATCTTCATTTCCTCGCTGTTTTATAATTCGTTATTGTTACGAGTACGTTATTGTTATGCATACCGGTACCACTCATTCAAAACTCGATATTGCTGAACGTGCGACAACATAGATGGCACTTGAACTTTCAGCAACAAAGTTTTAAGAGAAGGCGCGGCTTTTTGAAAATTAATTGGATCGTCAAGACGGTGTCCTCATATCCACTATATGATATAACGAGCGTGCGAAGGAAAAGATTTTTTTGATGATGCTTGCGGTATCATGATGCATGCAGAAATTGATGCTTTCAAAATTTCAAAGTAATCAAAGTATCGATCAGTTTTTATAGAAAATTTTACTAAAGTCATTTGGATTAATTTTAAAATTTGTACATGGACAAATATTATTACGATTCTTTAGAGTATTTGTACTGTATACACATAAGTTGATAATGCACCGTCAGTCAAATCTACTTTTACGAATTAAGTAAATTCTCGTGTTACGTAATTCCTAATGATTGCCTTCGTTGAAAAAGCATAATAGTGAAACTGCGCCATTTCTCTTCGAGTTCATTATAAAAATCAGAAAACGCACCAGATTCTTCAGTATACTTTTACTTTACCCGCGTTCTATAGGATGTGTGTCACTGTTAACCTGAAAATAGTGAATTTGTGAATTTTCCAAATCTCGTGATGTATGCGTAATTATTATTACAGACCCTTTTTTTTTTACGCACGAAACTTCCCGCTGAACCGACTTGTCCATTTTTATCTCGATCGTAGATTTAGCGAGCGCGCGCACGAGTTGGCTCAACTAAAACGCAAGAAAAACTTCGAATCCTCGAGTTCAGTCTCAGACGAGACGCCGCGCTACGCTGTACAACTTATACTAGTTCCGCGTTCACCCTATACAAATTAATTGGATGAATCGCAGCCACCACGGGGCAGAAGACAAAAGAGTGAAGTGAGATTAAGCCAAAGAAATTGTTCGATGAATTTATGTTACTTACACGTCTCACTGTGAGTTAGAATTTTGTTTCACACGTGAACCTTGAACATCTGTGATAACCAAGGGTACAACAAAGGCAGGTAGTGAGAAAAATCAAATTGATTTAATCGACGACCTTATGATCTGAATGAGATTCATGATTTCGATGTTCATGGATATCCATAATGACGGCTGGAAATGTCTGTAATCAGGTGTGATACGATCGACTAGAATAAAACGTATTCTACGGAGGAGTTTTGTAAAAATTTTATGTAAGTAATTAAAACTTCTCTTGATCATTACTTTGACGATCATGGCTCTTTATTGTGTTAATAATCGAACAAAAGGACGGAATTAAAAATTTTAGCCTCTCATTCGTTTGTCCTTAACGTTCAAACAGTAAGTACATATGTATATGGCAAGCTAAACTCTACTAGACATGAGTTGAATATGAATAATAGCTGCAAAAGTCTGAAAAGCATAGTAGGTAAATTTTGTTTATACGAATAATACCTGAAGCTTGAAAAATATTTGAAATCTTGTAGTTTAGATATCTTTATTCTTTCTTTATACTTACTTTCAAACGGAGATACACCGTTGAGATATATTCTCTGACTAAAGAAATGGTGCATTGTAATGTATTGTCGGAGATTTTCACAATAGGCATTGACTCAACCGAATGAAACATAAACTTCATGTTTGCGAATGTTATAAATATACTAAAACGTCACTCAGGATTGAAAATATAAACGCGAAGCGATCGACTAACCATATGCTAGTCTACAATGACAGATGTCGAAAATATCACATTCAGATATGAATAGATTAGCGAATTTCTGTATACACATCCAGTGCATGAGATCCTTTAAAAATGTCTCTATAAATATTTGCAGGTCTTCAGTCTAAATGTAACGTTCGGTAACAACGAAATAAGAAAATAAAGAAATCAAGATCGGAAGAAACGTATAAAACAGATGAGAGTGTGAATTGTTAGTTTCAAGAGGGAAGAGAAAGTAGAAAAGGAGAACCTAAGATGATTGATCGCTGCAATAAGTTAGACTCGCATTATGAGGATCAGTTAAGAAATATTATAATTGACATGTTTCTCTTTTGCCAATTACGTTTAAATAGCCAGTATTCGAATAAGGAAATAGGAGAATTCGATTATTGTATCTGGTCGGCAGGATAATCGTCATTGATTGATGATTATTCTGCTGAAACAGGTTTTTGCAATTCATTTTATTTTCCTTGAATCTTCCTTGTTTGGACCTCATCGAAGGTTCTTTGTTCCGGGAGACGCTGCACAGATTGAATAAATATGTCAATCAGTGATCAGTGATCTGGGTAAGTCGATATTGAGATACAATGGTGACGATTCAAATGAAATTTCCTCGTCCAGGACAATTTGAATAGCATGTCTTCCGAAGGGACAATAAACAAATCCATTATGGGCTTGTGGGCGTCACCGTGACTCTTGAGGTCGTAATGTAATTTGGTATGTTTTTTCGAAAACTAGAAAAATATTTGCTGAAGGCGGTAGCCGAGAACGTCAAGAGGAAAGAGGAGGAGGACACTTTCGAGCCTTCGCGTTCTTTCGCTTACTAACACAGAGATTTCCTTTTACCTTATCAATCTTATCAGAAATTCATTATTTTTGTATACCCAAATAAGTTTTCTCATTATAATACAATTTTTTAAGGGACTTTAACGGTCTTTTTATCGAGTCACGTGATGAGTACGGCAAATAATCGAATAAAGTACAGAACGAATACGGTAAATGTCGACAGGTACGGATAAAAGGCTAAGTGATTCAGGTAGTTGATAGAATAAAGCTATTCTTCGATAAAATGGTTCAATAGAGTTGGGGAAATCATTAAGAAGAGTTCTGCAGAGTGGACGAGAGTGGGAATGAGAGGGAAATTGAGAGTTTCGAAGCTGAAGGGGGTTGTCCCTTGTTATTGCCTTGTATTCACACTCGTGCGTGTAGCTGTACACGTTACTATAGCTACAGGTAGCAGGTTCTTCGACTCGGCATCAAATTTATGTATAAGACCAGGGGGGGAAAATACTTAAATGT
Source organism: Trachelus troglodyta (assembly GCA_030142635.1). NCBI lineage: Eukaryota > Metazoa > Arthropoda > Insecta > Hymenoptera > Cephidae > Trachelus > Trachelus troglodyta. Next base: position 1,201,914 of record JARQTJ010000681.1, read on the forward strand.
TTCAGGAAGTAACAACTTTATATTATCTCTCTTAGATATTACCCGTAAAAGACGGATCAGAGCCTTTTGAAAAAAAAATGAGTCTAAGATCGCATTCATTCGGACGTACACCGAATATATTTTGGAAAAAAAATTGGTTGATATCTTCAAGAGCGAAAGGGACCAGCGTCTCATTTCCGCAGATATTTTTTGTTTTCATTGAAATGTGCACGTGGTTGCGCATGCGCAGTAATGCGCGCGTATCTACTCTCGTTTAGCGGAACGTGAAAATAAATGTCCTCTCGTTAGAGGTTTCTTCTTCGTTTGACAATGCGAAGGTAAAAATACGAAAAGGGGACAGCTGTCAATTCTAAACTCGCAAATTGGAGCGGGGTGCGTCTAAGGGACGAAGAAAGCAGTGAGAAACGAATGGAATATAAAATTAATGCTTCTGTGATCTCAGCCAATAATTGTATCTTTTCTTATCACCGTTTCGTCTGCTCACCCGCCGTTGCCAAACGGTGGTTGCGTTTGTGAAATGCTTTCAGTCAAGAATTTCTTTGTTAGTCGATGCTTTATTATTATTTTTATCAATAAGAGGCCGATAAGTACGTACTTCTCCGTATGATAATTTATTTATTGATTAAGGAAAATTTTTATTCAACCATTCTGATTTTTTAATTGTCTTTCACACCCTCCCCATCAATTCCCAACTTCTTGTAGCCATTATCGATCTGTTATCAATGTTGGGTTATGGAGTTAAGATTGATAACATTATTTACCCTTTCATTTACAAATTTTAGTTGTTTTTTTAAGTCTATTTTTTGTTAGCAACTATAATGAGGACACCCCGTTCAATTTAAACAGACGGAAGATAAATTATCTTATAAATGGAACTACGTGCTGTCTGACAACCCAAATAAATATTCTTATACCGTTAAAGACATTACACAGTGAAATAGTTTTCGTTCGCGATCCTCAAAATCAGAGCCTGACATTTCGACTGGACGATAATAAAATTATAATTAACCCAAAATCCAATTTTAAACCTTTTATCATTTTTTCTTTTCTTTCGTCATTGGGTTTCAGTCTATCGATGAGATCAGCAAAGCTATTCCGTAGCGCTATTATTATTGCTGATCTTTATTAATATTTTCATCTTGTAACTCAATCTCACTATTGGCTACGTGCGCATACACGCAGTTCAATTATCGAAGCATGTATACGTATTGTTGTGCAGGTAGATTCTATGAGCTTTATCACTTTTACCTGACGATTTTTTCTGCTGGACTTTTTCTTTCCGAAAACGTACAACAAACAGACGCTTAGACATTTGATCTGTGTGCGTAAGCACGTAGCGATTAAACTGTCTCCGTAGATAGAACTTGGAGTTGATTAACTAAATCATTTCTTTACCTATTCATTTATTGCCGTCTTGCCTGTAGTTAAAGACTTCATTTGAATCTTATCAGAAATACAGAGTCCGTGCATCCGCCACATTATGAAGTTTGACACAAGTCACAGAAATAATTGACCGGTCGAAAATTGATTAAATTAAGACACGAAAGTTTCCAAGCAGCGGCATAAGATTGGCGACGGAAAGAGTCAATATCCTGCTTTCTTAGTACTCAGTACCTGTTTCTCTTAGTTTCTTAGTACCTGTAACTACACATTATCTGTCTTAAACGAACCAACCGAAGTCAGCTTCATTTCGTACCTTCGCCTCAGGTCGTTCGAGTGGTACGTTTCAGTCGTTTCAGTTGAACAATCCCATAGTGTAGTTATACTATAGTGTATTGTACGTATACACATGAGGCGTTTCCATTTACGTCAATTCTTTAGAACGAAACACTTGATGTTATTGGTCATTTCGATCCATCTCAGTCCATCCCAGTCCACTTCAGTCCTTCGCAGAATATGCCTAGAGGTGGGGTGTTTGAGAAGAAGTCGATCATTTATAAAGAAATGCATTTGATGTTGCGTTATACAAAGAATGAGTCCTGAGATAGATATTCGTAGGTTCGAGAAGATCCTTAGGATCAAAATGGCAGGAAGTCGAATGTATTAGACTATCGTATAGGTAAGTCATCTGCCGACGTACCCAGAGGACTGAATATAGAAGGGGAATTTTTTAAATACTTTTCAGAAAATTATGTACATCGTCGGCTTGTTCTTGATGACACTGGGTACCGTAACGAGTGCTGGAGTCTACCTGAATGTTTCCGGGGATATTATATTGGGTGCCTTGTTTCCGGTACACAGAAAAGGCACCGATGGCGAAGCTTGTGGAAGAATTCAAGTGAGTATATGTATTAAATGTATTTCAAGCAGATTATAAATTTTTGTAATATAATTAGGAATATGGTTTGAAGCTGAAAAAATGACGGATGTTCTCTAGTGATCCGGATGAACTCCCTTATCCCTGTTATCCTGCAGTTGACTTTGTTCTTCTAGTTGGAAGATGGAGTGCAACCCTTGGAAGCCATGCTGTACACGATACATCAAATAAATCAGGATCCACAGATACTTCCTGGTATTCGGTTAGGAATTCTTGCATTCGATTCCTGCGACAACCCCAGCTACGCATTGGAACAGGCCTTGAATTTTATTAAAGGTTTTCTCTTATTTTTTGCTTCCTTCGGTATTATGCCTTCTTATAAATCCTAACACCCAGGAATCATGGATTTTTTTATAAAGACTGTTTCTGCTTCAGGTTTCATAGCTCACGTTAACCAATATCACGAGCAAGAATTTCAGTGCTCCGACGGAAGTTCACCGAAATTTTTTGGCGGAAGTTACGATCGCGTCGTTGCCGTTTTAGCTGCTCAGAGCAGCTCCGTGACTCTTCAGGTATTTGATTGGCTCGTATCGATGTGACTTTGTACGAGAGTACTTTGAGTTTTACCCTGGTGGGGCTGCCTGCAGGAATCTTTGGAATTTTAGGAACTAATATATTTGAAATTTGTTTCAGGTCGCTACCATGCTCAGACTCTTTTCTGTGCCGCAGATATCCTACATGGCGACTTCGCCGAGTCTTAGTAGCAAGGAACGTTTTCCTAATTTCTTTCGCACGGTGCCAAGTGACGTGAATCAAGCTCACGCCATGCTCGAGATTCTCAAGTAATTCTTGTCCTGAATCTTTTCAAGTAAACGAGGCTCAGAGTCCTCGAAGTCGGATTGGAAATTAATTAATGGAATTTCTCGCAAGATGATTCCTTGGCAGTTCATAATAAAAGTTCCCAGGAGTCTTGAGCTGGAGATTTTTATATATTGTATTTTTTTTCTATTTCCAGACAATTTGAGTGGACTTATGTGTCTATTGTATACTCGGACACGGAATATGGGAACCACGGGTACGAGACTTTAGTCTCCTTAGCCAACAATTACTCGATTTGCTTCAGTGCGCCGCAGAAAATCGACAAGGAATATTTCACTGCAGAGGATTACGATAACGTCATACGGACCATCGCGAATAAAACCGAAGTTCGCGGTGCGTGATATTTTTACGTTTTATTATTATGGGACAACGGCTTTTAGATTTTCTATAGAGAAGACGAATTAAAATTTCTCTTGAGACTTATTTTTATTCTCTATGAATTTTTTGGTAATGATATATTTGTTCGTTATGTCATAATCAGTGGTTGTCCTCTTTGCGGAAAAGATAACGACTCTCCGAGTTCTCGAAGCAGCTAGACGCATTGGCGTCGATACGCGCTTCGTCTGGATCGGAAGCGACGCTTGGTCAACGACCAGTCACAAGGAATTTCTTAATCCTGAAAACAGTAAGGATCAGCAGCTGGTTGTTCTGGAGGGAGCTCTGGCCGTCCAGCCATTGTCTAGAAAGATCATGGGATTCGATGACTACTTTACTAATCTCACTCTTGATCATGAGAAGATCAATCCTTGGTTCCGAGAATTTTGGCACGAATATCACAGATGTGGTAGGAGAAACTTTACCAGAAGGGGTCATCGCAAAACCGAGGTTGAGTTCACTTTGAATTTCCGATTTCTTTCTCTAATTTTATTTACTATATTTCAAAATTATTTTGAAGTACATTATCAATATATAAAAGTCATATATACTCGAGCAAACGTATCTTCAGGTCGCTGGTACCTCCGATGATCCTGACAACAATTGTCAGAATTCTTTATTGAAGATCAATCAAAGCACTGGCTACAAGCAACAAAAGTTCTTACATTTCGTAAGAGACGCCGTATATGCCATTGCGTATGCATTGCACGGAATGCAGATAGACAAATGTGGAAAGAAATCGTATGGAATGTGCAAGGAAATGAGACACATCGACGGCGATGCTCTGGCCAAATATATCTCGAATGTTAATTTCAAAGGTAACCCAATGATCAAAAGGACGTACAACTTTTGAGAAAGTTAAAACGTCTTCTAGCTAAAGGTACGAAGCACAGAATATTTCTTTACTTTCAGACGAAGCCGGAAATAAGTTTAAATTCATCCATAACGTGGATGGTCCACCTAGATACACAATTTTGAATTACCAAAAAAATGTGGACGGTACTTACCACTGGAAGGTCATAGGCAACTATACCCGTGAGTCTGATAAATCCTTTCGATAGAACACAGTGCCTTAGTTGAAAAACAATTAACTGAAAAGTAGAGATATACTGGTAAGATATAACTGGACGCGTGACGTAATTATTCAGAAAGCGACAGCGGTGCGCCGAATCTTTACATAGAAGCGACAGCGATGAAGTACAGGAATCAAACGGAAGGAGGTCGTCGCTTCTTTCCGAATTCCACGTGCGCTCAACCCTGCGAACCGCACCAGGTCAAAGTGCGAGAGAAGCAGGACGCTTGCTGCTGGCGTTGCAGAAACTGTGGACTGTATCAGTACAAGGTGGATAACCATCGATGTGAAGATTGTCAATGGGGTACCAGACCCACAGCCGACCGGACCCTCTGCGAGCCAATTCCTGAGGAGTTCATCGACTATTTCAGTCCTTGGGCTATAGTAGCAATGGCGATTGCCAGTTTGGGTAATCGATTGTGACAGACAATGTAATATTTATGAGAATCAATGAGTCATGGATCGAAGGACCGAGAATTTACGATGAATTATCAAGTCTAGAAAGGAGCTCTTATCAAATACATTTTCAGAGTTTATTTCAATATGGTTAGCTCCTGTGGCTGAACCAAGTCCTTGCGGTTTCAAGATAACTATGTGGATAGCATACGTCATCCCCGTATAGCCAACTAAGTTTAATGACAATATTCTAATAAATGTTTATATGTGTTTTGTTTGTTCAGGCGTCCTGCTGACCATTTTTGTCCTCTCTATTTTCCGGATCTACAGTGAAACGCCCGTGATAAAAGCATCTGGCCGAGAACTCTCGTCTCTGCTGCTGCTTGGAACTCTTTTATCGTTCCTTACGACCTTTGCAGTCGTAGCCAAACCAAATACAGGAACTTGTGCGGTTACTAGATTTGGCATTGGGTTATGTTATACCTTGTGCTACGCCGCTTTAGTAACCAAGACGAATAGAATTCATAGGATATTTAATAATACCACGCACAGTCCTCACAAACCAAGGTTCGAACCTACATTTAACATAATTCAAGAGGCTCGATGAACCGCTGGATTTAAAATGTATTTTGTCGAATATTTTGAACCAGGTATACAAGTCCGAAGTCCCAATTGGTAATAACAGGAATTCTAACGCTGTTTGAGGTATTCATAAATGGCGCTTGGCTTTTGAAAGTCCCGCCATCGGTAATTCACTTATATCCCACGAGAGACAGCAGGCTCAGAATTTGCCAAGGATTGGACGATCGCTCCTACATGCTTGGACTGATATACCCATTCGTCCTTATAGGTACAGTAACAAGGACGTATCCAAAATTAAATGTCATACCTAACAAACGCCTCTTGTTTCAGTGATCTGCACAATTTATGCAGTTAAAACAAGAAAGTGTCCAGAGGGATTCAACGAAACACGGCACATAGCTTTCACGAACTACACAACGATAATTCTCTGGCTAGCATTCGTCCCCCTATACCTGGCGTCGACAAGTAACTCCATAAGGGTGGTGACCCTCGCATTGTCCTTGTCGATAAGTGGATTGGTCCAGCTGGCGTGTCTTTTCTTTCCGAAAGTCTACATCGTCCTAATGAAGCCCGAGAAAAACACGAAGGAACTGGTGATGTTACAGCACAGAAGCACCTCGTATCTCTCGACGCCGACGACGCCGGTTGTTATCTTAAATGGTAATCCTTTCTTATTTCGCGCATCAGCAAGAAGACTGTCGCATTCTTGTCTGTGAAATGAACCAAGTAAAACTGCATCGAGCGACACAAGAGATTACAGGAGATAACAGGAACATCTATCCGCGTCAATACTCGATAATCACTACTATTTTTTTAAATTTATCGTTACTCCAAATTTATTTCTTTTTTTTATTTATTTGTTTTATATATTTTTATAATTTATTTTATTCTCCTGTTCCGCTCGCGTGCGCCTTATTGAACCGAGCATCGGCTGTGGTTAAGTCAATACGACAACGGTTACTGCACAGGCTTCTTGCTAGCCGTGCTTTTTTCCTTTAGCACCGTCGTAGATACTTCGCGAGATTCGAGCAATAGTTAATCATCATGATATTTGCTATTGTGTGTGTGTGTGTGTAGGAAATTTTGCCCACTCCTATGTCCAAGGCAGCGATTCCTCGATCAGGTCAGCCGGTAAAGACGACTCGACGATTAATCACTGTAAATATTAATAAGTGCGAGGGAACAAGGAGATATAATCAGTGGTTGTGACCGAGGTCAGAAATCATATCTTGATTATGGAATTAGAGTCTTTCCTTGATTACCTTAGGTCAATTTCGATTTCAGTTAATCTACTGCTTTCTTACTTTTATTTTATTTTTGTCATTTTATTTATCTTCTCGCGCAGTAAGTTTACCCACGGAAAATGGAACTTCTGACCTCAAGGAGGTCTGTGTGTATCTGACTATATTCAGAGTGGCATACGTATCTTTGGTATTATAACAGTTTCGATATGAAATTCTAACCTTTGCATCTAAAGATGAAAGATGGAAGGGATGATCTCAGGGGGGCGTATTATTAAACTTGTAACCGTGCGAGCTATTGTCTTGTACTTACAATTACTTCTAGTTAAATCATTCCAAATCAACTTTACAATTAGTTGAATTATTTTCGTGTCATTTGATTTCATTTTAATCGAATCGATAAAACATTCCGCCTGCGAATGCACTGGCCGCACTTCCCCCTCATTTTTAGACGCGACCACATGCAACATGTGTAACATGTTTAATTATTTCTTAATATTGTACATACCTATCTTTAAGATCCATGCATAAGTATAGAAATAAAGACATAAAGCGATTTGTATATATTTGTACATACGCAGAAAAATAAAATATTAATTGTACGACTATGGTATTGGTGGAGAATGAAAGACACTTTCCTGTTGCTTCAATTAAACTATCATCTTCAAATTTATTTGTACAATTGCACTCTCGAGTGTACAAAATGCGCTAACATTGATAACGCCAGGCAATTTCATTTTTTCACAATAAAACAATTCCTCTCCTTTGGTCAGGAAACTCGTTGTCAATTCCCGTTTAGGATAATACAATTTTAATAAAACATTTGGACTATCGTATAATCTTGTCATTGCCATATTTCTGGGCAGGTCGAACAATGTAAAAATTACAAAAACTGAATTGTTCTTATTGATTAAAACGCTTCGTGTAAAGATAAAAAGCAAAGAGCTTCGTTAAAACGTAATAATTTACAAAGGAAAAGTACGTTAAATGTATATCAGTGACGTCATCGATGAATATTTAACAAATTTAAAATGATCATTAACAAGTAATACTTAATCTCTATTGTGGTTACACCTGCACGCAGGTCCACGTTACACACAATTAGAAAAATGTTTAAAAACGCTTCTCGAGATCGTTGGGATGACGTAGGGTACATCGTGTGATGTAACATGGTCCTTCATATTTGCCTTAACATTACGAAAAAGATCAACGACTTCCAGACAATTAAAGTATTTAAAACGGCAAGGTAATAATGAGATAGAAGAACAATCAGTTAAATTTTCATTCAAATTTTCGCATCGACTCTTTCGAAAACCAACGTATTTCACATCGTTACGCGTTAACTTTAACCTAGTAGAATAATTGCCGAGCAAGCGAAAACACGCGTCGGCAGTAACTCCACGTGAAAATTCATAACGCTGAAATGACGTCAGGACAAATGACAATCACAGGACGTTATTGCTTATTATACTCAGCATAGCGCGAGTGATTGTGTTGAACTAATAATAATTCACCAGTGGCCGACATTACTCCCAGTTATTATCGGTAAAGATAGAAATAATAATTAGAACGAGGAAGGAAAACTTGTAATATCTAGTGGAAAGAACACGACGGTTTTCGCTACGAATCGCATTCACGTCATTATGCGATTGTCGAACAATTCTTCCTTTTGCCGGGAAATGAAAATCAAACGATCAACCGTCAACATTCGTATTATTTTTTTTCCCATGCGAAAATGAGACGACGACGTTACTGTGACTCGAAGGATTGTCACGTTAAAATTAAGTGCCAGTTCGACGATCGGTGCTCTAGAAGTATATTGCTGGTACGTCGTGTAAGAACTGTTGTAAATATTTACATAGTCTAATTTAAACATTAACATTAATTAGAACTCGTTTCAATTAATTAGCTTTATATTGTTGTTAATTTCGAGGAACGTGACAGCTTAACTTGGTGTTTTGCGATATTAATAGTTAACGACGCAAATAAATGTGTTTTGTATATTTTTCTAGACTTTTTAGAACTCTCGATTTTTAATTATATTCAATTTGTTTTAAATGTCTGTCAAATGCATTATCTTTTCAAGAAATCAAAGATGGACGCGATACTGTCACGCGACTGTATCTCACGTGGGACCTTCCTTTTAAAATATAAATAGTAAACCAGCTCGACTGATATGACGATTACACACAATCTTGAAATACTAAAGTTGTATTATTATGTAGGTGATAAGATAATGCTAATCCTAGTAGCTGCCATGGGCAAAATAATATCTTCAATTCTGGAAGACACGTTGGTCCTGACACGGACCAAGAGTTACAAAGTTTTATAAGATATATTCGCGATGTGTGTCGATGGGTGCGATTCGCGTGGTTAGATACTGTGAATGTAGCTTAATTAAAATTAAGGACAGTGCACGCTGTACGATCAAGGTCAGTTCACACAGAGACCAAAGTCCGTAAGTGAAATAACGAAGTCTTGAGCGGTACTTTAGTTACAATTAACGTATTCAATCGTGCCTCGATTGATGGAAATTTAAGGGCATTAATTGAGCATCGATTACATTGATAATTTTGAGCCTTGTTGAGCACGATCAACCGATATAAATTTCATCAGTATGAACAATGTTTGAGCATATTGATACAATGGAATATTAAATGAGCGATTATTTTAATATTTGTAACGTTGACTTGGACGTTACGGCGTGTCTGTCCTATGCAAAGTGCCTCGTCTCGGGACGACTTTGCTCGTAAGGCCTTTCATGGACGGAATGGCTGATAAGGCGTTCACATTAGACTTTATGAATTAGTTGATGCTTTACCTTAAGTACTTAAAATTAATGGGTGTGCGTATTGCGTATCGCGAGACTAACACTTGTCTATACTAGTTTATTGCAAAAGTGGAGGTTTTGTACTCCTTATGATTAAATACTATAAACACATTTTAAGTCACACAGCCGCACGGTTTACGAATGCACGAGAGCCTAGTCATACATCGATTAAAGACTTTTAATTTAAAAATAGTTTATACCAACGGATATTGGTATCATCGAAAATTGTCATTCACATTCATCCACGCTTGCGTAGGTAAGAGCTATCAAGGATTCCCTCCATTCCGTTTCCTTCTAACCTGGGGAAACAGCTAGGATAGTCAAGACCTGCTCTTGAATTGAAAAATCCGTTACACGAGACAAGGAAGGTCCTTTACTTGTTTTGCCGTTACCTCGCATTTTTCTTATCCAAAAACTATCTTATACTATTTACAAACATTTTACGCGAGTCTGCTTCAATTACTAGAGCAAAAGGAGTACCTTGTTTTTTTGTACAGAAAGAACGGAATTACTGAGACTTTGAATATTTGAATTTCAATTGCTCGAGCACAACCTGCATTTTTTTCTACGCAGTTATTACGTTAGCTCAATCGCTACAAACAACCACCACAAACAATCTCACAATATAGAAAATTTTCAAAATTCTCAAAACCGTCAAAATTCTCAAAAATTCTCTGATTTTTGAATTATAAAAAATACAAGCACTTTAAAGGGGAGGAAACAGCCCTTAAAAAGAACTCTCACGTTTAGTTCTCGGTTGCGCCGCCTCTGGGCTGGGTGTCATGGCGGGGTTGTCATAGGCGTAATCCAGCGTGGTATCCTCGCTAGGATGTCTCCTCGAGAGAGGCGTGCTGGTCGTATTCGGTGATGCGTTGTCTGTGCTAATTTGGACGCCAGCGACGGAACCGCTTATAGTGGGCATTGTCAGCTTCAGACCATTTTGTTTATTAACGCCAATTTCGGCATCGTCCTGTACTTTATTGTTATTCGTAGCGTTCTGCAAAAAGATGGATTCTCGTCAGAGTCAGTGCATCGAGGGAAAACGAAAATCGGATAAATTACACATAATTCGAAATCAAACCGACCTTAACCCATTTTCTCTTCAACCAACCGGAACGTAATTGCTTTTTTATTTGGGAGCAACACAGTAGACTCCTGGACAACAAATAGAGGACAATGATAAGCATCAAACAGCATAACGATAGCGTCACTTTCATCAGCGTCCTCAGCTTCTGCACCTCGACTGAAATGTAAGGGAGCTTTCGTTCAATATTTTAATACAATTATTTTCGAGTAAAAACTGCAAAGTCGAGAAGTCACGTATCGCGATATTATATCACATAATGGAATTCGTCGTTGCAGAAGGAACTTTTTACGCTTATTTTCTGCGTATTCGATAACCGATATTATACATACTTTTTATCAGTAAACGGTAATTATTCCACTTGAGAATATGTGTTCTTTTCATTTGTACAGAAGTGCGATGCGTAGTGGGAAGCAGAGGGGGCGGTAGGCCTTGAATTTCACGACGAAGTTATTTAAACGAAAAAAAATAATGAAAGGTAAAGAGAAACGAAGGAGAAGAAAATGTAGGTAACCATTCGGAAGAAAAGTATCGTAGAGCTGCAGGGCAGAAAGTATTATGCAGTCAGAGTGGATTTCTCGGGCACGGGACAATTAACCGTCCTAGAGAAGAACCGAGCGAGCGGATGTCATTTGCATAAGTAAGATCTAGAAATTGCGTGCGCGAAAATTTCAGTATGCTAATCCGACAATGGTAAATCTAGTTGGGTTTCGTGCTACTTGAATATATATTATGCTTTAACAAAAAGTCAAATAAACTTTTCAAATTTTTTTGTCCGAACGTTCCAACGGCCTCGAGCAATTTAAATTTTGAAGATATAGACTTACTACCAATCTACGTAAAATTCTAATTGCATCGAAAGTCGAAGAATGGGACAAACTAATAAACATATTTTCAGAGGCGGCAAATGACGATGCGTAGAAGATAAAAGAATTGATCGAGTCTCGGGTACGCCACTGTTTACTTTCACCTCCAAGGTGCGTCCACCAGGAGTTTCAGGAATTTCGACGATGAGTCAGTCAGTCGGCTTATTAATATTCAGCTCATGTTCAGCCTCAAGACTTACCTTTCAGCTCTTGGCTCTCGTCGAGATCCGTGCGGAGTACGTAGCGTTGATCATGAAGATACTCTGAAAGAAAACATTAATTTATAAATCAACAGAGTCACAGTAAGAAACTCTTCTAGAAAGTCACGGTATCCTAATTCCCACGATTTTCAACGACTTTAACCTGAAACCTAATTCCTGCGTAAATTAGCAAACGATCGTCTGTTTCCCCGAAGGTTCCCTGAAGAGGAGAGGGAATATCTAACGAGCTATCTCTTACAGCCACGAATATAAAGGATTCATTTTCAACCAGGAAAATTTTGTATTATATGACTACGAATCGTAATAAAAAATCAACGAAAGTCCAATCAATTCTTGTTGACGCGCGCACGTGTGGCCTCAAGAAAAGCGAACCACCCACCACGTCCAGGGGGCTGTGCTCTACTGAAAAATCATGAGGATGAAGCTTGACTGATCTCACGGCGTGGCAGTACGTGTATGACTATAGTCATTGAGTAGGAGTCATTAACAATTTCAAAAACTTCATTCCCACGTATCCACCGATTGTTCTACACTATCGAAATGATCGATACCTCGAAAGTCTTGAGACGCGATACTATCATGCTCAGCCTGCAACATTGACTAATAGCCAGTATCGTGCAACCTAGTATTTATACAGCTACATGTGCGTAAAGTTAACGAATGGCGTGTTATGCCTTTTGTAAACACAAGCCGTATGTCGTCCATTAGTATTCAGGCCTGAGTCCCTGCGTCGTTGCGTAGGAGAAGCCGCGTACATCGTACGTCATATATATCGATAGATGTTTGATCGATTCGCGACATCGATCCCATACCGGGCAAATTTTTTTCTGTCCATACTAAAGAGAGACGCTCCCTTCCAAACTTGGAATAAAACTGGCATCTCGGTTCGATCGAAGCCAATGTCTATAGGCATCACTGAAACCTAAAGGCGACATCATCCGATGACTCGGATTCATGCTATTCGCAATTTCACATATATATATACGTCAACTTATTTCGCTATCACATTTCCTGTTACCCCGCAGGGCACAGACGTCGTTCTCGTTGCTCGGCCACGTCGGGAGGCTAATTGTAAGCGTAGTTCGTTGGTAGCGCCTACTGGCACTGTGCACTGGCGAACCTTTTACAAAAGACAGGAAGTCTCCTCCGTATTCATCGCATTCATATTATCTGTATGCCAGTTACGTAAATTCTCTGCGGTAACGACCGTGACAAGTGGAACGATTTCTCTAGCAGACAATAATGCACCTTGGATGTGTACTGGCTGCGTTTGTCTGTCACACGACTTACTGGTAAAAATACTTTAGTCGCAAGGATCAGCTGTTTCGTTTAATTCGACTGGCCAGTTGAGAAAATTAAATTGTTTCTCCCAATTCAATTTTATTGTATATAACTCTTCAGACTGAAATTTACCGGGAAGATTGTCGGAATGTTTATCCGTGCAGTAATTGCAGTACTTTTTACTAAGATTTTGGAAGAATGTGAATATTCAAAAGGGTTCATTTAGAAAGGTATAGATGACACTTTTTGACGTCAAGATTAGAATGGCAAGGCAAGCTGAAAGTACAAGACAGCGAATACGTTGCTAAGGTAACTTGGTCCTCGTGTGGGCGTCGTCGCTACCTTTCCTGCCGTTTCTTGTGTCAGTCTCGATAGCAACATAGCAACCTGTCGCCAAACAATGGCAAACTAGTACCAACGTAATCTACTCTATCCGTGAGTACGTGTTCGACGGTGTCGTTGGTTTTAACGTTGGCGATTGTGTCGCGGCGGCGACGACTTACGCCTCCATGTGGATACGAGTGGAATGCGACTCGTGTTATCGTATAGAGCAAATGCTAAAAGGTAGTAGCTAGTAGCGAGCAGGTAGTAGCCACTGGTAAGCCAAGAGGCCTACTTTCATGAACACGAGCCATAAAGCCACGAATCGATTCGCTGACGCGGAGCCTCGCGATCATCCATCTTACGTAGGTATATAACGTGGTTCAGGTGATTCACCGCTACTTCGGAACTTCCTACCTTCTTTCCATAGTACTTTAACGGACGACGTACGTAGGTTGGTATAGTATTGATAAAACCGATGGGAAGTCAATGAAACGGTACGAATATAATCGACTATAGAAAAGGACAAGCGAATAATCTGAAGAACTCGAGGGCAGTTTGTATTCGTCGGAGAAACGTGTTGGCGTCGAGTTTCACAGCGCCACGTTGGGAAGCGGAAGGATGTGGCACTACGCTTGGCTGAAGGTGCCCAACCGTATACGGTTAGTCGAGTGGAGTATCAACAGTTACTGACAATTATAGAGAATTCGAGGCTGCGAGAGGAAACGGGGAATTAATTATTTTTTTAAAGATATCAAAATATCAGATAATTGTACTTCAACGAATAAATAACATTGCGAGAGAGAAAACGTCCCTTTATATAGAGGTTAACGAGATCTGGATCTCTTTCCAAGATGGAGAATATGTCTGTTGATTGTGCTGCGTTCAATTATTGGGAAAGTCTACGGTACGAAGACATACTTCAAGGCCTAACCCGTGTAGCAATGGGGCTGGCGGCATCTGGCCACTGACGAGGCGACTATTTGAATTGGCGTCGACCTGAAGAAGCTGCCGATGAGTCATCGTGACGCTGTTCAACGTTCGCCTGGGAAGTGAAGAGGAAGTGGTGGAGCAGGGAACTAGAGAAGGTTCGCGCTCAGGTGCAGAAGCAACCAACCCGAACGGCTACACTTATTTAGTTACAGGTAGAAGAGCACTGTAAAGGATGATAAATACTGAAATTCTCATCATCGCTCCATAAAGGACATTGGCCCTGGGCCTGGAAAAATAGTTGAAATTCAAATATTTACTTCAATGTAATATATCTTGATTCTTCCTCTCGAGCCGCAAAAATTCTATAATATGATTCACTAGATACTTTCTGTAAATGAAGGAACTTGTTAAATCAAGGCATTCCTGCCATGCTTTAGCTCAGGAAATATTACGACCAACCAATGGAAGGAGTAGATGAAGCAACGTTAAAATACATAGAGAAATGTTCATGAGCTTTCATGATACTCATTGTCATTCAGAGGCAACTGCTCAAACACAGGAGTCACGGTTTGAAGATTTTCTTGTACATATTCAGCTTTCAGACTTTTTCTCTACGTTTGAACGGCGCTAGTGCAGAAGCACCGTTTAAAGTATCCAAGCGTAATGCCAAACGACGGCTATGTAACTAAACTGCCAAACAGGAATGATAACAGATGAATGGCATTTATAGATTGCAAACAACTACCGACACTTATTATTGACTTTAACCTGAAAATTATAAACTGCTCTTTGATTTGTTCGTATCGAACAAAGACTGCAGCAGTTTTTCGTATTTTTTTTTCAAGGTGGATTTGCTAGCCCTAAAAACTTTTTCCATAATGATCTTCCACCAAGCGACATTCCTAACATAAATCATTCAGAACCTGACAGGTCGTCTTTTGAACCTGGTGGCAAGAGTGGGTCCCATAGCGACAGGTATCTTGCCAAAGGTAATATTTATCTGTTCTTTAAGGGTCCCGTTGGTACCTGCTCTCGGGGAAGACCCAGAAGAAGAGAAATGTGCCCGTGTTGGGACGGAGGGAAGAAGAGAAGGGGGACACGTCCCTATGGATGCGGCAAGATAACGCGGCGACATGGACGCAGGATTAGATTGCGTGACTTTAACTTTTCTCAAAATAATGTAACTTGAACCAAGCTATAGATTTTTGTATGCACAATGGAGATTGATAAAGCATACATATATATTTTTTACGAGAAAATTTTACACGTCCTATTCAGACGCGTCAAATATTATTGATACGTGACTGAATATTGATTGATTGATCTTCTTCTGTGGGAGCAGCTACGTACCTTGACAATCTTTCACGCAGGTTTCAGACTGATGATTGTGACTGGTAGGATCGCAGATAGTTGCACAGGGTCTGCATTGGCTGTCGTAAGGGCTGCAGTACTCCGTAGTGGAGCAACGACGCTGGCCGCATTTCGTCCCGTTAGGGTCGAGCGTTGCATTTGTCAAAAAGCAACTTAACGATTGGAAAAATACAAAAATGTAAAATAGGCCGCGTAGCAACTTCATTTCGCATCACGTTTCAATTTCACTGATATTGATTATTAAGAACACTTTGGAAGTGGAAGAAAAATCTTCGAGTATGGATTTACTTCTAGTTGTCTATGTTTAAAAAGGCACGCAAATCAGTCCGTCAGTTACGAGTAACGGAGTAACGAAAGACATGAGCAAACGCTTCGTATCGTCCTTTCATTTCATGGTTGTCGAAAGTGAATTTGAAAGTTACAAGGAATCACAGGAATTCACAAAATCCGTTAAGGAGAAATGAAAATTCCACCGTATAGTAGACATGAAAGTTGAAATCGTTGGTATGTCTAGCTATACTCGAAGGGCACGTTTCGTGGAGGGTCCATGTTCTGCAACCCCCACCTGTAACAACAAATATAACACGTTATTATAGAAGACAGAGGAAAATTTTTGTAAGAATACATAGATATACATATACACAATAATATTTTTGCATTATCTTTAAATTTCAAAACAAACCTTTTAGAACTTTTCCCTACGAATATTGTGATTGTCGGTAAATAATTAATATAAAGGTAATAAAATATCGATTTATGGATTGACTTATAGTATATTATAGATATGTATGTACATGATTGCAAGTTGCTTTCGAGTTCAGCAGGTCGTTACTTCCAGTGGAATTTCACTAAGGCTACAAGACCCTATAAACATAGTCGCCTGGCACGCCACCTACACAACTAGTAAAAATGGCTTCGCCTCACGCGAGACCCGCGTTTGCCTACGTTAGCCGCAGCTCCTCGAAGGAGTAGAAGGAAAAAAGATTATGAATTTCTGTAAGTTCCTTGCTTTTATATCGAGTGACTACTTCTGCAAGTAGGGAATACTCTTTGCTTAGAGGTCCAAAGGCCGGATCGACAAATTCTGGTAATATTTCAGTTCCGCGGAGTTCTCGTCGATCGTCAATAAGGAAATTATGAAATTATCCAAGAACAGGTAACACACTGAAACAGCAGGAAGAAGTAGCTTTCTACATATAAGCCAGTAATATTACCAAGGTTAGTAAACGTGTACCAGTACGATGACTCATAGTTCACGTCAACGTCAGTGTGGAGTATGAAAAATGTGAATCCTAACCTTTTATCGCAAATACCCTAACGTTTGATATAAGATCTAACTTCAGGCAAGACTTTCAATTTCAACGTTGATACGATAAGTCAAATTTGATGTAGGTCTAATTTTGCTTTGTAGATTGTAATTTTTGTTATTCTATAAAAAATAGTAATACAGATCCGTAAGGAAAGGCTGGCTTTATGGTAACTTTGCTGGCAGCTTGTTCATAGTTGTTCCGTATTGAAGGGCCGTCGCAACTGTTCTCGGTGCCCCTGTCTTTCTTGCAGGAGAAAGCATGGTACGGCTAAACTTTATACAAGTTTAATGTGGTTTGCGAGGCGAGATCGATTACTTCCTGGTAAAGCGTTGCCAACCTGCAGGAACGTGTTACTTTCCGAGTATTAAGTCATTTTTCTCAAATCAGGCTCCTGCTTGTTTTTCGACTTTGAGCATTAATGAGGATTTTGAAAGTTTTTTTTTCCGCTTGGTTCTGTCGACACTTACTGACCGATCACTTGTACGTTCCAACTTCTATTTCGTGTTAAAAACGAAACTCGCAACTAGGTTAACGAGCTCATTTTCGTGCTTCAAATAACGCACACGGTATTCATTTTCATTGCTGCGAAATGGCAAGAGCATTTGTCACAACAGTAACGCTCCAAGTGCCTTCGCGTAATTACGTAAGTATCAGCAGCGATGGCGCCGTTGCCGCCTGTGCAGCCAGAGAAATAAAATTGATCCTATTCGTTCGCCATGGGCATTTATGTTTCTTATAAAAAGATACAAATATGAAATCATAAAAAATATCAAGCGTAGCGTCTTACACGGATTTCAAGGATGCTGGTTGGAAAAATTGAAAATTTTTGCTGTACCATCAAATTAGTCAGGAGATGAAAGATCGGCAAGTATCATGATTGTCAGCAAATAATACAGTCTGTCTATTATAATTATTGCAATTACATATGCAGTAAGGTATTAATCGACGAACACAAAAATCCTATAAAGATCCCTAAGGATCGGATGAAAACTTTGAGTTTCATTTTGCTCCAGTGTAAACTATCGAACAGCTTGTCTTTCTCCTTTATCAATAAAAGCGAACCTGGACTAGGTACGCAATAGTTCAGGCGTAATTATCAAGGCGACTCGTATTAGCGATAGCGCGAGTTCAGTAAAACATGACGTCGCCATGCGCAATACACAGCTCACGTTGTAGTTAGGTATGTACCTGGTACGAAGATCCTTACAACCTATAGTACGCGTGACACACCAGTCGCCAAGATATACAATATAGCTATCTACAGCCGGTTGTATCGCATCTACAGACTTTTTGTTCGACGGTTCGACTTCGTAATCAACCGGAAACAAACAGGTTAGGGATGCGTGAATATCTGGTAACGCTTTACTAATTCTAAGTGGGATCGAATCTTCGTGAAAGGACGAGTTCATTGTGGATGCATTATCTGTGAATTAAATTACGCAGTAGAAGTATGGCAAAGAAAGGTAGAAGATACTTTCCAAGACCCTTTCTCTTCGTATCACATTTTACCGATTCATTTTCTTAGGATTCAAAGGAACCGCCTTCCACCGGAAGCTAGCTGGTAATTCGAGCAAAGTTCGAAGTGAATTTTTTGTTGAGAAAACGAATTTGTTTTATTACTCAATTGTACTGAATTCTGACGGCTATGGTTTCTGGCACGGTTCGCCATTGGTCCCACGCGAGATCCTAGCAGTGGTTAGTATTTCAAGCGGCAAGTCGTGCGGTCGATCAAGAGGAATGCCGTTTGACTGGTTCGAGTGGAGTATCCAGGAATACATAGTGAAGTCACTCGAGGCAACTAGTATTCGCCATTGATACTCTTGCCAAGAGATACTGCCGTTGCTGCTGCTAACGTATCGGAGGCAGCAATTTTAAAAACAATCGCGACTATTCGAAGACTCGAGCGTTCGATAGTAGAGACGTGACATCGGAACGTTTCGCTTGAGTTGAGGATAGTTGCGATTCAGGGTCAAAGTTTCGGACTTCAGGCTCGAGTCTCCCTATAGAAAGATCCTCATTCGCCAGTCACGTATTTACCTACTCTGACATTAGATATTAATGCGACGGTTGGATGAGCAAGCGAATCCTGATTCCAGAGGAGAACGTAAATGCAAGCGCAAGAGTATGTAGCAGCTTCGTTTAGCGAACTCCTAGTAAGACTACGCTCGCTCCACGTATAAAAGATTTTCTCTAGGGGACTCTTGGACCGTAAAACTCATAGGAAGATGGCCCCGAAAAAAGCTCTTACTCGTGGAGGGATTATATACCTTTTATAACTGATTTTACTGTGACGTCCCTCGAGAAGGAATAAACATGGAGAATCGAACTTGCGTCAAGTTTGACTTTCAATTTTATTACCAAGAATTTAATGCATGTTCCGAGAATCGTTTCGAGGGAATTTAACAGGCTCTGTATTTACTCGCACGCAGTACGTAAGAACAAAAATTGAGGGGCTCTGGCATCCAATGACAATGCTTTTAATTTGACGTAATATTTTGGAACTATATCGCGACAGCACTGTAATTCATAATTTAAACTTTTCTAATTCCGGCGCGAGGATTTTTCCGTTATAAAAAATGAATTGCATGTTACACCTTAGCAAGGAATTCCATGAAGTCTCTTTAGAAGAAGAATGCACGCTATACTCACTGGTTTAAAGTTAAAACGAAGCTCTTTGAAAAGTCAGGCTCCGTAACATCCTCACTTCTAAACTCACATATTGTTCGCAAGACGTTTCACCCGAGTGGTTCGATTTACTCTGGCGGCAACGTACGCGGCGCAGGCGAATGAGAATCCAAGGCGCACGCGGTAGCCTCGGTTGGCTCGAGTAGACTCAGGTAGACTCAGGTAGACTCAGGTAGACTAGCCGATACCGGTCAGCATTGACTCCCACCTTCCCCAAAGAAACTCCCTCTAAGCTACACCTGCCAGACTGCCAGCCTGCCAGTCGCCTGTCGTCTGTCCAGCCTTTTCCTGGGTTTACCTGTTGCCTGCGCGCGCGCATCTTTCCATCCACGATTCCTTCGTCCGACGTCGCTGTAATTATTGGCGGGACTCGACTTGGACAAACGGAAGGACTTGGAAGGCTTGATCAAATCAATACAAATCGAAGAATGTTATTGAAAGTTTATTCATGTATTGACATTGCTTACGACTTATACAAAGGTATAACAATTGATTGGATCTGTTGCAGGTTGCGTATATTTATTTATTTTATTAACGTATACTTGAGAATTTATTGCGTCATTTTTATGTCGATCGATATGGATACGTTAGAAATTAATTCTAATTATAAGAGTAAAATGGACGATTCCACTGAATTCCAAAAAAAAAATACATCGGATTTATGGATACTCGTTATTGTTATTCCAAGAGCATTGGTCTCGGTGACTTTCTTTTTTATTTTTCTCAATTTATTTGTAACCAATAATTACTTTAGGAGGAAAATTTTCCTTGGCCCGTATTTATTTACATTGATTTTTTTTTTAGTTGCTTTATGAGTGCTTCTTCTGGGATCTGTGAAACGCTATTTTCATGTTAAGTGTTAAATCGAAGTGATTATTGTTTTTCTTTTAGTGTTTCTATGTATCATACAAGTGGAATTACTTATTGCAATGAGACAGAGAGTTTTGTGCGTTTGGTTAATAGTCTCGTGGATTTTGGTTACGATTGAATCCTTACTCGCTAACGTTATAGACACCCTGTATAAAGTTTGCAAAGTACTCTAACTAGAAAGCGCATGCTGTATTAGACGGAAGTTTCGTGACGTCAGGATTAATTAGAATGAAAATTATTAGAACGAGAGACCTCTTTTTTGTAATACTGACGAATAATCAATTTTACGATTAACTTTGTTAATTAATTTTGTCATATCAGTTCGTAAGCCTACAATAGGCAATCTAAAATTTTTCATAATTGAATTATTAAACCTATTAAAAAAATATATACTTGACTTCTGGTCATGAGTTAAGCGATATTTATTTGTACGTACTACGGGTAATCGTTCATTCGGATATAAGTACCAGCACGCCTGTAAAATCGATTTCGACGAATTAATTAATATAATAATAACAATAATAGTCAGGTGCATCGATAACGAAAATCCTGTTCCTTGGAAACTTAATCGGCACGATTGATCTTAATTGTCGTTCGATAAATAAATCGCTTGAATTTTTCGCGATTTTCAATTTTCGATCGTTTTAATTCAAGTTCCACAAATATCGACTATTCATCGGAAGAATTTCGATGCAACATAAGAACGTGTTCAATTAATTTTTTTTAATATTACTAGTACCTGACTATATTCACCTCGAACAAAGTCGAAAAAACAAAAATAATCTACATCCGTAGAAATGTCCATTTGTGAAACTCGATTAGGAAGATCTGACAAATTCTGTCTCAATGATCTTCCCTTGCGCTCCGATCACACTTCTTTACGAGTAGAATAATTTATAATGTGTATATACATATATATGTATACATAATATTTATTTAATTTTTAATTATTTGTTTCCATCTTATATAACATACATGACCCTAGATTTTCACCAAAGTCTGTGCAAGTCAAAGAATTAAATGAAATTAAGAATGCCAATGGGTAACGTCGATAAAACGTAAAAACTTAAGGTTTGGGAAAATAGATATTGACTAGGTGCTGGAGGGTACTGTACTTTATGCTTTCCCTATAATTCATGAATTACAACGAGTCCATCAGCGAGAATAACGAGCCCAAGTTTTAAACTTTCGCAGCAAGTCGACTTATTGTTATTTATTCCGCGAGTACTGATGTCAATTTTATGTGGAAAAAAATTGCTGTTATCAGTCGATCCTCAGTAATGACGTCATGACGACAGTCATCGAGACGCCCAGACTATTGTGAGGTCTAACGTCGTCTCCTTGGACGCCCTTTCGATTAGGACGGTCGCCTGGTGGTGTCAATCAGTCAAATTTAACAAGGGAATAATAGGACACGTGTGATATTAGAGAAAAAAGAATAAGAAGACCGAGGGAAATAAATGAAAAGACAATTCGTTAACGTTCCGTTACCTTGCTTTTTTTTTTATTATTATTGTTTAACAGACGTTGGTGAAATCGAATGTAATCATAGGGTAATTCAGTCTCACAGACCACTCGTTTTGCTTTCTAATTTTCGGCTACGATAATACAAAATATATTTTATAATTTATGTCATAATAATCGTTATCATTTTAGTGTAACCTTTACGCGCGTTAGCCCTTCGGCGCAGGCGGCTCGATTCACTTTGGAGGACAGAGATTAATCAAAATTCGAAATTTCGAAGAAGAGTGGGTTGAGGATGCTTTGCGCGACTTTAAGTTGTCGCCAAGTGAATAGAGGGAAACGCGTTATTCGAGGATCGAGAAGAGTTAACGAGTTGAAAAATCAAAATTGAATGACCGCCATCAATGTTGATTTCCAATTGTAGAGACTCTCTGGTTATGGTTGATAAGAGAAAATGGGGATGTGGAGATTACAGGATGGGAAGCGAATCGATTAAAAGGATTGATTGATCGATAAGAAAAGGTGGATTTTGGGGGAATTGGCCTAAATACACATATTTACATCAAAGGCCGAAGATGCTTTTTTTTCTTCATTACGCAAAAATCCTCCAAATGGTAAATTTGTCTCTGTAATTGATAAGACAGCAAATTATAAGAGTAATACGAGCCGAATGCCGATTGGCTATCAAGATGTACTAAATGTACGCAAAGATTCATTAACCTAATATCAGTTCTAAAAAGCGATACGACTAAGGACTTAATACAAAGTGTGTGTGTGTGTGTTTCTTGTTGTGGCTAATTATTTTTGTGTCTATAATTGTTATTGTTTCTTAAGTTTTCTTAAAAGATACACTTTATTAAAAGATAGAGACGTCACGCATTTATTCATAATGAAATAAATAATCGATGAAAAAATATATTATAAAATAGGTACGGGTAGGATTACTGTTTCATGACGAATAATACATTGCGTTAATTTGTTTGTCCACTCGTTTCATTTTTATCCAGCATCCCTTTACGCGTGCATTTTAACTTATTTTCCTACTCCCCGCTTCCCTCCTGTCACTTTCAAGAGATTATTTGGGAAACTTCGTCGGGTGACTCAATCTATTTTTTTTTCATCATGCCATTAATGATTTTCCAAATTTTTCTTTTTATCCTTTTGGTCGAGATCCTTAAAAGACTCGCGAACACTTGACGGAAATTTGATCTTTCCCGAGGATCATTTTTAGTATAGCCCCCCTCCCCCTCCTAAATTTCAGAACCAAATCTAACCTAATCTAACCCGATTTATAAATTAACCGCAACGCTGTTCGACTTCAATTAAATGGTCGATCGTCATTAATCGTTAGCATAATCCTTAGAGACAGATGTCGATTCCTTACAAAATGTATAATTTAGAATATTTATATCTCTTTCTATTTTCAATCAATCTTTTTCTCTTGTTGAATTCTCTTCTCTCCTTTATATTAATTAGTATCAAATCGTTCGCGCGTCCGAAAAACAGATGTAACGTATATGAGATCATGACGGTCGAAGGGGCTGCAAAAGAATTTCGAGAATTTTGTTCCATTAGTTATCAGAGAATTCAAAATCGGTTAACTCTTTTTTTCCTTGTCGTTAAGGAGTTTCGCGACCCCTTATCGCAGAGGGGAACATGAGGGAGAACCTTATCGTTCTTCAGCAGGACGTGAACTTTTTCGCAGCAAATTGTCAGTTAAAAAAAAATTTCAAAATATCGTGAAAAATATTGATGTGTAGATTTACAGATATACCGTTTTTTTTTCTAATATAAAAGTAGTTATTATTTTTTGATATTACTTTAAGGTTTACATTTTGAATATTTTATTTGCGAAAAATAATTCGCACACATGACGACCGTGCGTTCAGTCGTTCAGGTAAAAATAAGCTGTTTCTGCATTTAATTTTTAATATAATTAATTAATCATTTAGACGAATGACTTGATTTTTGTACTGGCTCATCTTAACAGTGCAATTAATATTTCGTTAGATTTTCATGTAGCTGGTTTAATTTTTTCATTCACTAAAATCCTATAAACCAAGATTCCTCGATATTCAGGCGCATTGTTACATGCTTGAGAGACTGACTTTAAATTCTAATGGTCAATCATAGACTTTTAAGTTTCACGCATCAATAATTCAATGATATACATGTCAAAAGCTTGGTTAAATTTTCACAAGATCCCGCGAAACTCCTTAATCGTTCCCTTTGAATTTTTTCAATTTCTACATTTTGTCAGTCAACCTCCAATATGTAATTATAAATTTTCATTAGCAATTTCCAAATTCCCACGCAACCCCTTCGTTCCTCGATGCTTCGAGGATTCTTATATTCTAGGTATCTTTTTAAATTTCCACATATTTAATACACGCACTCAGTTCATCTTGCTAATTTAGCTCGAAACTCGTCCCTCTTCCTTATTCTTATATATATCATAATAGAGTCACAGTTACTCGCAGATATCACCAATCATTGCATCATTATGCTCATATATTCATTAATATTAAAGTCTCCAATTCTGAACGACAGACAGATAAATAGACACATAGATAAACAATGCAAAGCGTTCTCCCTTTTATTTATTTTTCTTTTTTTTTTTAATACTTGTATACCCGATAAGGAGAACACCTCAGCAGTTTATAAAACTAATAATGACAGAATAATTGTGAAATGAGGGAATAAATAACACGTTAAATACGAGGCTCACGAGTGCGACTCATCTGAAGCTTTTAGCTTTTAGCTTTTGTCACGCCAAAAAATAAATCTTCAAAGAGACGCAAGAACACCTAATTCGAAATTCTTTTAATATTGGCTTGGCCATAACTTTTTGGTGACTTGGTTTGACCACATTATTTCTGACCTGTTCTTCTCGTTCGTCCGATATTCGCATTTTCATCTGACATTGCAGAATATAATAAGAGTAAAGATAAAAATAAATAAATAACAAGGCTATAGAATTGTACGCAGCTTCGCCATAGCAACGTTAACTGCAGATTCATTAAATTAGGACAAAGAACGAGGAGTTTGACGTGAGAACGAAAACGAAAAAAAAAAACGAATTACAAAATCTGTTATACAAACGGGGTGCGCGCACTCATACTAACAGCCATTCAAAATGATTCACAAACACACACGCAAAGAAGGAAAAGTCAAAATATGGATCTTTAGTTATCGGATCTTGCATTATTATTGCTCGCAAGTTCGCAGTGTCTTGGTCATTCTTTCTCGTAGTAATCATATGTACGCGCATGCTTTTCATTCTTGAATTTTTCTCCCTTAAACTCTAATATTTTCTTTTTCTTTCTCTTTAACTCTCGTATATCTAGGCTGCCATTCGTCCCCTTTATTTTACCACTATGTAACGACACTCTCGCGTGATGTTGCGTCACTTAAGTCGATATATCGTTATATTATATGTGTGATGAATGTGTGTCTGCACAACGGTTAGGTTAGACATAGAAAAAAGAAGTGAATAAAGGACACGACTCCTTATCTATATATTATCTACATATCTTCTTACGGTTAATCCCATTGGGTTTTTTGTTTCTTGTTTGTTGCTGCTATTGTTGTTGTTGTTGTCTTCTTAATGTCGACTAGTGCCTCGTATACTATACGTATTACTAAGCTACCATATGTCGCGGCGGTGGCATGCAAGAGTCTTGATCTCTTAATTGCTCTTATAATAAAATTTTACGAATTTCGCAAAAGTTATTAAAATCCATTAGGTAATACATAATGAAAGATCGTCTTTCACCTCTAAAAGACGGGAAGCCGATTTTTTGGCGCTACGTAGGTCATTATGTTTTCTACAGTATCACTTTAAAACGTACATTCAATTTCCACTTCAAGAACTGTAGAAATTAATCCTCCCGTCCATTAAGGATTAAAATTATATTCTAATTGATAAAAATTTTTTAAAAGTTTCTCCTCGTCTGTTTTGCACTCCCCGAAATTCGGATCACGAGGCCAATTTTCGCATTATTTCACCAATCTCGTTATTGCGAGTTAGTCTTAATTCTACTTAATATTTAGAAACGCTTTTAGTATCGAGAATAGAATGTCCTTCGCAAAAGTGAAACACTATGAAAACTGGCGCAGGTAAAAAAATGACCTAAGGGATTTAGCACCGCATATAGAACACTTTAGAGGAATAAGTATTCCATGAGAATAGAACCAAGATCAGAGTTAAGCAGCAACCGGAAAATCAAAATCCCAAAGGTACCGGTAAAATGAATTCGTATTGTCTTTAATAGATCCTAGAGACTCAAATCCATCTCAAATTTTTGCCACAAAATGATTCACAGTGGTAGGGCAATAATTTGCGTGACTCAATAACATTTCTCTTGAATACCAAGTGGCATCCTCTTCTAGCATTGATGAAGTCCTCCGCTCGACTACCGCAGATGGACATCTCGCCAAATATTAATGTGATAATCTGTTACCGATGGTTCCTGAATATTTCTTTGGCCCATATTCCTATTGTTTGCAGCTGCTTGTCCACACGACGGATTTCCCTTTTTCGTAGACGTTTATTAAAAGAAAAAAAAAGAGAGAGAGAGAGAGAGACATTATACGCACGCGTCTATAAAGTTACGACGATGAATAATAACATAAGCGTTTTAAACGTCCCATTCGTCATAGCTCCCCTTGCATAGAGACCAGCAACCCGAAATTGTCGAACGAGCGTTACCATTTCTGTTCTTGTTATTGTTGTTTCTGCTGTCGGTGCTTTCGGTATTTCTACTTCTGTTGGCGCTGCTACTGTCGCTGCTATTGCGATGACGATGCTTATCGTTATGAGGATGATGGTTGTTATTGCGATATTGATGGTAATAGCTTCGGCTGTGGTACTGACGATAATGAATATCGAGTTTATCGGAGGTAGTGGTAGCGAGATCGTTAACATCAGCGGATCGCTGGGATTCCTATACTCAAATGGTCGGCAAATTGGTGCAATCATTCTTAGGATTAAATCTTTGTGAACCTTCCGGAGGCGAAGGCGATGCGCCACCTTCGTCTGTTCTAGTTGGCACGGGCACGCCGTTCTGTACGTAATGTGTCAATCGAGTAGGCAGTGCACCTGCGTTCAGCTGATAGAACTCAATCAGCTGGAGGAGATCGTAGAACTTGGTGGCGCCCTTGTCGAGGGTGTAGAGCCAGCAGTTCCGACGCTCGTCGAAAACCTGAAACATTTCGATTCAGCACACGTTAGATTCTCTAGACATCTGCTGCTGAACCGCAACGATATATATTGTATATATACGTGTATGTATCTCTGGACGAGACTCTAGAGAACCGAGACTTTCGTTACGTTCGAGTAATTACATGGGAGATACGTAGAAAACTATACTTACGGGCTGTATCTGGGCGTGGAAGATCTTGTCACCATATTTGTAGGTCAAGACGTACGCCCCTGGATTGCTCCTACTGTTTCTCACGAGGAAAACGCTGCAAAGATTAAAATAGAAACAAATGAATTACAAGGCGGACTACATCTACAGGGTTATTCAGTGGAAACGCACCACCTGAAGTTAGCCCGTCCATTTGATTTCTATGCTAGAACCATGTTCAGTTGGTGCGTTTCTAGTGAATAACTCTATATGTTGCGTTACAAGATCGAACCTATCGTTTCGCGCGATAGAATAATGATCCTTACTCGATATAACATAATACAAAGTAGGCTGAAAGCTTTTTTCAGAGCTTCTATGCACAACGTGGCAAAGATTTGATTCTGGATTTTTAAGGACTATTAAAAATGGGCATAAAGTATGAGCAGAGCAGGGAACGAGACGTATCGTAGCATAAATTAATTGTCCTCGTAAAAGAGTATTATGGAGGCCAGTGAATGCAATGAGCAATCCTTGAGAACGAAGGAGAGTCAGGATGAAAGATGCGACGGGAGGGTCGCTCTCGTAAAGTCGACTGCAGCGCCCTGCTTGTTCCACATTTAGCACCGATCGTAAACTCGAAACAGGCGAGAGCCTCTTCTTGCGTTTGTGGACATCAGTTTGAATCTCTTCTCCATTCACATTATAAATTTCTCGATAATGTAACATGTTTCTTCTCATACTTTTCATCTGTTATTCCTCTTTTACGGTCATTTCGACGGGTACGAAAAAACAAGTACACGAGTTATCCGACGGCAGAGCATTAGTTTGATTTCATGAAAAACTTCAAGCTGTCAAAAAGCGTTCGGTTTTCCAAATGGAATAAAATTTTCTGAAGTAAATAAAAAAAATATTCTTTCCCTCGACTGGATCGGTATTGACCCAGAATGATGGCATAACTTTGGTTGGCATATTTCGTGATATGAAATGAACTCGAGCGCGTCGTAATTTATAGCGTCTCGCAGCGACGGGATTTACAGTCTCCATTCTGAAGTCGAGACTCGAGAGCGTCCGGAATTTCTCTCTCCGGGATAAAGGAATGATTAATCGAATGCGTAGGAAGTACGAATATTCTATGAGGAAGAAGTTAACGTCAAGACCTACCCATCGACGGTTCCGTGATCCTTTAAAATTGCAGCGGCACATTCTCTTTTGAGTCCGCTGTGAAACCATGGCTGGAGTACGTGAATGCCATTGTCCAATCCGTGTAGCCTGACGGTGGCGCAACCTGGCGGCGGTCTAGAGAAGGGTCTCCATCGACGTCTCCACGCTATACCTTCGTTCTCGGCAATGTCCCTCGCTTCTTTGGGATCCTCGACTATCCTGCCGACACTTCCGGTGAAGTCCATCGCCACGCGTGATCGTAAGGATTCCTAGAAGCAAAAATAGCAAGGGATAATTATTAAACGACAGTTTTATTCGATTGGCAAGTACGATGCAAGCCAAATGACTTAGCAGTTTAGCAATACCGACGGTTCTCTCGTGTAAGACCTACCAGAGTTTCTACATCGATAACAATGCTATTATAATGCATCGCTGTGCTATATTATATGATGTAATGCACGTTCTCAATTATGGATTCGTAGTCGATGCTCTTCGCATGCGTTGATGAAGAATCCGATTCCGTGACTGTCCAGAGTAGAACTTACGTTCGTCGGAAGCTACTAAAAATTTCATGTGAAAACCCTTGAGCTGCGTTGACAAAGCTCGTGACGAAAACTCTATCGAGTCTAAAGTAGACAATAGAAACTTGAGTAAAATAGTCGACCGCCGAAGAGGATAAGCCAAGATTGGGGTCACCATGGAGGAAAGCAGCGTCGACTGTTTCGAGAGAATGAAATATACGTGAATTCTTCCGGTAAGTGAGTAAATTGTTGTTGCGAAGTTGTTTCACAACGCATTAAGCCTGACGGCTCGGCCTCGCCTCTTACTCGACAATTCCTCAATAGATTGTCAGCCGCAGCGACGCGCGTTCAATGAAAAATAATCATTTATTTCTTTGTGAGCTCTCTGCTGAACTCCTTGAGGTGTTGTGCGCGCCCACGTGTCCTGGGATTGGCCCCCTTAAGAATTACACGAGCGAGAGAGAGAGAGAGAGAGA
This sequence comes from Trachelus troglodyta, assembly GCA_030142635.1. Classification (NCBI taxonomy): domain Eukaryota; kingdom Metazoa; phylum Arthropoda; class Insecta; order Hymenoptera; family Cephidae; genus Trachelus; species Trachelus troglodyta. Next base: position 1,231,461 of record JARQTJ010000681.1, read on the forward strand.
GAGCTCTCACGCGGTTAGACTGTAAGGAAGAACCAACGGCCTAGAGAAACGTCTCAGGCTCGTAGCTCTACTACTCGTGCGACTTCAGAGAGGAGAAGTTCGCCTGAGATATTGTGCTGCCTGCCAGTCTACGGGAGCAGAGGAGTCCTGGTTCTTTGTGCGTGTAAATTAACGAACGTGGGTAGTGGTTGATTTACAACTTCAGTTCCACCTTCCGATTGGAATCGTGTGTGTTGAGCAGAAGTAGGTGGGTATAAAAAGATAAAGAAAGAGCGGAAAAAATTTCTTCATATGCTCCGTCCACTTCAATTCTCAAGTGGTTGGTCGAATCGGCATGATAATTCCATGACGATGGGTTCTATTATTTTTCAGCAGGCAGTAACATTGCACAGACTCCGTTCTTCGAAATATCCCAGCAGGGCACCGCAGTCATTTATCGACCAGCCGGAGCTTCCGTGGATTCGAGGAACGCAGCGACTCTGTATCTATGCAAGTCGCACGCAAGCCCCGTGCTTCTGTGTGTATATATATATATAACGTGCATACGCTGCTCGGCAGATCGATATGCTGGACCATCGAGCTTCTCCCTCTTCCTGTTTTCTCTCTCTCTCTTCCTCTCTCGCACTATCATCATCAGCGAAACAATAATCTTTCTCCTTTACATCCTTGTCAACTTCAGTCTGACGATACCGAGTGAGTGAGAGCGTAGAGGGAGGGAGAAGGGGGGGAACGTGCGTGCTGTCCCTCAACACCATGCACACAGGTTCGGCCCGGTGACCTTGACATTGCAACCCCATGACTGCTCGACGTCCTGGAAGCACGCAGAGAGCTGATGGGGATCCGCTGGTACAATCACGGTGGGATGTTTACTTTTCAAGAGACATCTGTTTCCATTTGCATGTATACATGGATTTCTATGGACTATTGCAAAACGTTACTAACTAAAATTGCATCAATCGAATCGGCAGTCTAAATAAGCAAAGCTGAAATGTTTTTGAAAAATCTTTCCCGTATCGCCTTGCGATATAGAAACTTTGATTAAGCAACAATAGCGATTATTCCGTTTGAAGTAGGCCGCTCAAATTGTAATAAAAACTAAGAGGGTGATGAAAAGGAAGTAAACAAAGAAAAGAAAAAGAACATTAAATCAGAGGCCACTTGCACTCATATTAATGTAAAGCTATTATGTGAACTAAAAAATAAATTTTCGTTCGTGATATATTTTGATATGCAATTTGGAAATTTTACAACAAAAAAGTGTATGCTACGATAAGTCGAAAGAAGAAGGAAGAAATAGGAAAAGATAATCTTAAAGATTGAATCGATTCGCGCAGATGGAATGTATCGACTTTTGTTATATCGATTAGTAAAGAACTGCAGTCGTATCGTCTAGAGGTACGTGGTCGATGACACAAGAAGCTACTGAAATAATAATGTCTGCGGTAAAGTCATGACATAAAGTCCCACTAGACAACGTCCAAGAATCCTCTAAATATTAAACTCCGAATACAAGAAGTCGGTTGGGTTAAAAATAAGTTGATGAATTCACTCTGACTTATCTGTTTAAGCCTTCCGACCCTGGGTTCACACATACGTCACGAAAATTGGATCAAGAAAAAAAAAACAAACAGCACATTAACAGTCCTAAACTCTCGCGAATTTCCGGAATCGTACGGAACAATACGAGCCTACGGAGACCCAGATAATCAATACTCAAGCGTAATTTCAAGTCCGTTGGACACATGTGGATGTAAATTAGCAAAGTAAACAGTGAGGTAAGCAGAACGACAGAAAGGTACATGACAGAAGATTTTGAGCCGTCTATGCTGGAACACGGGGGCTTCCAAGCCCCATTACGTCAATGGTGAAGGGGTAGGGAAAATAGGCTCAAGGTTGGCAACCCCTGACGCCTGTTGCTAGGCGCTCGTCAGCTGTCCTCGCAAAGCTCAGGCTGCGCCGTACGTGTGCCCCTTTACACTGCACTGGTCGTTCGCAGTGCGCGTGCGCCTTCATCTGCACACTCGCTTACGTGTCCTATCTGAATGTACGTTGATTGCGTAGTTGACCACGTCGTTCACCGCCAGAGACGCCAACCGCGCTTGGTTGCAGACGATGTTTTCTCGATATGAAATTGTGCAGCCTAGCTGCTTTGGGAACGATTCGGACAACCTCATTACAGGAAATGCTTCGAAGGGATTGCAGAGAAGCATTTCAGTGGAAGTGTCATTTATGGGATTGAGGACCGAGGACGAGGGTGCGGACGGAACAGCCGGAACAAAAGTGGCGTGCACGCACTTGCGCTATTTCAACTTCAGTGTAAGTGGCATTGTTTCTGGGGGGTGTCATCGCACCTTCGTACCCTTTAAAAATCCACCCCTGATGAATAGCAGCTGTGTGACTGAAGAGGACGGGTTTCTATATGCACGTTGGCCGCAGTACCGGGGTGGGTTCTTAGCCGACCCCGCGCATTTCATTGATTAAACAACCGCGTCGAGTGTTAATCCCCGTCCATCCGGTAACTAGAGGGGTGGGACTCGTATACGCGAACACCAAGAATAGGGAAGAAAAGATAAGAAGATAAAAGGAAAAAGAAAATTGGACATGGAGGTATAAGACAGAAGGGGATGAGAACGAATCCGTGCTCGAATTTACTGTTTGATTTTCATCCCCTGCTTGTCATCTTTTACCGAGGTTTTTAAAAATATTCTTATACGATTGTACCAGCCGCCCACCCAGCTAAAACTGGTCTGCCTGATTTGAAGAAGCGCAGAAGCTCCATCCGGTAGGTCGTACTGTCGCGTAGAATTAGTTTCTCTTAACCGAACGACCCTTAAGTTATCCTCGTAAGGGTTTACCACGTTATCTTAGGGCGGTTAGGGTGCGCGCTGCCGCTGCTCAAGTTAGATTTCCGAGCAACTGCTAAGCCCTGAGCTACAGCGTCGGCTGTTCTGGGACTGCTGAGTCTGCGTAACGTTACAAAAGGCGAATGGCAATAGGAATGCGCGGAACGGAGGTTTACGAGCTTGAAAATTGTGACACGATTGCTGCTGCGCTGGCTGGCCACCTCGCTGTGCCGACATTGATACGGTTGGCAAAACTGATTAGCATGAAACGTAAAACAGAATTCCCCTATGGATCGCGTCTGCGTCCTCCAATCAAAAATACCCATTTAAGTTGACAGGCGTCTGATTAAAAAACATCCGCTGATTAAAAAAATGATTCTCAGAGATGAATTCCATGAGTTTCTGCAGATGTTGAGAGAAGGAGGCGATTCCTGGCGAAGAAGACAAAGGCCCGCGTGGCGGCCTCAACTGATTATTGACATCAATGCACCTTTTAACTTGCTCAAACGGTCTTCGTTACTTGTACATTTAATCGGCTGTCACGAGGCCAAAGATCGCGAGGTCTTACATTGTTTCATGGACGTCTTGTCCGCTCGGTTCGTCCATCGTCATTGCCATCCTCATTACTCACTCCGACTTAATTCTTATCTTAGTCATCTATATTATTCCATTCTTGCTTTTTCTCACTTTTCCTATCGCCTCGTTATCGTGCCGGCGTCAACGACGCTTCGTCTCTTGGCAGAATATCGGATCCAGTTCAGCCGGCTTCTCCCTTTCCCCGCTCTTGCGTTAGTCTCTCTTTTACGGTGTCCTTGACCATGACTGGCAGGTGAACTTTAGAATACGTGAGATCATGGATAGGAAGTCCTGAGGTGTTACGTCAGCAGCTCTTTTTCTCTCTCTCTCTCTCTCTCTCTCTCTCTCTCTCTCTCTCTCTGTCGTGTCTTAGAGTCTGCCCTCTACGTCTTTCCTTCGGACAATCCTACGTTGAAGACTAACAATAAGAGTCAGACAGTTCCAAGCGTATTAACCGTCTGCTAGAAATCGTCTTTGTGCCGAAGACGGAAAAACCGTGACTTTTCAAATCTCATTATATATTCCTCCCTTTCAGCAATAAAAAATTAAAATCCTTTATTTGGACACTGACTCGCTTAAGTTAATCATTTAATGACTCGTTAAACGTAACTGTACCTACTCCGATTAATGCTATTTAACCTGAGTCTCCCTTTTACAAGCTCCTCTTTCACTCCATTAAATTTCTTTCAGTCTATTTGGAGTGTTCTATTTGAAAAGCTCTCATTTTCCATTTACGGTGCGCGAGTTTGCCAAAGTAACGTGCAGAAGACGCAGAAGACGCAGAAGACGCACTAGACGATGCATGTGTACGCCGAGTACGCGAGTGGCTTTCCATCTCTGTTTAGTAATCACGGGCTGAAAGGGATGATGCACGACATTTTTTCATGCACCCTTCAGAGTTCCCGAGCGCGCATTAGCCAGTCTCACCCAGTGTGTCCACGCCTGCCTGCCTGCCTGCCTATTTCTCCTGAGGTCTTGCATCGATCCGTAGGGAAGGTTGGCAGCCATGTATAAACTAAAGCGATGAACACACCAGGTATTCTGGGCTATTCAATCATAAGTAACAAGAGTTCATTGCCGAGGAACGCAGACGGGAATTGATGCAACTTGTTACGCTGGCGACGAATCGATGCATCGATATAGATCACGATGCGCTGATAACAGGAGAAGAGGACAGATTCAAAGTCTAGGATAAAAGTATAAGTAGCAAAACAGATTTTTAAAAAGTCACGCGTGAATCGAACTTAAACTTTTATACTTTTTAAAAACTCATATCGAGATTAGTGAAAATTTCTTGGACTAATTTTTTTCATTGTTCGTCATGCATCGTTAGACTTTATCAATAATGAAATTCATTTTCAACCTTGAATAGAATTGTCACGTTTCTTATTGGATTGGAAATGTAAAAAATGTATATAAAGCCAATCCCCATCTAGATTCAATACGCTTAGGAATTCAGTTTGATTTTCAGACAACAGAAGGAGAGAGAAAATTTGCCAAATGCGATAAATAGGAAGCGAATCGAAGGGGCAGCCTCGTTCCAAGATGGCTAAAGGCTGAGGTTGCATAGACGATATTTATAACCGAAGCCAGGAGGGTCCGCATGATTAAAGTCTTGAAAGTATCGACTTGAGTGAGCGAACACTGGGAACGTAGCAAAAAAGAGCAAGTATTTTGCGATTTCTAAAACGATTCTTCTTAGACTGAGTCTTGTACAAAGCAACGATTACAAGGAATTTAATGATTTCGTGAATGGAAGGCACTGCTAAAATCGACGCGGAGAATTTGAGAGAAAACTAAAGAGTTTAGATAATAAAGATAAATGGCAGTGCGCGCCATGGGACGTTATCTGATGCAACAAGCCAGAAGCTACAAACTCACGTATAGATGAATAAATCCGCCTTAAATAATTCCTAAAACTTCGTATTTAGGAGCGAACAAGTACATATTAAAAAGGCAGTGAACTCAAAGCTGACTTTTCCGATCGTTTTTATTTTCCTTTTTGCTGTCACCGCGTGTGGTCGTTGTCGCGAAGAAGAATCGCACAGTAAAAATACAAACATATTCGTAAAATTGATCTCCGATGCTTCGGAATCAGGCAAACAGGGCAGAGCAAGAAGTTGGAGCGGGTTGCGCAAGAGCCAGCAGGATTGCGCAACAGTAATGATATGTTGCGAGAGGTGGAGGAGAAGGAGAAGGAGGAGGAGGAGGAGGAGGAGGCTGGTGCCTCTTATCTATACTCACGTGTCATGTACTTGATGTACATAGGCACTTGTCTGCATGCACGTATCCGTTTGCATCCTAAATCATGGCTGGCTGACTGGCTCTTCGACAAACGATTCGTCTCAACGTTGAAAACGACGATAACGACGATAACGATATACGACGCGTCCGCGAATATGCGTATGACGTGCGTGTACGCATGTATACCAGCAACGCTAGAAATTACAGGCAAATCAATCCACTCGGACTCGACTGTGCTGCAGTCTGTATAGCTGATGATGAGTGGTCAGCGATTGAGAGTCGAAGAGTAAATAATATGCGAATTAGCTCCGACGCGCTGTATGAATATTTGACCTGTAATTCCTTTCAATATGAATGTATTAACCTGCCTGCAGTATAAAAGTAGCCTTATGAAAAGATAGTCTTAAAGTCGAACAATTCGAGATTATCTGGCAGAGGGGAGCGTGGAAGAGCAACAGAGACGACAGGGAACAGCTCGGTGCCAATCGGGTGATGATGCAGGAGAGACGCAACGGCGCAACGGCGCCTCCTGTGACGGTGTGTGCGCGTGTGAGTGACTAGGTGGGTTGGTGGGTTGGTGGGTTGGTGGGTTGGTGGGCTGGTGGGCTGATGGGTTGCTTGTGTACGAAGGAGGAAGTCGTTCAATGTCAAGGTTATGTGGGCGCATGCGCAGTGACTAGAACGTTGCAGAGCAGCTACGCAGCCTTGGTTGCTCCCGAGTGGGAGAGACGATGCATCGACGCTTCATCCAACCCAAACACAATTGTGCACGTAACGGAGTTGCTAGCGCGACACTGGTGGGCAGCCTTGCGCTATCGATATTTCGACGTTAGCTGGGTGGGTGGGCGCTTGGAGGGTGGGGGGGGGAGGGAGGGAAGAAGCGGCAGACAACGTATCGATTGGCCAGGTTAATCCCATCCAGAGTAACCGGTAAGAGCCAGAGGCAGCAAGTGGCTCCAGAAAGTCTCGAGCTCGGTTTAAACTTTTTATGGCTTTTTTCATTGTCAGACGCGATCCAATTCGCTTGCATCTTCTGTCACTCGGTTCTTTGCGTTTCCCCATTAATTCTCCTTCAATCATCGCGAGTCACCTATTGGAGTCTCATCTCGATCGCTCTAACTCTACCGAATGTTCCAAGGTGTTACATTACTCTTCCAGTTTCTTCTGGCTCAGAAATTCAGCCACCCGAAAACCCTCAAAGGAGGTAACTTTAATTTAGTTTCAGTTTCTTAGGCTGCTACAACTTTCAGGCACAATTTAAGTTAACGTTTTGGTAATGGGACGTGTACCTGCCAAAGGTCCTTGGGATGCGGAAAGGGACGCCATATATTTGTCTTGCCGGAATCGTCGCCAATTCAATATCAAAATCATTCGTCCGTGTACCGCATAGGAAATACAACAGAGAATGCAAGAAAGAGCCAGAAACAACAAAGTTTTAGATAAATATATTTTTCGCACGTTTGCAAAGCTCTGTCTCTCTTTCTCTAGGTCAGTAGGCCATCTCTTAGTCCCGGTGCATATATTCTCTTTTTCTCGTACGGAGCGGAATTGCGGTCTAGGATAACACGAGTCACTCCAGAAATACTTCCGGCGACGTGGCGACGCCGCACGTCCACCTTGCGTGCATTTTTGCGCCGCCGTTCGGATTATCCTAGACCGCAATTCCGCTGCCGCAAGCCAAAAAACGGATGTGTGCACCTGGCCTTAGACCGGACTCGCCTGTGCGCTGACTAAATTAAATTAAATTGAACTAAAATACGATATACTGAAACGTAAACAGCAGAATGGAAAATAACAATGGTAGAAAAGGAAAATAAAAGAATCGACCAATCGTCGGCAATGAAAAGAGAAAAAGTGCAGTAGTCATTGTTCGGTCGGCCGTTGCGAAGAAGAATCGAATAATGAGTAAATATTTGCACTAGGGAAATTTGTGCAATTTCCAGATCGTAAGTATCTACGTACGGGCGCTGCTTGTTATACTTTTGAGCGAAGGGAATACATATATGGTAATCGATCGATGTTCTGAATATTCCGATAAACCAACCACCCATCTCCACCCTTTCATTCGTACTACGTACAGTGTGTGTCAAAATTCTGTGAATCTTGAATCGACTCGATTCGCTTGTCCATTTGGCAATACGCGGATGCGAAAGCGAAAGAGCATGGAAGGCAAAACTAATGAAGAATGAAAATGTAAGATTTATTATCTTTATGCTTTCCACGCGTCTTCCACTGGCTCACTAACTTCATACTTTCCCGACGTCAAGATCCTTCCTAACTTTTCCTCGTCTTTTCATTTTTTTCCTGCTTTCGCGCTCTTCCTGCCCGTAGACCGTTAACGAGAAGCAGCGTCTCGGAGGAGCCGTAAAGTTAAATTAAAAATTTCCATGCATTACGTTGCGGCGACGGTAACGTAGACGGTTTCCAGTCTTTCGAAACGACTCGAAAGGATAAGAAGGAATGAAGATAAGGAAGGACCGCTTATACTACGTACGTGTTATCACGCAGCGTTCCTGAAAAATTGAGCTACCCTATATATAAATATAGACGAACGAGTAGTCGATAATATCCTTTTTAAATTCTTTACGAACACCTAATAAACGTCAAAACCCTTTTCGCAACTGAATCTCCAGGATTTAAAAACAGATTCCGAGATCCCCAGCTCAAAAGGTACGTAGCAATCGATGCGAGCGACTTATCGGCACGTCAAAGTGGAAATAGGACATTTCCGTAGATACTGGCCAGACGCATCTGCACAGATGCCAGCAGCGGTGCACCTGCCGGCAGACTGGCGCATCCTTCTTCGTTGGTCCATGCAGCATTCAGCGGACCGAGGCTCTCCGCTATATCCACGCTACACTCTCCTCTATGACTCTCCTATACACAGGAGAACCTTCCCAGCGGCTACAGGCAGGAGCTACGGCTGGTCGATAATTCGCGCGTAGCAACAGCCGGCTGCACCTTTTTGCTCGACTTTTAAATTCAACTGCACTTTGCCCTCCTCCCTCCTCCCACTCTTCCTACTTTTCTTTTGTTCGTCCTTCGTCAAGCCCTCCCCCCTTCACCCCCCTCCTGCCCAGCCCACCCCTTACGGCTCTAGCTGTTTCCAGCTAAAGCGTTACGGTTTGCGCTCCCCAATTGAACCAGAGACAACGAGCTTAACTGCAGAAATGCAACAGACTCCGTTCGAATCGATGCTCGTTTGTGCTCATTCTTTTTCACTGCATTAATCATATTTTGTTTGTCGTGCAAAAGATATTTATTTATCCCCGATAACGTTACTCCTGCTAATCATTCTTTCATCCTCTATTTTTGACGTCATAATTTTTCGGTCTGACCGACTGAACCATCTTTCGACTTTGACCGAGTACCTGTCGATACGTAACGATATGTCAAAAGGATTCATTGGTACAGTCAGGCAGCCAAATGGGTTAAGTCTGGGAAGAATTTGGAAAAGAGTTCGTATACTTCTTGAGCATTGCTAATCGGTGACACGACCAACGTGGGAACGGGATCGTGATTATTTTTCAAGTAGGCGAGCAGGATCGCGTGTTCTCGTCTTTATCGGAAAATCATTACTGACCGGTACCCGTGTTAATCACTACCCAAGAGCAGCAGCGCCATATCTTTTTCGCTCTCCGTTATTCGATTACGGCTTAACGAGTCGATGAAATAATAAATGGAGTGAGAGTGAGGTCAGTGGTGAAAGATTGGCGAGAATGAAGGTGCAGAAGAAAAAGTCTCCCGGAGGATCCTAAGGATTGTAAACGGGAGCAACGGGAGTCAGTGGGTCGGGCACGTGCTCAGCCTCGTACACGAGTCGGCAGAGCTTCTCAAGGAATCCGTGAAGAAGTTCAAGTGAATTTATTCGAGTACCTGGAAAATATCATATTTCCGGTATTGTCGCAGAGTCCTCGGGCTGAAATCATAGACAGGATGATTATCCTGAAATGCAGTAAGTCCAGTTGAATCCTTGTGACCGGCGGAACGATATTGCCTTGGGGTAAGTAGCGAAGCTACTTTTTCCTGAGTGGCCACTTCGTGTAACTCAATTCTTGACGTGACCTGACCGACCTTCGACCTGACCACTACCGAAGCTCCGGAAGAGTCAAGTCGGTGAGAGCCAGGGACGAAAGCGGGGACTTGGGAAAAGAGTCAACTTGGAGAATATTGAGGTCTCGAGGATGGAGTCCAAGAGAGTGGGGTGCAGTGGGGTGCAGTCCAGGGAACTTTTCTCCGGGCAAATATATTAATTTAGCGAATTGCTGGTACCTAAGGCCGTCGCTGCCGTCGGTTTCTGGTTTTCAACGTAAATCTGAACGCGGAAATGGATGTTGATCAAGGGATCCGACTAGCACCTACCTTTGCATCAATTTATTTTTTGCGTCTGCCGGCACTTGCTACGATAGTTTTTTTTTTTTTAACTATTTGGTGCACGTGTTCTCCCTGAGGGGGTTGACTGAGACGTCCTTGAAGCTAGAACGGCCGCAAAAGAAAATCGACAAAGATTTATAACGTAATTGAGGGCTGATCTTTGTGGCTGTGCTAGCTTCAAGGAGGCACGATTGATCCGCTTTCGAGATAATAATCTCATTAGTGGACATATTCATAGTTCTTGATTGCTAAAGAGATAGGGAACAAAAGATAATAAGTTAAATACTCACGTTCGGCACATTGTAGCTGTTGTATTGTTCTTTGGGACTTCCACCTCCCTGCTCGCACTGTTTGTTCTTGAAAGCCCTGTAGTTCTCCCTGAGCTGCTTTCCGTACTGCAAGACAACACGGAGCGACGGTTATTGCATTATATTAAGAATTATTTGAATTACAGCGAAGCCCAAACAAGCAGATCGAAATAGTACAGACCGAAGGAAGAAGCAAAGAGACGAGGTGGTTAAGGACAGTCGGAAGATTCATGCACGAGGCGAACAATTGTCGAAATTAAATATATCTACTTCGGAGTCTTCAATAAATCTACGACAGAACGTCGAACAGGCCGTGACGTTGTTACCGCTTTGACAAATAAAGCGCCCTCCGCCTGCTGCGCTTGGTAACTCTGGCAGTTCGGAAAATCGTTTATCAGACCGGAAGTCGATGGGAATCGAAATGCGGCGGGCCGTAATACAGGCCTATAGGCCGAGAGCCGAAGATAATTTAATGGAGGCCCTCCGCCACCCCTTTGCCGAATTCAACTTTCGTAATTTCCTGCGTTACGTCGAATGACGTCCGAGCGGCCCAACACTGCAACTTCCCCAGCAGCATTTCCATCAGAGCCCAAAATTTTCGAGGACTCCATAATGTCCTTTCCATGTCGCCACCCCCCAACAATGCCAAAACTAATATGGACTGATGACAATGCCGGGAAAATATATCACGTCGCACGAACGTAAATGACAATTATCCAAACCTGTTAATTTCCGGTGCGTGACGAAACGACAACCAAAACAAGGAAAATCGTAAAGAATGCTCTCCTCCCTTAGACAGATGGTTATCGACAGCCCGTCAGGTGTGAAGTCGATTCCGGCCTTAATTAATCAGCGTCACGAATCGACATAAGGGTGTCCCGGATGGCTCAGCAACTTTTGCAGTTTAATGTATTAAAATTTGACAGTACTTCAATATTTAGCTAACGGCATAAGAGATATCCATGTGAATTTATAAAAAAAATAAATGAAGAACCAAACAGGGTGAAAGAAAGCAGAGCAAAGACGTAAAAGCTATGCGAAAGAGAAGACAGAAAGAGAAGTGGAAGGAAGAAATAAGAGATAGACTCAAAGTTTAGCTCTTTGTCTCTTTCTTCCATGACAGATGAAAGAGTTGGAAAGGTTCGGCCAAGTAGGAGCTGCAGGCTGTGCTGGGGTAGGGGGGTGGACTGTGGCGCAGGGGGTGAAGTGGGACCCGAAGAAAGGATGCGGACGCTAAAGGGAAGGACCAGAGGGAAGCAGAGGGTAGCTGAGTTAAGCAAGCAAGGCTCAGCACAACTGAACCCAGACGTCGCTTTGAGCTTTGAAGCTCAAAGCTGTATGTATCGGGGTAGTTTTTGAGTGCACGTAACAGGATGGCGCCGCGAGGTACGAGGGTGGAAGATGGGAGCGGTAGGTAAGGGAGGAGAATAGGGCTCCACTAGAGAGCACGCTACTCGAGAGTGGTCTGAGGTTCCACTTCGCCAGAGAATAGACCCCTAAAGAGTTGCATAATAGAGGATGCATGCATCTCATGCATGGATGGAACTGCACGAGCCAGCTCATCATCTTTGGCACTCCCGAAAAGCACCCTCTCCGTGTCTTTGGTCGCGATTAGTTGTGCTCCAGCTTATTGAGTATTTATTTCGATAAAAATTCTACTCTCGAAAGCAAATTCTTCGGGAAGCTGCTGCCGATCGGAAGGCATTGGAATTCGGGAAGAGGAGGGAGAAAGTGCGACGGAATTTGAATTTCCCGCCTTTTCCGAAAGACTATCGGAGGATATTCAGGAGGTTACCTTTGCGAGCCTCATGGCTGTGAGCCAACAAGCACGTGACTTCTCGCTCTGGAACGATATGATCTTGAAGCCGCAGTCTGCGGCGTCGGTTTCTTGGGCCTCGGCGTTACTCGAGGGACTGAGACACGCACCCCACTCGAAGGGGGCGTCGAAGTGTCGCTTTGCGTTCGGAATCCTGTATATGTAGTAGTCCGACAGGTGAGCAAAAGTAGTCAGCGGCTCGTTATCCTGAAACAAGAAAAAAAACATCACATCGGTAAGTAAAATAAATATGCCTTCTCGATGCTTCTCAATCGTAAGTAAAAATTTGAAGAGAAACGGAAAATAGGGAAGCATTTTCACGAGGACCGAGGAATCTCGGGAAAAGCTAATCGAGTCTCAATTTACGGCCGAAATACTGGATGGAAATCGGCCACGTCCGTTGGCTCCGGCGCGCATAGATTTCGTCACGAAGTACAAGGAGCCCAAAGAACGTCCGACTCGCGGTGGCGTAACTTTCGAAAGCGGATCCGACTTTTCGAAATTGCAGAACAGACTATTATCGAGATTCGAAGCGACGTTGGATTATCCCTAAAAGTTCCATTGCAATTCCATTCGCACCACGTTTCGTAGTTAACTCCTCCCGCGCACGCAATGCGTACGCGGCAAGCATCGCTACCTTCTGGTACGTTGCGTGTCCGATGTCAGTCATGACCCCCCCCCCGCCCCTCTTCTCCCACCTTTCGGGGTGAAAGAATAAAAGATTCCTAATGGCGCGAGTCGACACGTACACTTTACGCACTTTTCACGCTTTTTATGATTTTTCGGTCTTGGTCCAGAACGCACTCAGCATCAGAGGAGCACCTGCAGATAACAGTAACAGGCTGAGGGGATCCGAGAGAGGGTGAGAAGCCACAGAAGGATGTAGAGATACGGAGCAGGTCAAATTGAATATTTGAAAATCAGTTAGCGAAGATAGTTGCGCACCTTATCGATCGAGAGAGAGAACAGCTTTCATTGGATTATGAGAAAAATTTGCCAAATTTCTATGTAGGAAGTTATCCAACATTCTCTGCTACACACACTATAATTTCGCCCTTGTCTTTCTCACGTATAACCATAGGTAGTTTCAAACGTCAATTTTGCTGATTGATCGATGGACCGTTTGCCTGATTTCTTTTTTACGTCCGTCGATCTTTCTAATCGAATAGTATAGAATTTTTTGTCGAAGGCCATTGGTTCCTTTCGAGCGTAGGAATAACGTAAAACTTCAGCAACGTTGCCAGTTCCGAGCGAAACGCTTTGAATAACTACGTCATTTAAAATATCTGTAAAACGTACCGGCCGAGGAAAAATGGACAGGTCGCTTGAGAGTTCGTTAGTTAAATATGAACTCGAGGTTCGATATATACGGGCCTGAAAATTGGGGCCTTTAACGACAGGAAAATGGCAATTTTCTAATACCAAAGGTCAACCGCACTTCTTTCAGTCGTGAGTTGGCTGATATCATAGGCGACCCAACTGAACGTTAGGTTAGGTTAGGATGGCGCAGAATCTCGTTTCGCCAAGTCATGCCAATCTTTCGGTTGAAAAGACGTCGAGACGGGTTTCAGGATACAAAGTCATCAACCTGTGTGCATGTGTGTGCGTGTGTGTGCGTAGCCAACGGGATTGGGATTGGCTCTGATTGAGCAAACGATACCGAGCGACGATAAAGTGGTCCATCGACTCCTAGAGTGAGATGAAAGTTTAATAATTACAGTGTAATATCTGCGAAATGAGGCGTATCCTCGTTTCTACAGGTCATTCACATCGAACGGCAGAGTGAATGGGCGAGCGGCGATCGAAGAACCGGAAGTCGGAAGCGTGAAAGCTCATTAGAGGATTTAGTCCGACAGCAGTGCCGATATCGGAGTGGCTGATACTGATTGCGAGTGAAAGAGTCGAAGGGAATCGGCAGGATTGACCTAGGTCGGCGCTCCAGCAGCTCCGAGCAGCTCCGAACGCCAATCGCTAGACACTCTCTCACTGCCCGAGGAGAAATCACTGGAGCGTTCAATGACAAGGAACAGCCGTCATTAGGTGGTACGGTTACGTTTAGTCATTGAATTTAGTCCGGCTGATTTTTTAATATTTTTTTGTTCTGCTTTCGACAATTTAAATTACGTAACATGAACTCATGTCCCGCGTACAGCCACGTAGGATTTGATAGTTTAAGCATGAGTTTTCGTGGGGAGTCGCGCGTAAAATCCTTTGGTCCTTCGAAGGAAACGCGACCCCGTCGAGGAAGTGACGTTCGCCCGAACGCAGCGGAAATGGCGGAAAGTGGGACTCGCGTAGAAAAGCGAAATAAGGGGAAGAACGAAATCTGCGAAAGGGGAGGTGGGGTGGGGGGGGCCAAGCCCCAAGCGGATGCGTACGTGCACGCCCACACCAGCGTGTCCTATTGCCAATCTGGTCATTGCTCTCTCAAGGAGATCATTAATCCGTCGATAAGCTGCGAGCGTGAGTGAAAGGATTCCGGTACAGCCGCTCCGGAGCTCTTTTTCCGTCCGTTACTCTGTTACTCTGTTACTCAGCTACTCCGTTAGATAGGAGCAACGCTGCCGGCTTTGTTGGATCAGAATTAGATTGAGCCACAGAGGACAGTTCGGATAGGTCAGTTTTATTGAGCGACCAGGCCCGGCGGAAGAATACTCGCTGGAAAACAATAATAAATAAATGAAGGACGCGCGCAACGTTACGAGCGCCCGAGCCTGCATCTTCCCCTCGGACTTTTCCACGTGTCGGTCACTCGGACTTTAATTGCTAATTAAGCGGCGTCCACGTGAGATGAGAATTAAAGAATGAGGAGTCTTGCGGGAGAAGAGGGAACTCTTGGAAAGAAACAAAAGGGAACGTGGGTTCGATTTTTTTGGTGAAATTTATTAAATTCATTTTTGAACTCTTTCCAGTGGGCAGAACTGACGTAATTATTGTTCTTTTTTTAAAAAAAGTCACTGGGTGATCGACCGAAGCGATGGAGAAAAGATCATTTCTTTTTAGATCAACGGCAATCGCGATCGTTTAATATTGCGGTCTAGTTCGTTAACAACATTTTGTTTTCATATTAGAACTACGTTTTCTTACTTATTCTTAGCACAATGAAATATCTTTAAGGAATAATGAAATCTATTAATAACTATACACAGCATTTAGTTTAACGATAGTGTAGGAGGTGCCATGCTTGTGAAATAGGCTTGAGATTTTTGGTAAAACGAATTTCATAGGAATCAGCTGAAACCAAAAGACTTGATTGTTTTTTACTACGAAAGTAGAAAAAATAGCTCGAAGTCGAGGCGTCGCACGAGCCAGGTACCAGGAGTACCGGAAGCACCGGAAGCGCCAAAAACCAGCCTCGCCGTCCTGCCGTCCCCGCCGGTGCTTAAACGCTGGTCGACGAGAATAGGTTTACATAGGTTTGCGATGAATCCGACAACTAAGGTAATAACTGGGCAGCTTGCACAATAGAATTTCACTTGCGCCTGGAGAAAATTCGACCGTGGCAATTATGGCGGCGACTCTCGACTATCAATTATCATCTTTTTTTGTTACGCTTTTTTTCGTTTCTATTTGACGAATGATCACCACCAAATTGTAATAAATTTTTCATGAGTTGAATGACTCCTGACTCACCGTCATTCGAAAGGTAGGTTTGTCGCTGAAAGTCAACCATTTTCGAAAGTAAAGTCTTCGCCGTCAATCGAAGGCCTAACGAAGCAAAGTGATACACGAACCTAACCTAACCCAAGCCGACCCAACTTCCAGATTCAGTAAATTTGTATGTAGGTAAATTCCATTTATTCTCACTTGGATCGGATCGTTCGGTGGGATTTGGCTCCTGCGTTCGTAGGAAGTCGAAAGCGAAGCGGAGGAGAGAACGAGAGGGAGATAAAAAGAAAAGAGAAGGATAGAACGACGGCAGCGGTATTAACGAACCGTATCGTTCTTGCTTTTTTTTGTATTTTTTTCGGGGAGACTTCATAATCCGTTATAAAGGAAACCCTTCATGTTCGACATGTACGGGCACAGTACAGTCTGGTGCAGTTAAGAGTCCGCTGCTCCTCAATTGGATTTGGTCTAATGGAATTTACGAGTGACGGCCCTAGTGAATTTTCACGAATTAAATAAAACTTTGCCGGAACCTTTCGGAAAGGGTGGTGCGCACTTCCGGCTGCGCCCGATTACGCCTGCCCGAGTTTTTGGTCGATGATGCAACGAGCACAGCGTATATAAGCCAATTTCCTCCGGCAGTCGAGCAACGTCGATAAATTTTCCAGAACGCACGTTCCTTACTTTCCTAAGTAAAGTTCGCAAAACTCGAGTAGCGTCGCGACGCTCCCAACAGCCGTCGCTTCTCTACACCCGCGTGCACCGCGTATTCCAGGTCTTTTATTTTAACACGGCCAAAGTGCTTCAATCGCTCTCCTCACTTTTTAAACCTCTCAAAGCGTCTTGCTTATTGACACACAATTTTATTTTTCCTAACGGGCCAAACTTTCGCTTTTTAACTTTTAGTCGCTGCAGTTTTTGCCCCAAGGATTTTCAAGATATCGATGCTGTGCAAGAATAAAGATTTATGAAACAGCTGGATTATCGCGTGAAACGCAGAGAGGCAATGCGGAAGGTCACGAGTCTTCGTTTCTTGGTGACCTTCGGGCACTGAAGGTCCTCCCCCCCATTATGCAAATTAAAAAAATATACTTGGAATTCCTGGACACTATCGGGAACTCTACGACTCTTTGTGACGCAACGAGAGTTCCAAGTACTTCTGTTAATTTGCATAATGGGGCCCAACGTCACAGACGTGGCTGAAGGGCTTCAATCGGACTCGGCTCTTGACTCCGATAGAGGGTCGAGCATTTTTTTCTTTCTTTCCGAAAGACGTTCATTTTCTACCCAATCGGTCCAACAGCTATGCATTACGTATTCGTGTAACTGAAAGCTCATCTACGTTCATTCCTTGTAAATCGAGCGATGATTCCACTAGGAGCACAAGTGGACATGCGGCATGAATTAACCAAGGAAAAAAAGGGTACGAAATTATGGAGAATTTTATCGAATGGGTAATCGGTGCACGATGAGGCATCATTTTGCGAGAGTGAGGGATTCCTCCTTCCTCGAAATTTGGTTAATTCACGATGACGTCCAAACGCCAAATTCGAACGGTAACTGTAAACTCAAAAATGGTGACAGCTCAAAGCCAATATATATCAAGTAAAAGTTAAACAATGGAATGAGAAGAACAGAAAAGGCACACGCGTAACTCCCCCCTTCCGTGGCTGCCATCGGGCAGATGAATAGTCGAGAATTAAGAAAGGGGAACTTCTCGATAACCATCCGGGATTGGCGGTGCTGAACAATGGCGGCTGAGCGGACCCACTTGGACGCCTCAATTGCTAGGCCATAATTTGGTATGACCGCTCCTACGTACGTGCAATACATGCATCTATCTACACTAGTGGATACTGCTCGAGAGAAGATTGTGTCGGCCGTTGCCGTGCAGAGAGAGAGAGAGAGAGAGAGAGAGAGAGAGAGAGAGAGAGAGAGAGAGAGAGAGAGAGAGAGAGAGAGAGA